>JAZKJV010002036.1:600000-1050019 GCA_037367405.1 Ottelia alismoides | reverse complement strand
TACTTGGCCTCCACCCCAATGGCTTTGTTGCCCTACCCCTTACCTTGAATGTAGTGAATTTGGTATATGGGGACAGGGGGTGAAGTCAGGGCAGGTATCTGAATCTTAGATACCCTGTCAGCCAATTCCTCCATTTGCTTATGCAATTTAGCCAATTTCTCCATATCAGATGATTTATGGAGTTCGTCCACCTTTTTATAAATCTATTCGACCATAGTTAGCTTATCAACTATTATTTCCATATCAGCACTTTGATCAGTCGTCAGATTATTCGCCATCTTTTTGGAGCTGGCAATGTAAACCCGGCTGGTGGTTTGTGCACGACTGGATTCACAAAGTCTTTTGAACACCTTGTAGACGGTGTCCTCGTGGCATCCCATGTAGCTTCCTCCGCAAGATGCACTCACTAACCCTTGGTTCTCAAGGTTCAGTCCACTGATAAGACTTTGGACCAACATCATTTTACTTATCCTGTGTCCTGGGCATTTTTGGATTAGGTCTGTGAATCTTTCCCAGGTTCCATGGAATGGTTCGCTCGGGTGTTTGGTAAAGCTTGTGAGCTTGATCCTCATCTGATTGATTCTACTGACTGGGAAGAATTTCCTTAAGAACAGAGTCTTGAAGTTAGCCATGTGGTAACAATTTCCCCTAAATTCTTCATCCAGTAGGCTTCCTTATCATTCAAGGCGAAGGGGACAACTCTCAGCCTTGTGTAGTCCTAGCTAACCCTAGGGTGGCATAGGTTAGCGTAGACTAGATCGAAGTCACGGAGGAAGATGTATGGTTCTTTGTGGTTATTCCCTCCGAACTTAGGCAACAATGCAAGAAAATGTGGTTTGTGCTCGAACACATCCTTAGGAGGTATTGGCTCAACCAATTATAGTCTTCATCTAATTCAGGGAGGTACGTATCTTCCATAGCATCCTCACCATGTTGCATTTCTGCTATCTAGGTTCTAAGGAGTTCATTGTGTTGTTCAGCTACAGTAATTCTAGCCAAAAGCACATGAATGGGGTCATTGTCGTTTTCGTCCTTCTTTTGAGGCATCTCGTCTTCTTCTTCACCTTCATATGCCAATAAATCTAAGTTAGGCTCATGCTTAGAAGGTTTAGGGTTTTTGCCAAATATAAAAGTTTCTTTGGCAATAAGGGAGTAAGAGAGAGGGTTAGTCTGAGGTTGACTTATCCGTAGGGGTGTGGGGTGAACCACGGTATGGAGAGAAGGGTTGTCTCCATACCATAGGGTTTCGATAAGAGAGTCATTTTGAAATTTAGTAGATGAGTTATTTGAGGAGCTCGGAGATTTGTTCGTGGAGTCCGAATGAAGATTTACAGAAGAGTCCATTGTACAAAGGAATTTCCCACAGAGCGTACGAATGTACAGAGGATCCGCTCAAAACAAACATAATTCAAAACCAATCAATTTACCCACTCAACACTGGTGAAGACACATTAGGGCTCATCCACTTATCTTTTCAATTTTAATTTAATGACATAACAACCTTGAAAATTAAGTGGAGCTGTTAGGTGTCGAAATATTTCACAAAGATTTTCCCGAGTTCATACAATTAGCTGCACCTACTTTTAGCCAGTATAGTTGTAAGTACGAACCGTATAAATGGCTACCCGTGATACTTGAGGACGTAGCCTTCTGCAGTGTCCTCTAAACCACCTACTCTGCTAAGGGAAGTCAGACCGTGAAACGGCTACCCGAGACCCTCACTGAAAAGTAGCTAATTGTTTTTAAAATATGTAGTCTGAATGAAACTTTTCGGTTTTTGGCTCTATACTAAGGTGTGCGATCTTGTCCTTACATACAATGAGTGGGTTTCTCTCCACCAAACACATGTTAAATTTTATTTCAGTTTTATTTACAGTCGCCTTGATTAGCAGTCCTAGTTTTAAATTGAGGTTATCACTGAAGTTTATGTGAGCACAAAAATTCATGTCTAACGAACAGTCCCAATTCCTCTAATTCCTAAGTTGTAAAACTTGACGAAGGAGAATCGAAAAAGACAATGCAAATGTAAATTAATAATGCATGCTTAAGAAGAAGACTTACAGTGAATCCTCGCGTTCTTCATGCGGGATGCGGTACAAGTAATTTTATAATTTACACTAAATGATTTGCACAGATGATAACACCCTAACCAGATAGTTCTACTAGCGGGAAGAATTGTTTTCAAATTTGGCTAATCTTGAATGATCTATAGTGTGTTTAGTTAGTGAAAGTGTGGCCTAAGAATTACGAGCACAATCATAGATAAATAAGCAAGCATGTATGTGCCTAAGTCCTACGCCACTCAAGTCGGGTCCCAACCACATAACAGGGGTTGAAATAGACCCGACACACCACAAAGAAGTTCAATCCACATTATTACATGGGTTCAAAGAGAGGGACCCTGAGAATACTACTGAAAATTAAACATAGACTAAGCTCTCTCTCACAAAAATTAAAATTCAATCTCTATCCTTGCAGATCCTTGATTTAAATCCCAAAATTTTTCTCCCAATAGTCTGCAAAGAGAGAAATTGCGGTTAGTAGCAGAAGTAAGAGAGAAATGCAAAATGAAATGTAGAAGAAAAAAATGTCACAGAAATAATTTTCACAAAAAAATATTACAAAAATAATTTAAAACCCTAAAAATTCGTCGTTCCCCAGCAACGGCGCCATTTGATGAATGCGAAATACGCCTCTTTAATAATGATGAATTATAGTGTAGCGTGGTTGGCATGTCTACCAAGGTCGAATACAGGGAACGATGATTTTTAGTTGCGTGGTTTTTAAATTAAATTAATTAATTAATGCTAATAAATTTCATTGTCGAAAATAAAAATAAAGAAATGCTATGATAAAGATATGAAGAAATAAAAAAAAAGAAATGAAGTACAGGATCTTTGAAGTATACGATTCAATCCTCAATGAAATTTATCCATTAATTCTCAAGAGATAATCACAAATAGAACGATATTAATGCCCAGAAAGATATATCAACTCCAAGTTACAGGTAAAGAGATTAATCAATGAACATTCCTGTCAAAAATTCCATGTAAATTGATCCTCAAAATTAATAGTCGGTCAAAAAAATAGAGAGTTAAATATATTGATCCTCGATTTAACCCCTACAAAGATTAATTTATTCTAGATAATCCACAATGATAACAAGGGGCTAATCAAATTAAATTCCTTAATTGAAATCCTGCAGAAGATATCGTTAATTTCTCAATGAAAATGTAGCACAAATATGTCAAAATTAGCCTGCATTGTCAATAGAGATCCTCAAATAATAATTATCAATAGACAATCTCAGATATGTTCACAAACTATGCTAAGTGGTAGAGCATGAAAAGAGCTTCAAAATGACATAATATGCTAAAAACGGAGTTCGTGTGAGAAAGATATGCTAAAATGAATGCATGGACTAAAATGTAAATAAAATAAAGTTGTTCCTCCAAAAAGGTCCCTGGAGGGGCTTATCTGTAATTTCGAAAAAGTTGGAGGGGCCTCTCTACAATTCAAAATGGTCCCTGACAGGGGTATATTTGTGAATTCAGGAACTATGGAGGGTCCTTCTACAAATTTCCCCCAAGCTCACGAGCATCAAACGTGCACTGGAGGTTCGGATGTCGATTAGGCTCGGGCTAAGATCGAAAGGCCGGGGCGGAGGCTCGGGGTCTCGATCCTAGGTGGCGGTTGGTGGAGGCTCGGAGACCCCTAGGCGGAGGCTGGGGTAGCGAGCCTACGATTCGGAGCTGGAGTTAAGGCTCAGAGTGCCCGATCCTCTAGGCTTGGGCGTAGGCTCGGACTGGCTGACTTGGCGGCCTGTGGGCCGTTGGATCAAGGGCTGATTGCCCAATCCGATGGTCGCTGTATGCGGCGAGGGCAGGGGTGATTGGCCGAAGTGGAGGTGGTGGGGTGAGGGGTGGCACTGGTGGAGGGCTCGCGTGGAGGAGGCGGAGGCGGTCTGGGTGACGCTGGCGCTAGAACCGAGGCACCACAGAGGCGAGCCGGGGCAGAGCGGATGGCCGTGGCCGGTGAAGCAGTTGGCGAGGTCGTGGAAGGCGGGGGACATGGCAAGCGGAGCAGCCATGCACGGCTGCTGGCGAGTGGCGGAGTACTGGACTTGCAGAGTTAGATCAAAAGGAAAAAAATGAGGGAAGGGTGCAGAGCTCGCGTGTGGGTGCAGGTCCTGGAGCTTGATTGGTGGAAGGGATGGAGGAGCGGATTCCAGCCTGTGTGAGGCCGGAGGGGGAGGAGTGGGCTGGCCGGGGCGCAGCGGGCTGAGAGAAGGATCGGAGGAAGAGGAAAGGAGAAGCGGAGGAAAGATACCTCCAAATGCTTCAATGCCCAAATCGACCAGGGCTGAGCAGCTTCGCTATGACGAGTTGCCAAGCTCCTCAGATCTTTCCAAGTCGGAGGACGCCGATGCTGTTACCACTAGGGGAAAAAGTCCTCAGCTGTGGAACGGCGGATGGGGTGGTAGGATGGCGGTGGGGGGTCGGGGGGGGGGGGGGGGGTGGGGGGGGGGGGGGGGTTTATAAGTGCGAGGAGGGGGTCGTTACCGGCTGGAGAAGATGAAGGGGGCTGATGTGTAACCGCCACGGCCATGCATGGAAGCATTGATTGTTGCAGGCGGTGTTACGCACGGGGGAGGAAATGCAGGCCATCACGTGCTAGGCACGTGACCCGGGGGCGCTGGAGAGAGAACATGGGGTGCCACGTGGCACGCTTAGGAGCTGCCACGTGGCACCCCAAAAAATTCAAAATTAAAAAGGTAGAAGAAAATAGAAAAGAAATACGAGAAGACCTCGGATCGAGAAATTTCCTTCACGAAAGTTGTTCGTCTTGACGAGATCTACAACTTTCATGAAGGATCCTTGAGCAAAAGAGATCATCTGTGTGAAGTGAACTTTTCTCCATGTGTATAGAAAACCGGCTTTTGGGGGTTTTGTAATTTTTTTGTGGTTTTAAGGAGGATAAAAATCTAGAAAAAATACGATAAATACAAGAAAATTAATTACACACTAATATGGTTTTTTTGGATTTTTATTAAATAAGAAAATAGGAAAATAAAATAGATGTATGAAACACATAATTTTTGTACAGACTCACAACGGACACTTAGACTCAGTCAGTTTCTTTGATTTCAGCTTTAATCTGGATTTGGATTTTTGTATCGCTTAATAAAACTTTCATCAAAGAATACATATGATGAAGAAATAAAATTAAAAGGGTTAATTATGTGCATAAAAACTTTGGTAAAAAATAGCAAAAAGTTAAAATGCGCAAAAGAGGCCCAAAGCCCAACTTTCACATATGAGCTCCGAATTTTACGAAATTACTGTTTTGAAGGTATTTGAAAATGGAGTACTTTAAAAGTGAGTAGACCAAAATCAGACATTGTATGAGGGAGATATGCTCGTTTTAGTCCGTTAGATGTGAAATTAGACTTTGGAATTATTTGACACTTATTTGATTTAGTAATTTTTTGAAATGTTTATTTAATATTGTTAGTAAAGATGAATTAATTAAAAATACGAGAAGTTAGCAGCTTTTTGGGATAATTTACACTTGGAATTTTTAATGCTATCATGCATGATAAAATGCAAATATTGTTTACACATGTATGCATGCTAATGATGCGCTATTATTACTTAAATGCATGTGAATTTTGGGGAACAAAGCCTAACTGACCAATTTTGGCATGATGAATACGGGATTCATCAGGTTGTCATCGGCTATTAAGAAAAATATATAGGTAAGCTGACTATTCACTATGTTCCTGAGAGATCACACCAAGTCCTTTTACGATACTTGCATATCTCCTAGTCACAGTGCTCGCATCCAATGCGAATGTTGCATTTTATGCAACCAATACTCAATTTTAAGGCAGTTATAGTGTATCTGATATTAAAACTCAATAATTGTTATAACCAACATGTATTTTCTGTAATCCTTATCAGAATACCCCGGAGATCTCTATCTCTTAAGACCCAGCCTTATGTCTTATAAGGCATCTACTGTTAAGACCTTTTAGATCACTATTTATAAAGTCTTAAGTTATTGAAGATAATTCTTTGAGATCCCTATCTTCATCCATACTAGGATTAGTAGCCGTTTATTACTCCCACTGCATGGCAGATATCTGGCTTTTGTACACATCTAGACTGCACAGAGTTTCTCATAGCTAATGCACTAGGGCATGTAGCTCTGGCATTTACATCCTCAACTCTTTCAGGAGCTATCCCTTTAGATAGGTCAGTATCATATCTTAAGGGAAAGAAACCTTCATTGGAATTTTCCAGAAAATAGAACATGTCCAAGGGGTATCATTAATGTGACGGTTCCAATACCCACTTCTCTTCGCTTCTGAACAACATCATAACTAAGATCTAAGAGGTATCCATGAGATCATATCTCAAGGTATATAATGGCCAGTGTATAGAACACTTACTGTTATCCTTATATCATTCCATATGATTAGGATATCATCTACATTTATCATGACGAACACAATGGCACTCCCATTAAGCTTCACATGGTTCATCAGGATTCTATCTGAAATTATAACATTTATAATTTCATCAATTCTAATGTTCCAACTACAAGAAGCTTATTTGAGTCCAATGATGGAGTTATTCAGCTTGTACACCATGCTTTCCTCAATAATGAAGCCCTGGGGATACTTCATAGAATATCCTCAGAGAGGTATTCATAGAGAAATACAATAATGACCTCCATCTTGTAGATGCCAAAGTAAAGTGTGTAGCTATAGTTAGCAATATTTTGATGGGTTAAAGCATGGCCACTGAAGAGCAAGTCTCACCGCAGGCGATGTCTTCTCTTCGTTTGTATCTTGTGGATACGAGTCGTGCTTTAAAGTTCTCCACCTTCTCATAGGGTTCCCTCTTTCTCTTCATCCATTTTCACCTAACAGATTTACCCTTATAGGCTGATCCTCGAGGGTCCATATACAACACTTGTATATGAAGTCTACTTTAGACTTTATTGCTAACATCCATATCTCCATGTTATGATCCTCAGAAGCTTTATCATATGAATTAAGATCATTGTCAGACTTAACTAACACATGGATCCATCATTAAAGTAATTTGAAGAGGTATGAGTGTTTCATATTTAATTGTCCTTTTAGTTTCCAATTTCAGGAGCTTCATTATCTTCTCAAGATTCAATGAGTTCCATTACTTCATTTTCATCTTGATTCTCAAGAGAGTCGTCATCTAAGAATCATATCCTTAGGGATGAAATCTTTTAAGAATCTCAAGGTCATAAAGTAGGCATCCAATACCATCCTTTATTTTCCTAATGAAGCAACACTCTCTGATGCTGAATTCTAGCTAAATTGTATCCATGACATGGTCATGGACCAAGCTACCCTAAATCTCAAGTGTCCAACATAAGGCTAGGTTCCAAACCATAGTCTATGAGGGTTTTTGGATTTATATTTATATGGGATCTTATTAAGGATATACATTATAGTCTCTACTGCATATATACCTGGAAATTAAGAGGTAATTATGCTAAGAGTCTTCACTGATTAAATCATGTTACACATAATGCAATTGTATCTCCCTACAACTCCAATAAGTTAAGGTGTATTAGGAGGAGTGAGATAGGAATGATATTCCTTTCACTATAAGGTATTCCTTGAATTCATCTAATATGTACTTGCTACCTTGGTTAGATCAATTCATTTCATCTTCCTTCAAATTTTTGTTTTAAATTAAAAATGTAAAATCTTTGAACAATTCAGAGGTTTCTAAGGTGAAGGGAAGAAATCTCATATCACAAATAATCATCAATAGATATCACATATTATTAGTATTTATTGTGATTTGGTGATCCACATACATCAGTATGTATGAGATGTTGAATACCTTGACATCTTACACCATTCCCAGAGAAAGGTGCATTGGACATTTTTACTTTGAATACAATATTCATAAGTATGTAAGTTTTGAATCTTTAGACGATCTAAAGTTCAATATCCTACTAGTCTGTCCAAGGCTTGATGCCATATCATTGTCAAATGATCTTCTTCCTCCTATTGATCTTATAAGTTCAATTTTCAGTATTTAGAAATATTAATGAACCATTCATTAATTTTCTAATTTAGTAGACTCCTCTAGATGTTTGATTACTATCTGAAATGTATATATCATAACTCTTTATGATAGATCTAATTTAGAATTCATGTTTATTTCCAACACTTAGAAATAAACTATAAGTGTATTCTGATATCTAGGTTATAGAGAATTCTCTAAGACTATGAGCTCTTTCACTAAAAATATGAAGTCTATCTATCCAATAGATGTTGTTGCGACAATTTCATCAATATCCATATGGGTGACTATTAAACCTTGAGATCAAATTTTCTAGTCTTCTAAAATATATGCAACTAATTGCAAGTTTTATTAGAAGAATGAGATGCAAATTTAGACTTTGATCTTATCAAATAAACAAGTCAATTTCAACGATGATATGTAGTATTATTATTCTGATGCACTATACGAGGTCCTTCTCTAAGGATCTTGGATAGTCCAGATAGTCATACTATCAGTACATCGGCTTATTGTGGTATTAGAATTTATACAACTCTTTGTACGTCTAGAAGTATAGTCAACTCTTTGACTTTCCTTCTTACTTAGGTCAAACCCATGCTTCCACTGCGCTTCCTTCATCTACAAACAACCAACGCTTAAGACGAAGGATCTCTTATGTTGAACTCAAAAGATTTCATTATAAGGGTATTTCAACATTTATACATGCTTCATGCAATTCATACAATATGAATATTATGAAGCTATGACTAGAGTATAGATAGTAGAATGATCACACTCATCATGTCTACATACATCTTAACTCTTAAAGACTTTGGTTTAGGTAGGTACTCAAATATCTTGAGTACATCATCTCTTATCGAGCCAACATTATGCAAAATGCACTGAACCATGTCATCATGATTAAATGTTAAGAGCACATATGCATGCCAAAATATCTTCTTAGATTTTATAAGGATTATTTAACAATTATGACCATCATCGACATGATTCTTCCAAAGCAATTTCAATGAAAGATCAAGACTATAGAGATATACAAACCCTAGATTATTGTCCTATTGTCTATTTATTTGTCATTAATCATTATTATGAGGATACTTGCACATTGCAACCACATACATTATGTGTCCAACTGCAAGTACAAAATCTTGATCATGAATTCAATTCATGAGAATTTACTGGTTATTATTGAGTATAGTGTTGAGTGGGTTTAATGAGGATTATATGAAATAAGAAATTTACATATATATATATATATAAATTACTTTAATTTAGGAATGTTTATATCAAATTTATCTTGCCTGGTCAACACTGGAAATTCATTCCCTTATTTACTTTCAATGTAAGAGATATACTAACCATTATATCTCAAGCAAGATCTGGAATCTATGGCGACGGAACACTTCGCCTTGACGGGAGATCATAGATGTCACTTATGTGATTCTCCATATCATATTCAAATTCTAATTTATTATTATGAATCATATTCACACAATTAATTCTTACAAGGGAAATACAACTCTATTCATAATTGAGTGTATAATTAGATGTAATTCACTTAATCATATTAAAGCAATTACTAATCCAATCAATCAACCAATTAATTATTACTTTAAGGATGGTATAATCTCATAAGTACATATTATTCGAATTTTAATCATTAGAAAAAATACATCATGATGCTTCAAGCATTATCCTTTCCTTACCTACTGTTATGACCTGTACCGACGGGAGTGGGACAGACTGCTCACGGAGCAACTTGCTACCCCAACGATCCTCGGCTAGACACCATATTTGGCTCAGGTCAGGATAATACAATTTGATCATTTTGTATTGGATTTGATAATTGGTCTTTCGAACGAAGTTATATCATTTAATATTTTATCAAAACCATTTTGATTAATATTATAAGGAGATTTTCAAACAAATCCCCAATCCTATTCAAGCAATTAAGTTTGTTGGAATTGATGTAACCAATTGTGATCAATATCAATTATCTTATCACTTTTTGTTAAGGCAATGTCATTCAAGGAAATAATCATCATCATTAAATATTTCATAAATATTCATAAATAATTATATCAAGAAAGTAATCATTAATTTCCAATAATTTAATTGAATGACAATCACATGGTTCATAATCAAGTATGTAATTTCCAGCAATGACCCATACTTACTGAGATTAGCATAACTCGATCAAATAAAATTCAAACCACGTAAATTAAATTTCTTTGATTTACCTAGTTGATTTATAATAGAACTCAAGTGATAGACATAAACATCTAAGTGAATTAAAAACATACTTAACTCTTTAATTATGTCAAGATTCGCCATCTCTGAAACAGTGGATACATGTTCACTAAAATGATCATAACTTGAGAAAACGGATTCCAAATAACGTAAAATCAAGACCCATGATTTACTTATTTAATGGGAAATATAATCATAATGCAAGTGATAATTTCAAGTTTAAACACATTTCAACAAGGCGAAAAAAATCACACAATCAGGGTTGCGATAAATGCGATGAAAAACCACAAAACAAATTTATGCCTTTATCATCTTAGGTTTATGGATCATATCTTAAACCTCCAACCTGGCTCTGATACCACTTGAAGGATATGGAAAATAATTATTAAGAGCACCACAGAAGCATGGAGATCACATCATATGCGATCGGGAGAAACTAGTCGCACTAGTTGCTCGGAGCAGCGGAATTTAAAAAAAAATAAAATGATAAAACCACATGATCTGAGAACACTTCTAGGATTGTTTCATATAAATCACAATTAGGTATTAAGGTTACATCTTGAAGCGTGGTTGCGATCGAGTATCTAAACAAAGAGACCTCCTGTCCCAAGTCTGATCTAACAGAGAAGACGCTTGCGAGCATGTTGATGAAACATGTGCTCCTCGCAATTCATGTTGATGATCTAAACGGTGAATCTCCTAATCTCGTCTTATGAAATATGATGTCTTCTTCTCAAGCGAGGTACACCGAAGGATACAGAGATCCATGAGCGATCAAAGCGGTAGCACAATGACGTGGCGACAACAGTGACCCTCTCTAGAGTTTAGAGTGGACGACCACTCTTAAGAGGAGAGGGAGACTTGACGTGTAGAGAGAGAGAGAGATGGAGAGAGCATATGTTGTTGTGTAAAATAAATGGTCAGGGTTGTCCTTCTATTTATACTATTTGGATGTCCATCGATCTCAATCCATGTGCTCACACAAATCCAGTGGTCAACATTGATTTGTGCTTTCAATCAATGGCCATGATTTTTGTTGCACAAATTTGCAACAGTAATTTGTTGTCTTTAAAATAAATTTAATATATTAAAAATCAATCAAAATATTTCAATTTAAATAAAAGCAACAAAAAAGGAATTACTTGGAAGGAGAGCAAGCCTCCTTCCATGTATAGGGTGGACAACCACCAACTTGGAGAGCTCAAGTTGGTCGTCCACTCTATGTATGGAAAGGATGCTCTCTCATTCTTATTATGTTGAGATCTTATATCTCATATAATATTTTTTTGTTGCAAAATCATTCATCAAAATAAATCCAAATTATTTTGTGATAATTTCAATCATGTCATTGATAATTGTGAATCATATTCACACATCTAAAATAAAATGTAAAGTGCATTTACAATTAATTGTCTACTGTGAATCCAATTCACATCAACTATTAATTTGTAAATACAAATTGCAATTATCTCTCTCTAATATATTATAAATCACATTTCTAATATATATGATTAATATGAATAGTGTTATCCACATTATTTATATCATGATAATTAAACACATTTAATCATCTTCGATATCTATTCTCATGTGTCCAAATAATATGAATCACATTCACATTATTTACATCGTTGTTAATTATATCACATTTAATTATCTTAGATAATTCACCTTGTATGGCCAAACAATATGAATATGTTGAAATCAGAGAAGCGGAAGCGGAATCCATAAATAAAATAATAAATATAAGAACACACAGATTTAACGTGGAACCCTACTCCCTAAGGAGTGGGATGAAACCATGGAGAAGCCCTCAAAGGGGTGGATATTCTATTGGAATTTCTCAATGAGTACATGAGGTGTGGGGATCCTTATATAGGTGCTCAAGGGAGAATATTCTATAAGATATTCTCTATAGAATATTCTCTTAACAAATAGCCACACAGAATATTCTCTAACACTCCCCCTCAAGCTGGAGTTGAGAAAGTTCCAGCTTGCAACAAAAAGAAAGTATACAACACATCCTCACACGATACATCATAAGAACACATGTCTGCTGCTGGTAGAGGACCACATACGAGGACGGGTCTGCGGCTTTCAGATCATCGGAACGTATCTCTGTCATGCATGTAGATCCGTTGCGATATCAGATCACCAGAACGTATCTCTGTCGTGTCTAGAGAAGAATCGCTGCAGAAGAAGTCCAGCACGGTAAGTGATCAGGTCATAAAAGAAGTATACGCCTCGACGAAGAAGTTGATGCTCGGTGAAGATGGATGACCTGTAGAAAGCTGGAGTGATGGTCTGCCAGTCGTAGATGGACAGTTGTGAAGAATACATCTCTGACTCCCCCTTTCCCCCATACTTGATAGAATAAAGAGCGCGGATCAAGTTGGGAGAAAACAAAAGACGTACAAATTTTTTTATAACATAAGTCTTTCATTTTTTTTAATCGACTTTTCAAATCTGTTTTTGCACAAATCTTTTTTTTAACTGTGTACGGCTTTTCTTTGAACGCGCCACTTTTTCTCAAAACAATAATTTTTTTTCATTTTTTTTAAATGGACTGCCTCTTTCTCTCTTTTTTTAAGCCAGCCCTCTGCACCTTTTTTTGTAACTAGACTCCCCCTCCTTCTTTTATTCACGTCACGGACCACTCCACTTGGGCTCTAAAGTAACAAAAAAATTTTTCGGATGGCCCAAGCTGCAAACCCTCCACGTGGGATTAATTAGGGTTCCCTGGGAACCTTTCCCTGTCGTCCACACGGTTGCGGTGGAGGGGCATCTTCTTCATGCCTCCTTGCCGCATGGGAGGTGCAGCATCAGCAGGAGCACCGTTGTGCGCAGAGAACTCGAGAGAGAGAGAGAGAGAGAGGGAGAGGAGGCATCGCCTGCAGCTCTATGGTGTCACCTAGGCCCTTACCAGGACGAGGCATGCCGTCTGGAGACTGGACTCCGCCTGGAGCAGGAGCGGGCTGTGTGTGGAGCTCGGCGGCGAGTCGCCGAGCTTCTATTAATAGATCTTCCAGCCTGAAGCTTCATGCACGGATCTGGAGGGGTCGCTGGAGTTTGTAGGCGGAGAGGCAGTGCTTTCAGTTGCGGGTCGAGGGGAGCGCCACCTAGAAAAAAAAGAGAAGGGCAGGCCGTCGTTGCTTGGGTAGTGGCATCGGGAAGAGGAAAGTGTCGCCGAGGGGGGAGCGTCATGCAAGAGTCGCACAGTGGGGCTTGAGTCACGCAAGGTTGCGCTGCCGTGCGATGGGGATCTGCCTGGATCTCCTGGATACATGTGAATCGGAGAGGAGGCTGCCATAGAGTTGTCGTCGCGGCAATGGAGTTCTGCCATAGATCTTTTTTTTCATGGGGTTCCACCATAGAGCTGTTGTCGCGGATGTCCGAGGCTGCGCCTTTTTTTAAGGATGTGCGGCGGCGTGAGATGCGGTTGTGTCATTGCTTAGGGTATGTTGGTGTCTCCTCCTAGAAGTCGATGACGTGTGATGGATGTTGTGCACACTAATGGAACTTGGGGTCGCCTTTTGCCAGAACATAGAGATTCTGGGAGATTTGACCATGCACCGAGTGCCGTTGGAAGATACAGATCTGGAGCCTAGATGATATGGTTTCAGAATGAACCCCTAGAGCTTTGAACAATCTTCAAGATCAACAAAGGATCGACTCTTGAACTGATAAGATCTTCGAGCAATAGATGCATAAAAAAATATCTCGAACAAATTATGAACATAACTCCTCGAAAATCAATCAAATCTCAGAGAGAGAAAAAATGATATAAAACTCCTCGAGAATCGACCCGCTCTGATACCATGTTGAAATCAAAGAAGCAGAAGCAGAATCGATAAATAAAATAATAAACATAAGAACACAGAGATTTAACATGGAACCCTACTCCCTAAGGAGCGGGATGAAACCACGGGAGAAGCCCTCAAAGGGGCGGATATTCTATTGGAATTTCTCAATGAGTACAGGAGGTGTGGGGATCCTTATATAGGTACTCAAGGGAGAATATTCTATAGGATGTTCTCTATAGAATATTCTCTTAACAAATAGCCACACAGAATATTCCTTAACAGAATCAAATTCATATTATTCATGATAATTAAATCACATTTAATTTTTGATTTTTCTCAATGCTCAGATATGTTATCAGCAATGA
Source organism: Ottelia alismoides (assembly GCA_037367405.1). NCBI lineage: Eukaryota > Viridiplantae > Streptophyta > Magnoliopsida > Alismatales > Hydrocharitaceae > Ottelia > Ottelia alismoides. The sequence goes on along the minus strand of JAZKJV010002036.1, from coordinate 1,035,520 downwards.
AATTATCCTTGAACACTTTAAAGGATAATGCACTCTCTAAGCAGATACTTAGAGATAAGGACATGGCAACTGTACATTTCACATATAGTGACTTAGATATTGAGATCACATCTCAATTCCAGATCTCGGTGACCTCCCATAGATGTTGGATTAAATCAAAATCGTAGATCTAATCTTCTCATTGTATCTGAATCATATTCAGATCTATGTCCAACATTTCGACTAAGATCAGATCACTTCTCTATGAGAGGAGTCACTAAAATCCAGACCTATTTCATCACTCCCTCGGAATGGAAGTGTCATGGTTATACAATCGTTTATGATCACATCACCCTCAGGTATTCCTAATACATGTATATCTTGCATACTGTAAGACCTAAAATAAACACAAAGTTTTAGATCTATTTAGACTGTCTCGTTCAGGGTTTAATCATTAAGTTTCTCATTTGATCATTGGGATTCTGTATCGACCATATACTTTCCAAAAAATATATATTATACCTAGGTATCGATTGCATACTTTCAAAAAATATACATCAAACCTACGAATTAAGTTAAGGTTCCAAGCGAGATGACCATGCATGGAATTTGATCCCAATGCCTCATGAGTGAGCTCATGTCTTCTGGTTCAGTAAATTAACCCGCATGATCCTTTTGAGAGATCGTATTACTCATATACCCTTGTATGCGCACCAGCGCGTCGGTGTATATACCTTGATTAGATCATCAACCTATCGTTCTGCCAAATGTACATTCTTAAACATATAGTAACACATCTGTCTCCGGTCAAAGGATGTGTGCATATGTCGTGACAGCATACGACATATGTCTTTGGTTATCTCGATCTCGTTAAGTGAACTCTTTGACCTAACTCATCTAAAATCTCTGAATCTCTATTCATATGCAGAGGATCTGCATCAAGAGGTCGGTTAGATATCAGGCCATTAGAGAAAGAATTGTTGTCTCCTACTCAGGTTAGAGATCATCTCTTTATAATCATGTGACGGTGCTCGATGAGTTCTCAATCTAACTCTTTAGATATTCATCCAAGAATCAGCCTCTATGATTCAACAATTGAATCAACAATTGTATGATCATAAAGATGGCGTACATACCTGTAGTAATAAGGGATCTATTAAGCAAATTAGTTATTCTTCATTTCAGATTAGGGGATGATATTTGCAATAACATTTATTGCATAATAGCTAATCGTTGGTTCGCATGTCCAACACTATATGTTATGGGTAAAATAAGAGTGCAATCTTTCTAAGATGGCTAAAAGATTTTGAACCACTTTATGGGCAGAATATGAACTAATCGATTTAGTATAAAAGTCTTGAAGGCATGAGTTCGTAGCACCTCATCATTAATCATTGATATGTTGATAAGGACTTGACATAGAAATCACCGGCAATCTAACATTCCAAATAAGCAAATTAAATAGTCTAAATAGTTTAAATGAATTGTGTTATTTGGATATGTTTGTTAGAATAGACCCAAACTATATCTTTTTTATGTGGGATTTGTATTAATTGGTGGACTTTATATCTTATGTGGTGTCGTTCATTTAAATAGCTCAAGATCTCGCTCTCGACTATGGATGCAAACGGTCGGATACAATATATGTTTTATCATATCTTTACATGTTTTTAAATATGAATACGGATGCAGATACACATATTGATGTATATCAGAATTACGTTACAATGAATACAAATCATATTATGCATGTACTAGTGGAATACACATAATGTAAATATACTAAATCATATTATATATGGTTAAAAATATATGCAACTATATATATATATATATATATATATATATATGAAAAGGGAGGCTGCGACATGTAGCAGCCAACGTGGCCGCTACATGTGGCAGTTTCCCCAATTTTTTTTATTTTTTGTCAAAATTAAACCATGAATATTTATCTATATATCCCTCCTACATTGTTTTTAAATTTCGTCAGAAACAGAGACTCCTATGCCCTCAATCTAGAACAGGTAATTTTAACGGTCTGAAAATTGCTGTAATCGACCTGTTCTAGACGGAGGGTATAGGAGTCTCTGTTTCTGACGAAATTTTAACACAATATAGGAGGGATATATAGATGAATATTCATGGTTTAATTTTGAAAAAAATAAAAAAAATTGGGGAACCTGCCACATGTAGCAGCCACATTGGCTACTACAAGTAGAAGCCTCCCCGGCCTCTCTTTCTATATATATATATATATATATATATATATATATAGAGAGAGAGAGAGAGAGAGAGAGAGAGGAAAGGGAAGCTACAACATGATGTAGCTAACCTTCGCTACATCAGGGGCAATTTCATCCTCTTTTTTTTATTTTTTTCGAAATTTCCATGATGGATTTTCATAAGTATATCCCTCTAATATGTCATTCAAATTTTGTCAGAAACAGAGACTCCTACGGCCTCCATCCAGACAGTCATTTTTTAACGGTCACAGATTTGATGTATTTTACCTGTTCTGGATGGAGGCTGTAGGAGTCTTTGTTTCTGACGAAATTTGAATGACATATTAGAGGGATGTAGTTATGAAAATCAATCATAGAAATTTTGAAAAAAATAAAAAAAGAGGACGAAATTGCCCCTGATGTAGCTAAGGTTAGCTACATCATGATGTAGCTTCCCTTTCCTCATATAGATATATATATATATATATATATATATATATAGGGGACATTTCAAATGAGGTGGGAGCTTTTCTGAAATTGTAAATGCCACTGTGAATTTAGTAAAAACTCTGTAGCAGTTTTGTAAAAGTATAAACTGCACATTGTAAAAAAAATGAATTTGGTAAAATATAGCATCAAAATTTAAATTAAAATTTCCATCCAATATAATAATATTTTTATAATTTTTTTCACTATACATGTTGTGTTAATATTTATTGTTATATGTATGAAACAAGAAATTGTAAAATATATTGGAAAGATGCCTAAATTGAGGGTGGCTCACCATATATATGGTGAGACCCCGCCTCATTTGAAGTTTCTCCTATATATATATATATATATATATATATGAATAGACAAATGCCCTTACAAATATTTGTTTATATCAAGTAACACACACATATATATATATATATATATATATATATATATATATATATATATATATATATATATATATGAATAGACAAATGCCCTTACAAATATTTGTTTATATCAAGTAACACATGCATCTATTTCCCTCTTAAAATAGATACAAAGATAAAAAATGTTAAAATATACGTAAAATGAATATAGTGATGGATGGTTTACATCCCTACTCTCAACCCATCATTGGTGCACCTTGATATAAGCAAACTTTACAGCGATATAATTTGTTTTTCACTCAACTCAACTGATCGAAAAACTTAACTTTTAATTTGACTGCATGAGGGATGACCTTTCATCAACCTTAATCAAATTCCATCCATATCGAAATAGATATTGAAATTGGAATAGTTTGATGAGAGGTCAACCGAACTTGAAGTGAGATGGAATTATTTCTCACGTAAGGAAGGCCAACTGATCAAGGTTGAGATATGTCGACCTACCTTACGAAGGATTTATATATGAAGATGGATAACAATTTATATTCGGCACTGGTAGTAGAATCGTTTGAATTGGATAAAGGGTTTCAATCAATCGATCAATCACTTGGGATGTTGCGTATCCTATACCATTTGCCAACTTCATCTTTAGGTGATGGTGATATCTATCGGTTCAATCCATTTTCCGAGGCATAATTAAATTCTTCTTATCCTAATCTATCCAACAAAAATTATCATCTTAGTCATGCTTTCTTCATGCAAGAATGATAGAGTAAGAGACATGTGAACTTTGTACTTTTGTTTTGTCAAGTCTGTTCGAAGATGAAGAAAAGGCATAAATATTTTAGGTAGAAATATTATAATGATGCAATCACGATATTATCACTTATCTTCCAAAAAAATAATATAAGATAAAATTGATTCATAAGTAAGAAAACATTATCTTGCATCTAGTTAGACAAGATCTTTATATGTCTGGACTATGAACATTTAAGATGGAATTAAGTTCACATGTTGAGAATTCATATCATTTAGCTTTTGGGATTAGAGAAATGATCTTTTTTTACTGTAACATCAGATATTAAGTATTTTATAATAAATATTATTTATTGTAATATTATCTTTGATTCTTAAATATTAAAAATGAATGTCATATTCAATGCGACGTTTCTATGAATGTTTCATAGGATAATGTACACGTTGTCTTCCTCTCTAAACAGTTATTGATCATCACTAAAAACATAAAACTCAGAAGAAAAAAATCTTGTCAAAGTAACGGATAAGCAGCGTTTGTATGATGAATCAGTAAGAATATATCGACGACTATGTTTTTCTGTGTAAATTCTAACTTACATGATCGACATCGGCATAACAATATTCATTTTGTGAATTTAACATCTAGAGATATATACCAATGATTCTCAAATGATTTTTTTAATTAACTATTTTGTTGTTGTGATTGTTATAAATTTGATTTTTACACTAGATTGGAGTCATTATACTAAGATCAGGTTCTGAAGTCTATACTAAGATATATAAAACCGAAGTTAATTTTTCTAATTCAAACTAATGGGAGGCTACATATTCTCGCATCTATATCAAGCATTAGAGATTAACTACACAGAAAACGAAACATAAGGAATGACGGCATATATATCGACGAAATCAAGATGATTTCAAATGCTGATTAGCTTCCTTTTCCGTGAGGAACCTTCTATGTATCGTGGGTAGAATTTTAGCTTTAAGTGACATTAGATGTTGACCCAAAGAAAGCTAAACAAAATAAGATATATATATAAATATATATATATATATATATATATATATATATAACTTAAAGTAATGGAGACATCAAGGAGGAGGATGTAATGATGTTCCTTAACAACGTAATATTCACACGTAAGGATGTTTCCTTGTTCTCTTTCTCTCTTCTTTCTTTACTTGTGCATGTTTCTCTCATGTACCTTCGTATGTACGTACTTGTGTATGTAAAAATACACCTAAGGTATTTATGAGCATGTTTTTTTGGAATGTTCACTCTAACCTAATGTACATAGATCATCTATCAAAGAACCTCACTTTCTGCGCATTAAATATTGACATTTTTTTTAAAAAAATAATTTACCGTTCCTTCGTCAAGAGCCCAAAAGAGAATGTAAGCATTTAATACATGCTAGATGCAAGAATCATGCACATTCTCAGGAGAATGATATCCCCAAACACCCAACACATGAGAGAAGCTTCTTGAACAACGTTTTCATTATTTACCGATATATTTTGAAAAGGATGAAGGCAACGAGCTTTCCAGATCAACCATCACTGGTGAATCGCAAGATTTAATGATTGAAACAAAATAGTAGAAAGCTTTGAAATCAATTTGAGACGCATTGAAACCATAACTATCAGAAAAAAATCAGAGATTGGGTATTATTTGAAAGGGTGTTCATAGCTTTTTAAGTTTTTTTACATAGATCACATTGATTGACCGATGATATATTAATTCCATGCAGCAAATCTTGTGTAATTAGTTTTCTATGAGTCGACCAAATAAAGTGTGCCATGCTCGTGTCAAACATTTAAGATCAACTATTCTGGTGAAAAATTGAAGCTAACAAGCCCCATGTAGACAATAGAATGTGCACTTTAAACTTTTTATCTATGAAGTCTCATGAAAAGGAAAAGAACATGAGTCCACTGGAACAGATAGGGATATATCAGTATCCGATCAACCACCATATTCGTTTTGTACAAGCATCTTGTGCTCCCAGCCATCCTACAGTAGGTGAGCCCTCCTTTCCTTGCTTTTTCAACTCGTAGCACTAGAAGTAGGATAAAGTAGAGTTTTATTTCGTTTAATTTCATCTCTGATTCCGTAAAATACAAAATAAAAATTCGCTGGAGCTGGTGCTCCAGCCACTAGTTATCGCCATCTAGCCCGCGTTCTGACCATCTAATCACTCCATCTCCTCGATTCTCCACCCTTCTATCCACCCAAGCCCCTTTGATCATCTCCAGATCAAGCTATCAAGCTCTCATCCTCTACCTATGATGGAGAGCGTCTCCCCGCTATGCCCCTCCTGTATGCGACTCCAAATGAGACGAGGAAGGTTGCCCTCGACCTCTAACCTTTTCTGTGTAGGTCTACACCTCCAGGAGCCCAGCTGGGTGTTGTTTGAACTTGGACGAAGTTCCCAGGTGCCTCCTTCATCACCAAGCTACCAGGACCCCATCAATGGTCTCGATCATTTCTGAGGACATCGACAGTTGTGGATTGCCATCAGGGACCTCAGGAGAATCTCAACAGCAAGGGGTGGGTCGAAGGACAAAGCTTCAGCCAATCGAAGCTTGGAAGGGGCGGGGTTTGATGAGACGAATCCGGCGAACTAAGGTAAATCAGGTGTCACTATGGTCATTGTGACCTCAATCACTCGGGACTCAAAGCTCAACAAGAAAAATAAATCGGACCACCAAATAAAGATAAAAACACGAGAAAACCAAATAGCAGTCCAAGCTATGGGATTGACCTGGTATAGCTCTCGGGGTCGAACTCGAGGAGCACGAGATGGCCTTGCGGCCTACGAAGTAGTCTAAAATAAAGAAAAATAAAAACAAATGATTTTTGGTGGATTTCTAATATTTTTATATTTTTTTAGAATTTTTAATTATAAAGAAAATAAGAAAACAAAGAAAATATGTAACTTTCAACAATTATTTAATTACTCTAAAATACTCTAAAAATTCAAACAAAAATATTTTTATGGTTTTTATATTTTTTACTATTTTTGGTGAATTTTTGATAATTTTCTGATTTTTTTAGAATGTTATAAAAATGAAAGAAGGCATAAATAAATGAAAACTGTCCAATCAGACTTCAAAGACCAATTAAAAATACTAAATGGTCTTTTCAAGGCCTGGAGATATTTTTCTTAAAAATATAAAAAAAAGGAAAAATAAGAGAAAGAGTTTATTATTTTTGGGATTTTCTATTAATTATTAGAATTTTTATGGGGTTTCAAGGTTTTCAATTTTTATGGTTTTTATAAGTCAAAAAATAACCAAAACTGGTCAGAAAATCAATCACACTAAAACAAACAAAGTCTATTTTTTTTTAGAATTTTTGAAAAGGTTTTTATATTTTTTGTAAATTTTAAGTCTGAACAATCGGAAAAATGTAAGTTTTTGAATTTTTAAAAATAACAAAAGGGCTCAAAAATGTACCCAAAATTTGGTGAAAATTTTACACAGTGGCAGGAGCCAAGTGTCCAATTTTCACTCAATTTGGATTAATTTTGCTATTTAATTAAAATAAAAAACATACAAACAGTGCATAGGGACCTATCTGCAAGAACAACATAGTCCATGGACCAATCAATGACACGGTAGAGAACCGTAGGGCCAAAAGCACAAAAATCCCAGAAATCATGTGGGATGTGCATGGTCCAGACACGTAGGGCTATTTTTGTAATTCCTATTTATAGAAGTTTAAACATTAACATGCCAGGACTACAAAATAGAAAGTGCAAAAACTCCAAGCCCTCACGTGTCGAAGCAAGTGGGCCTCATTCACAGGGACTAGATAGCAAATAACCAAAACAAGAAGGTCCTCGATGCAATTTTTACAAAATAAAAATAACTACGAAAAATATTTACAGGACTAAAATGAAAATGCAAAACAGGAGGGGCCTAAGAGCAATTACCCCTTATTATGATCCGAGGGCTGAGGAGAGGCCACGTGTCTGATCGGATGGTTGCTAGTGATGGCGCCTCAGTGAAGGAACTCGGCTCGGATCGAACAACCGAGGACCTCCCACATGGAGGATCTGACGACTGTGGTGCGCTGTGGGTAAACCTCGTGCTCGGACGGTCCAGATCGACGGTGTAGAGACTGCCACGTGTATATCGAATGGTGGAGAGCAGCTGGCACCTCTTCGTGATAACAACGCTCTAGATGAGCTCCTAATCGAAATCCGACGGTCGAGGGCGCCCGAAGAACGAAGGGTCGAGATCAAAACTGGGGGGTGGCTCGATCCGACGGTGATGGAGGGTCCTGTATGAACTGGCCGCCGGCAAACTTCGCGTGGCCAATATGCGCGGTAGGAACGTCCTCCGACGCTACTGAGAAGTGGAGAAGAAAGCCCGTGCCAGTTCGCAGCTGCTGAACTGCTCCGATGATGACAGGGAGCTCTGGAGAGCTCCAGCGAAGGTGAAGAACTGGAGCGCCTATGCTCTATTGTTCCGACCTCCAGATGAGGTCGTTTTGACCTGCTGCCTGCACAGGAAGAAAGAGGGGTCGAGGGCAAAATGCCTCGACCCGTTACCGCACGTGGGAGATGAAGGATGAGGTGGCGTGGCGTCCTTCCGGCGAAGCGGTGGCGGCAGAGGACGATAGCCCTGCTCCGGGGTGAGACAGGGGGGTGGATGGGTGTAGAAGATGGGGAGAAGTCTGGTGAAGGTGGTAGTCGGGTCGGGATGGCAAATGGGTGATCGGAGTGAGCTAATTGGTCAGCGAAGGTGGTGGAGCGAATTGGGGGAAAACCTAAATTAAGCTAAATTACGAGCTAAAAGAGTTACCTGGTGGAGGAGATCGACTGGGCTGGAGCTCCTAGAGCTCCGGGGGTCATGGCTTCGAGGGATCGTCGAGTCCCGAGGCTGAGCGCGCTCGCGGCGGCGCACGGCGGCGAAGAGCTGCCGGATCGATGGTTCCCAGCGTCCCAAGCCTCGCTGCTACTCTCACTCGCTCCGCTATCACTCAAGCGAGGTAGAGGAGGTCACATGCGTCGAGGGGGAGGTCCAAAGATGGATTGGAATGTGCGGCGGAGCTGCGGTTTTATACGAGTGAGGGTCAGGGAAGAAAGGGTCAGGTCCGGCTTGATGAAGCACGGACCCCTAGGCAATGTGTCGGGCGAGGATCCCGGATATATGGAGAGTGATTAGGACCCGGGGTTTAGAGAAATGATGATCGGGTCAAGCGGGAATAAATGGGAGAAAACAGGTCCGGCATGGATCCGCGGGTAAGAAGGTCCGCGGGGGTAGTTGACCGGAGGTCAACATCCCCCGTGGACCAACCAGACCCAGCCACGTCATAATTATTTTTAAATTAAATATAAAATAGCAAATGACCGATTTTGAAAAAAAAATTAAAACATATTTATTTAGAAATTATTTTTTTTGTGATTTTTATTTATTTTTTTGAAATAAAAATTTGGTATTTACAATATAGTATTATTATATATAGGTATTTACACTATATATTTTTAGTTTTTGATTTTTAATTATTTATTTTTATACATTTTATTCCAATTTTATATTTTATTTATTTATAGAATAAAATTTGGAATATTTTGGTAATTTTATTTTATTTTTATTATTTATTTACAAGGGTTAAATAAATAGTTATGTACATTTATATACATGGTATATATACAGGGTTGGTTTTGATTTTTATTTTTATTTCTTTTTATTTTATTTTTCTTTTTATGGTTTTTATTTTATATATATACATTATGAGATATAGAATATGTACAATTTTTATGAGATTTTAATTTATTTATTTATAGGGATAAATAAATAGATAAAGTGTTTTATGTACATGATGTATATACAATGAGGAAGGATATTTTATTTTCTTTTTAATTTTATTTTGTTTTTCTCATTTTTAGTTTAATTTAATATGTACACATATTTACAAATAAATACACACCCATTTTTATTTTTAGTTAGAGGAAAATATTTTTATTTATATACATGTATATATACACATGTGTGAGCTTCCTTATCTCTCTCTACTTGGGTTCTTTTTGCGGTCAGGCCCATGCTGAGCCCTCCATTGGGATTAGGTCGCTCAATATTTATTCTAAATATCTCCATATTTTTCTTTTGTTTCTTTATTCTTTTATTTATGCACAAAAACATGCTAAAAATGAATATTTACACAATGCATGCTTTTCGACAATTATTGATATTTACAGGCATATACATGTGTTTGGCAAAGGTTTTGTAACTAAAATAAAAGAATAAAGAGTGATGAATGGGTATTCATCAACCCCCTATACTTAACTTTGGTAGTCCCTTAGCAAACACTTATTTGAAAAAGAAGTGAAAAGGAAAAAGAAAAAGAGGAGAAAAAGCACGGATCAAGGTTGATTATTAAACTTGCCTTCATTAAATTGAAATATGGAGCTCGATCAGATCTTTGGATTATTAATATGTCGAAACCTTATTTAGACTTAGGTGTAAAACTCAACAACCTCTAAGATCCACTAATCTATAATCAAGACTCCTCAATAATCCAGATCAGAACAAGTCTACATACACAAACCCTGAAGACTATGAATCTTTCCTTGTACGGTGTAAGTGAGGTAAGCTCTCCACCTCAGAAGTAGTAACTTGACAACCCTCCCCAACAAGGTAACTCTATGACCCTAGTCTGGCCACTCTTTCCTCGAGGAGAGGGGTATTCCCTTCTAAGTTCAAGTTCAACTGGCTCAAGAAGAGGGGGAAGAAGAGAATGGACCATGGCCAGTGTAGCCATGTATCCTTGGGAGCTCAACCAGTGTAGCTAAGTCTCCTTGCTGCAAGCTACACAAGGTGAATCCATGAATCTCAAGCTTTGTTTATTGCACTATATACATACTCCGGTGGGATTATCATTTTCTATCAGACCCACCACTTTTTTGGAGTTATTTTCTTTTTGCATTTTTTTTCAAGTGCATCTATACAACATATACATGTGCAGCATATATTCATAAGGAGTTTTTCCTCTTGAGCCAGTAGACTATCCCTCTTTTGAAGCATCATTGCAACCCAAAACTCCTGTCGTTAGACCTCATGGCAACCCGACTAAGTTGAGACGCACTTCCTTCACTAAAAGAAGAAGAGAGGTTCTGCCTAGAAGTACTACCCTTATATGCTACCCCAAGTCAAGGAAGACTGCCTCCTCACCACCTCATCCGTAGAGAGCTCGGTGTAAAGTGTGGGTCCAAGTCAAGCCATTGTCTATATGAGTCATGTGTGTGTTGTTAAGTGCTCTACTTAGGCTAATTGAGATGACATGTGATCATAGCCTAGTGGACACAAAGAATTAAGTCACCATGGACCTGAAAAGCCTTAACCCTAAGCCCTATAAGGTTCCTCTTATAATTAGGTGGATTAAGATCTTAATTAAGCTCCATTTCCCAATTTAATTCCAGGCTACTTTAAATGTCAACTATAATCCAGGGAAAACTATATACATATATATGATGACCGCCCCGCACCCTTAGTTAATTCGAGCAAATTAATTGTCCAAATTAAGTTGAAGTTGTTCGTTGCAGTCGGATACGAGAGGGCTAATAAAAAACCACTTAAATCACATTTGAGTCAATTTCAAGCGGTGAATTTTTTTTACTTGGTAGTGTCCAAGGTCAAACTCAGGGAGGCATCTATCTCCTTAGGTGAATTTTAGCAGAGATCAAGTGTTGGATTTTCGGAGAATTATTATTTTTTTGTTCTTTTTCAATTTCTATGCAGGACACATGCAACTGGCAAGCCAATTTGAAGTTAGTTCAATTAAGATATCAAATGGAATCCAAAAATTTTGAAAATTTTCCAGATGATTAATGATGATGAAACTAAGCTACTCTAATTTTTTTGGGAATTTTTAGACACTAAATGAATTTATAGTGAATTAAACAAGCAGACAGGGTGATTTTCACTAATTAATTTTTAATAAATAACAAATCACATTTTTTCAGGAGATAAAATTATCCTAGATAGCTCTAATGATAAGGAATCCAGGAAAATTGACAAATCTTAATTTTTATTGTGAAATGAATTTACTAAAATTAAAATAGGAAAATCACTCAACAATTTTATTCAGGCCACGATATGTGTGCAAATGACATGAAATTTTTATGCAATGTTAAGTTCACTGTCCTAGAGCTACTGTGAATTTTTGAGGATTTTTAGAATCACAGAAAATTATATAGAAATTAAAAGGTGTCACTGGGCAAAATATTACACATTTCAACCAATTAATTCATTTAAAAATCAACTGTAATTACAAAAATATGACACGTGGCACAATAGATAGAGGACAAGCTTCTCAACAAAATGCAACTTTTGGAATTTAAAAATGATGTAAAATGCAACCTAGGGATGCATGCAAACACAGGGGTGTGTATGCAATACAGGAAAATAAAATTACATAAAGCAAATATGCTGATAGGGACTTAAGTGCAATTACCTATAATGCTGGGGACTGGAGTGCAAATTCTCCACAGGGCACGTGCTCCTCACGTGGGGTCTGCTTCACAGGGACCTTGTTGCAATTATGAAAAGTACCGAGGGCCTCTGTGTAAAATTCCCAGGCCGCGTGTGCTCCTCACGTGGGCGGCCTAGGCTCGGATGGCTGCGGAGGCTCGGGGCTAGGCTCGGGCGCTTCTGGAGGTCTTGAGTGAGGCTCGGGCGGCCCGAGCCTAGGCTTGGGGAAGAGGCTCGGACCAGGGCTGCATGGTGCGCTGCGGACCCTTGGATCAAGCTTGATCCAACGGATGGTGATAAAGACTCGTGGTGAGATCTTAGGCCGTTAGATCTAAGTTGATCCAATGGCTACTGTCTCGTGATGGAGAGGGCGACGTGGATGACTGTTGGCCGCTGGATCAGATGATTATCCAACGGCTGTCAGCTGCTGCGGAGGTGGGATACGTGGCTCATGAAGCGCCGCTAGATCTCGAGAGATCCAACGGTTCCTATGAAGCTCGGCTGAGAGGCGATGTGGCAGGATGACACCCGTTTGATCGGGGTGATCGAACGGCAGCTAGGCTTCTACTTCAAAGGGACTCCGCCGCCTGCGGAGGAGATGGCTTGGCTCCGACGAAGCGGACTCTGCTCCGCCAGTGCCTCCTCGCGTCGATGAATCTCTCCGACTTGTCGGAGCTATCCCAATAGAATCGTGGCGCTGCGGCGAAGGTAACGGTGATCTCAAGTGTTGGAGAAGGCCGTCGGAGGCGGCTGGCGACGAAGCTCGATGGCGACTCCGGCGAAGCTCCGATCAGTGAATCAGATGGCACCTGCAAGCATTAGAGAAGGAGCCGAAGCTCGGGCGTGCACTCATGGAGGTGGGTGGATGACTGGCGAGGCCTAAGGCGGAGGGGGATGATCTGGTGACGGTGCTCCGGCCAAGTGGCGGAGCTGGAGATCGATGGATGGTGAGATGCGTCGTCGGCGGGCGTAAAGGTGACCGCGAGGATGAGAGCTCCGACGCGGAGCTCGACGGAGTGAAATAAAGGCGAGAAGGTGACCGTAGGCGGCGAATAAAATGCGAGAAATCGAAGAAAAAAATGAAATGAAGATCGATCGGGGATGGAGGTGTTCACCTGGGGATTGGAGCTCGACTTTGAGTTCCAGGTCGTCGCTCGAAGGGGCGGTGGGTCCCTGAGCTCAAGCAACGGCTCGGCGGTGGAGAGCTGCGACTCGGCGGTGGCCGAGGATCTCGCCGGAGAAGACGGTCGTCTTCGCTCGAAGAACTTGCAATTCCTGTCACCAACTGGAAGCTCCGAGCTCGGAGTATCTCTCACGGAGGGCGGATGGGTGCGACGATGGCTGGTGGTGGAGTATTTAAAGGTCGAAGGTCTCGGCAATGCTGACGATGGAGTGATGTTTAAGGAGTTCGTGGGAGAGAGCTGGAGGTCGACGTGGGTGATGGAGTAGCTGGCGAGGATAAGGGATGAGTGGGGGTCATCGTGGAGGTGGTGGTGGTCGTCTACGGTGGTAGAGACGCGGCCAATAATAGGAAGGGGGTGCTCCTCCCGCAAGACGGAGAACGTGGGAGAGAGGGGCTCCCGAGGTGGAAGACGAAGTCTCCACCGTTGGATCTTATGATCCAACGGTGGTGATCGAAGCGGGATGGAGCGGCTGGATGTAGATCTGGTCGTGGCGATCCGAGCGTTGTGAAGCGGCCACGTGGTGCAACAGGAACGGGGCGTGGGCGGACGATTGTGATAAACATCAGGAGTTTAATTGGGCGGTCCAGATGCTTGCGGGGCTAACGGCTCAGATGAAGAGACTGGAGCATGATCTGATGGCGCAAAATGCGCCACGTGGCATGATGAGGGAGAGGCGCGAACGGGCGATGGAGATGAGGCGGGGGTTTTGATCTGACGGTCAAAGTGAAGGGCGTACGTGGAGGCGGCTAGGCTGTTGGATCTGGACGACCATCCAACGGCTGAAATCTGCGACAGTCTGGGCAAGGGATGCGTGCCGCGTGGCGTAACCAGAGGGCGCCACGTGGCCTGCTGTGGTTGGCTGGACCAAACAAATAAAGGTAGAGAGAAGAGGGGGGCGAATTTGGAAAAGCTCAAAACATGAAAGTTGTAGATCTCAATGAGATCTACAAGTTTCATGTTGACCAAAGATGGAAATGAGGTCAAATATGATACATAAATATAAAGATACAAATATACATACATGTAGTATACAAAGAGGCCCAAAAACCCAACTTTCTTATACGAGCTCCAAATTGGATGAAATTAGTCTCATTTTAAAGGTCTTTTAATGTGTATTTTTCTAAAAGTAAGTAGACCTATTTCGGAGTTTGTATGAGGGACTTATGTGTATTTTCTGATCCAGGGATTCTAGGGATTTGTTGGCTATTTTACAAGGGGGATTTTTGGCTTTCTTCCCTATATTATTAACTAAGGAGTACATATTATAAGGAAGAGGTTATTTTGGTAAAAGGGATTTTGGCTTCTTATTTAAATGCAAATGGACTGCTAAAATGCATGTATTATGTATGCATGCATGAATGCTATTTATGTATTATAAAGGGAAATATGCCTCTATTTACTCGGGAACAAGGCTTTATTTTTAACTTTTGAAGTGATGAATCACAGATTCATCAACCCCCTATACTTAAACCTTGCTCGTCCCCGAGCAACTAAATGAAATGCAAGAGTGAAATGATTTTGGGTTCCATACCAAGGTCATGAACAAAAGTTAAAAATGGAGCTTTACTCGACCTTTGGATTAGTTGTGTGGCACAACCTTATTTGGACCTGAACTTAAGACCTAATAGATTTCAAGTTCCACAAGTCTTCTAATCAAGACTCCTCAATAGTCAGGTCAGAACAAATCCTCAAATGCAAATTTCTGATGACTATGATTCTTACTTGTACTGTGTAAGGGAGGTATAGCTCTCCACATCAGAAATGGCTCGGAAACAGCCTCCTCTAACAAGGTAACTCAATAACCCGGTCCAGTAACTCTTTCCTCGAGGAGCGGGGTATTCCCTTCTAAGTTCAAGTGCAACCAATTCAAGAGGAGGGGGTAGAGAAAAGAATGGACGGTGGCCAGTGTAGCCACCTATCCCGGGATGCTTGACCAGTGTAGCCAAGTCATCCAGCTGCATTTTCTTTGCTAATATACATACTCCGACATGTATTATTTTTTTCACTTGGACCTGTCTGATTTTTTTGGAGTTTTTGCTTTTTTTTAACTCATACGCGGTGCAGCATGTACATCAGGAGTTGTTCCTCTTGACTAAGTAGACTATCCCTCTTTTGAAGCATTATTGCAACCCACAGCATCCTGTCCTTAGATGTCAACACCACCAGACTAGGTTGAGATGCACTACCCTCCCTAGAGGAGGACGGATGTTTCCACCCGTGTGCTACTCCAAGCTAAAGGATTCCACCTCCTCACCATCTCATCAATGAAGAGCTACGTGCATTGTATTTGTCCAAGTTAGGTCATTATCTAAATGAATCATGTGTATGCACGAGATATTCTACTTAGACTAATCAAGATGACATGTGAACATAGACTTGCGTACTCAAAGAATTAAGTCACTTGACCTGAGAAATCTTAACTCCAGTTCCTATAAGGTTCCTCTGAAATTAGGTGGATTAAGGTCAAATCAAGTCCATCCTCAATATCTACTCATAACTTGGTTCAGAACCCACTAGCTTTCCACCTTGCATATGCAAGATATGCAGATGAGATGCAGATGACATGCTATGTAGATGATTTGTAAATGCAAGACTCTTTTTCTTTTCTTTTCAGATGCAGAGATGATATGCAAGATTAAATAAGAAGCCTTATTGGTAACAATTTTTTTTATTATTTACAACAAGTTTGTAGTTTACACATAATATACATAGTATATAAGTTTTTTTTGGTATACATCCTATTTTACAACAAATTTTACAAAAGTATGGTTTACAAGAATTTTACAACTTCTTATAGAAGTATTATACAACAAGTAAATTTTTTTTCAATTTTTACCCACCTGTAATTATTACAAAATAAATACAAAAGTACGCGAAAATACGCGAAAGTACGAGCTAAGGGTAAAGTATATATGTAATATATACACGCCCCCCTATACTTAGCGTGTGCTATGTCCTCAGAGCACGAAAAGCGAGGAAAAAGACATAGCTCGTGCTAAGCGTAGGAGAGCTAAAATAACAAAAAGTATAGAAGTCGTCCCGCCCCCTATACTTAGGCTCTGGCAGCTTAAGTGTAGAAGAAGATCAGAAAGTGGGGCGGACGAGGTCAAGGAGAGAAGTGGATGAATATACAATGCGGGCATCGGTCCCCCCTATACTTAGGCTCAGGTCAGCCTAAGTATAGGACGGAAGTGAGTATGAGGACCAATGTGATCTAGAGAATGTACAAAGAACCGACCCAAGTGACTCCTCCCCCCTATACTTAGGATCTGGTCATCCTAAGTATAGTCCAAGATAGTGATGTAATGAGACGGGGATGAGTTACTAGAGTCGCGGGAGAAAGGATAGGACGTACAAGAATGATGATATATACAAATGAGTCGGTCTGAATCTTTCGAGATGCTGTGGATGGCTGGAGTTCACTGCTGCAAGGTCTCATACGCGGCTCGAGGTGTATCTGTTGTATCTATCTCGCGCATGAATACAATCTCCTCAACATGGACTAACTGCTCATTGGATTCGATGAAGTGCTTCAACAGCTGTCCATTCACTAGGAATGTCAGTGCGTCATCTGCGAGATCTGAGATCTCGACACATCCACTATCATGCACCGTACGGACGACAAATGGGCCTGCCACTTAGACTTCAACTTGCCTTGGAAAAATCTTCAGCCTAGCATTGAACAACCATACCTTCTGTCCAGGAACAAAGGTCTTTGGTCTGATATATCTATCATGCCAACGCTTCACTTTGTCCTTGTACACCAAACTGTTGTCGTATGCGTGGTTTCTGACTTTCACAAGCTCATTCAGATCCATGTCTCTCTGCTTCTGTCTCAGGTGCGTGTTCCAGTTGACCTTCTTGATTGCCCATTCTGATTTGTGCAGCACTAACTGTGCGGGCAAATGGCACGGCTTTCCGAATACCATTCGGAATGGGGAGGTGCCTAACGGTGTCTTGTAAGCCGTCCTATACGCCCAGAGGACTTGATCCAAGATCTGAGACCAGTCCTTCCTGTCCGGGCGGACAAGCTTTTGCAATATGGTTTTCACCTCCCGATTCGACACCCCAGCCATACCATTGGTTTGTGGGTGGTAAGGACTCGCGACACGGTGTTCGATGCCGTAGTCCTTCAGGAGTTTCTTCACCTCCCGATTCACAAAGTGGCTACCCCCGTCTGATATCATCATTTTGGGGATCCCGAACCTAGAGATGATGTGCTCTCTAATGAATTTACAGACAGTTCTGCTGTCTGCAGCTCGGGTCGGGATAGCCTCCACCCATCTGTATAGATAGTCTACTGCAAGAAGGATATATTTGAACCCGTGGCTAACAGGGAATGGGCCCATGAAATCGATGCCCCAGGCGTCAAAGACATCACAAATGATGACCGGCTGCATTGGCATCTCATCCTTGGAACCGACGGTTCCTCCCATTCTCTGGCATACTGGGCACGACTTCGCGAAGGCGGTGGCATCGCGAAACAAAGTCGACCAGTAGAGGCCACATTGAAGTACCTTCCATGCGGTCCTCTTCCCGGAGTGGTGTCCTCCTGCCTCTAAGCTGTGGCATAAAGAAAGGACACTCTGGTATTCCTCCTGAGGAATACATCGTCTCCAGACACAATCCGATCCTTCAAAGAAAAGGATCGGATCCTTCCAATGGCAGTGTCTAGCGTCCGACTTCAGTCAGTCGATTTGGCTCTTGGGCCAATCTTCGGGAACTTTCTTGGAGACAAGATAATTCACGATATTGGCGTACCATGGGAGTGAGTCGATAACAAAAATCGACTCGTCAGGGAAGGAGTCTCGAATTGGTGAAACCTCGGAAGTATTAAGATCTTCGAGACGAGAAAGATGATCGGCCACTACGTTTTTCTTTCCAGGTTTATCACGGATGTCCAAGTCAAACTCCTGGATAAGTAAAATCCATCGAAGAAGACGCGCCTTCGCGTCTTTCTTCTCCATCAAGTACCGTAGTGCCGTATGGTCAGTGAACACAGTTACCTTGGATCCGATTAGGTGAGATCTGAATTTGTCCAAGGGAAACACTACCGCAAGCATTTCCTTTTCCGTAACTGTATAGTTACGCTGAGCAGTATCAAGCACTTTGCTTGCGTAGTGAATTGCAAATGGGACGCCATCTCTTCTTTGTCCCAACACAGCCCTAACAACATAATCTGAGGCGTTCGTTATGATCTCAAAAGGTAGAGACCAATCTGGGGCTTGTAGGATGGGTGCGTCCATATTCATTCCTTGCAAAAGCTTAAAGGCCTCAAGACATTTGTGATCAACAACAAACTTCATGTCTTTGCGTAAAAGCTCAGTTAGCGGTCGGGCAATCTTAGAAAAATCCTCAATGAATCTCCGATAACATCCAACATGCCCGAGGAACGACCGCAACTGCTTAATGTTGGTTGGTGGCTGGAGTCGTCTGATCACATCCACCTTAGCAGGGTCAACCTTCATTCCTCTCTTGGAGATGGCGTGCCCCAACACTATGCCCTCCGTCACCATGAAGTGACTTTTCTCCCAGGAGAGCACCAGATTAACCTCACAACATCTTTTTAGGACTCGGTCCAGATTCCTAAGACATGAATCGAATGAATCATCGTGGACCAAGAAGTCATCCATGAAGACTTCCAGGAATTCGCCGACCATCTCGGCGAATACAGCAATCATGCACTTTGGAAAGTACCTGGAACATTGCATAACCCAAAAGGCATGCGCCTGAAAGCATAGGTACCAAAGGGGCATGTGAATGTGGTCTTTTCCTGGTCCTCCGGAGCTATGGCTACTTGATTGTAGCCCGAGAACCCATCTAAGAAGCAGAAGAAACTCTTTCCCTGATAGTCTCTCTAAGATCTGGTCAATGAATGGCAGGGGGAAATGATCCTTCTTCGTCGCGACATTCAAGCGTCTGTAATCCACACAGACACGCCACGACGTGGGCACTCTCGTCACGATCTCCTCTCCGTCTTCGTTGGTGGTCGTCTGAATTCCCAACTTTTTCGGGACAATATGGATTGGGGCACCCACTTAGAGTCGGAGATTGGGTAAATGAAACCCGCATCGCACCATTTCTCTATCTCCTTCTTCATGACCTCTCGTAAATTTGGATTCAACTGGCGTTGGAATTCGCGAGAGGGTTTGGTTTCGTTCTCCAAGTAAATATGGTGCGAACACAGAGCAGGATTTATCTCGTGGAGATCGGAAATGCTCCAGCCTATCGCTTTGCGGTTTTTCTCCAGGATCTCTAGCAAGCGAGATTCCTGCTCCTCGGTCAATCGTGAACTGATGATGACCGGAAATTTCTTATCCCGACCCGTAAGGAAGGCGTATTTTAAGGTTGTGGGTAAGGGTTTGAGCTCAGAAATAGTGTGATCGTCTAAGAAGTCTGGCTCAATCTGATCTAGTTCTGTGTTGGATGTGGCTGGATCGTTCTCTGTGATAGCTGCCACCAAGTTCGGCTCTGGAGTCAGATCGTCAAAGGTCTCCATACAATCGACAAACGCCTCATCCGACTCGTCATCCTCATCTTCAGATTGTCCTAAAGATGTAAGGACTGACAGGCCCAATTGGGCCTCTGTGTCATCGAAGATGTAGGGTGATGCAGGTTTAGAGCTGTACTCATTCCTAAGGATCTCGCAGACTGACTCATGCATTGGATCATCTTCGGAGGAGATGGACGCATCGGTGCTGGCTGGTTTTTTCTCCATGGCCCAACTAAGTCTACATGCTCGCAATCTGTTCCGGTAGAAGAGTACTCAGTGTCAGACTCGGACTCTGACTCTGACTGATATGAAAATGCTGAGGCGAAACCGGTGATGCTTTTTCCGCGACTGCTGGACGGTCCTCCTCAGATGGAGGTGCGGGCTCTTCATCGGTTTTGTCGGACTCTATGCGGATGCGAGAATGCTGCTTCGAGGACTCATATGTCCTCTTCTTCTGCTGGTGATGGTGGTGGTGATGCTCCTCCTCTTCTTCCTCCAAGTTCTCCTCAGGTAGAGTCTCGGAGGCTCCTTCCTTCTGTGCCCGTGCCCGATCAGGTATGGTCACAGTCCTTCCGCTCCTGAGGGACATATGATTTACATTATCGTACGAAAGGATCGCATGTTCAGATAAATAATTATCTGAATAATATACCTGATCTCGAGGTAGGTTCTGGCCATGATGTAAGCTGTTCGGGTTGGCCTGAACCTGTGCGGGGATTGGGGACTTTGGTGCCATCTGTTGGTCCTAGGTACGAGAGACTCGATTGATATCAGTTCTCATGTCCAGGTAGTCATTCTGCATCTGTTGGACCCTATCAGACAGGGTCTGGATCGCCAAGGTGAGAGACTCCAATTCGGTGGGCTGGGCGTGCTGCGGTGCGGACGAGGTTCGGTATTGGCCCTGCTGGCCATGTCGATACTGCTGCTGCTGGTGGGACGGTGCTGGGCCCTGTTGATATGTGCACTGCTGCTGCTGGTGCTGCTGAGGCTGGTACACTTGCTCTGTCCTGGACTGAAAGCACGGTACGGGAATGGAGCTGGTTGCTTGGTAAGCTTGGGAAGGTCGGTGTGGCAGACCATTCCCCATCCCCGACTGTCTACTGACGGGGTTACGGTTGTACCACAGCCCGTTGATCTCGAACACCTGCGGAGGCTTCTCGTATCCAATCTCTGCTTGTGGGGGTGTATGCTGGTCCTGCTGGGTGTAAGTCTGATCCTCCACCCAGCCACTGTGAGGCCCCGGTGCCTGCTCCAGCACAAGATGGACTCGATGCATAGGTGCAGGTGGTGCAGAAGGGGCAGGTAGCTTCATCTTGGCTACCTTCTCAGTGAGTTCCTCCACTTGATTCGGTAGACGCGAGAGAGACTCAAGGTCAGTGACCCTCTTGTGGATTTGCTCGACCATGGTAAGCTAGTCGGCAATCATCCCCATGCTGGGGGTGAGGTCCTCGGTCAGATCTGCTACAGTCCTTCGGGTTGTCTCGTTGGATAGGATTGAGGAGACAACGTATAGGCCCTGGTGTCCTGTGACCTGCCGTTTCCGCCATCTGTTCCAAGATCTTCCATACAGTGTGCTCGTTTTTGTTTATATAGCTTCCTCCACAGGAGGCACTGACTAACCCCTGCATCTCCGGGGTTAGACCACAGAACAAGGTCTGGACTAAGATCGCCTTCGAAATACCGTGGCAGGGGCATTTCTGTACTAAATCATTGAACATATCCCAAGCGTCATGGAAAGGTTTACTAGGTCCTTGAGAGAAGCTGGCGATCTTCGTTCTCATTTGATTAGTCCTATGGAGAGGGTAGAACTTTTTCAGGAAGAGGTCCTTGAACTGCATCCAGGTAGTATATATCACCCCTAAGTTCTTCAACCAATGAGCAGCCTTATCTCCTAAGGCAAAAGGGGTGGCCTTCAGTCGAATATAATCTTGGCCAACATTGGGATGGCTAAGATTATTGCACACCAGCTCGAAGTCACGGAGGAAAGTGTAGGGTTCTTCATTTATGTTTCCGTTGAACTTCAGAAGCAGACTAAGGAAGTGGGGCTTCAGCTCAAATGCCAGGGCGGGAACCGCTGGTGCTAATCAATTCTGAATCTCGTTCTCTTCCGGGTTGTAGGTATCGACCATTGGTCGGTCGATTCCTCCATCTACTATAATCTATCCCATCTGCGCCGTGAGATTTGCATTCTTCTGTTCGGCTTCGGCAAGACGAGCAAGAATCTGTCGTATTTGTTCCTCATCCGGTGGCATCTTTGGCGGCATCTTGTCCTCTAGTCCTGGGTGGGAAATGAGATTGGTGTCATAGGACAAATCAAGGAAGGGATTACCGAGGCAATGGTCTTCCTCGTTAATCTCGGAGGAGATGAAAGGGTTGGTTTGAGAGTAACCACCCTGAGTATGAGGGAACCAAGACTCAAGAGGGTCATGAGTCCTGGGTGGTCCAAGGTGCGCTTGGACCGATGAAGATGAGTTACTTGGGGTACTTATAGAGAGATCGGTAAATAACGCGTCGAGATCTCCCCAGTTTCTCATCTTGATATGGCGAGAAGAAGATAGGATTTTACTCCTACCTGAAGCAAACAATCAATCCAAGACCCTGGGTTCACATTCAACACAGTGAAGGACTCGAAATCGAGTCCAATTAATCTTGTGGTTTTTAAGTGCGATTTTTCAAGCAAAAATAGCAAGGATTACGCGGCCTATAGGGAAGTCGGCTCAGAGCCGGATACGTCTTCCCTGTTTAACCTGTCGCCTAAGATACCCCCGGTCCTTCCTTTCTTCGCTCCTATCCCAAGTCGATGGATTCAATGACCACACCCCTATCCACCTGCAAGCAGGCGGAGGCTGACAAGGCCGTAACTTCACCCGGGGGGTTACTGGCAACTTGTCGCAAAGTACCGCAATTTCGCCCCTATCTACCTGAGACAGACGGAGGCTACTTGGTACTAGTCAATGAATCTGAAATTATTCAACTTGTGATATTTGCTAGGCTCAGTCATAACGTGATATGGAAGGCGGGGATTTGGGATCTGCCTTAAGGTGTTCACACACACTCAAGTACCCTCACTCAGCCTGCAAACAAGGTCGGGGATTAATCTCCCGCAAACAATTTTCAAATTTTATTCCCTTTTTTTTGGTCAATAATGTTTAGCAGTCCCGGTTTTAAGTTAGGTTTTCACTGATTAAGTCTAACCACACAGCACGCCTATCGGACAGTCCCAATTTCCGTTTAATTAAATGTGAAAATCAGATGGGGAAATCGAGAAAAAGCCGATGCAAGATAAAATAATGACGCGATGCTGAGTTCAGGAGACTTACAGTGATCCCTTCGTTTTTTTATGCAGGATGCAAAACAGAATTGAAAACTTTATCTAAATGCAAATGAAGGCGAGGAAAGCTGCTCCTAGACAAGTAGTTCTATTAGCGTGAAGAACATGTTATTTTGGCTAAGTCCCGCGGTCTAAGTGCGTCTTTTAAGTGAGTTGTGTGGTCCTAATGATTACGAGCACAAGCAATTCCTAGATTGGCTCGGGGAGCCGCTAATGCAAGCTACTTACATTCATCCACACAACACACGGGACACAGTTCCACTACACTTACACGCACGAGAACCCAAACGGGAACCGCTGCAAATAATGCGAAAAAGAAATAAAATGAAATAAAATGTAAATTACAAAGCCTCTCTTTCACTCAATAAAATTAAAATGCTAAGTCCTCGAAGCATCGTCGACTCCTCGCGTTCCTCGCACAAAAACAATTGAGGTCAGAGAGTGACACAAAAATAAAATAATGCAAAGAAATAAAGGAGAGAGAAAATAATTACAAGAAAACCGAGGGTCAGACTACCCGGGAAAAGAAAATCAAACACTCAGAATTTAACTAAAAATTAACCTAAGCTGTGCCTCCCCGACAATGACGCCATTTTGATGACCGCCCCGCACCCTTAGTTAATTCGAGGAATATAATTGTCCAAATTAAGTTAAAGTTGTTCGTTGCAGTCGGATACGAGAGGGCTAATCAAAAACCACTAAAATCCGATTTGAGTCAATTTCAAGCTGTGAATTTTTTTTTACTTGGTAGTGTCCAAGGTCGAACTCAAGGAGGCATCTGTCTCCTTAGGTGAATTTTAGCAGAGATCAAGTGTTGGATTTTAGGAGAATTATTTTTTTTTGTTCTTTTTCAATTTCTATGCAGGACACATGCAACTAGCAAGTCAATTTGAAGTTAATTCAATTAAGATATCAAATGGAATCCAAAAATTCTGAAAATTGGCCAGATGATTAATGATGATGAAACTAAGCTACTCTAATTTTTTTGGGAATTTTTAGACACTAAATGAATTTATAGTGAATTAAACATGCAGACAGGGTGATTTTCACTAATTAATTTGTATAAATAACAAATCACATTTTTTTCAGAAGATAAAATTATTCTAGATAGCTCTAATGAATAAGGAATCCAGGAAAATTGACAAATCTTAAATTCAATGTGAAATGAATTTACTAAAATTAAAATAAGAAAATCACTCAACAATTTATTCAGGCCTCGATATGTGTGCAAATGACATGAAAATTTTATGCAATGTTAAGTTCACTGTCCTAGAGCTACTGTGTATTTTTGAGGATTTTTAGAATCACAGAAAATTATATAGAAATTAAAAGGTGTTACTGGGCAAAAATATTACACATTTCAACCAATTAATTCATTTAAAAATCAACTGTAATTACAAAAATATGACACGTGGCAAAATAGATAGAGGACAAGTTTCTCAACAAAATGCAACTTTTGGAATTTAAAAATGATGTAAAATGCACCTAGGGATGCGTGCAAACACAGGGGTGTATATGCAATACAGGAAAATAAAATTACATAAAGCAAATATGCTGACAGGGACTTAAGTGCAATTACCTATAATGTTGGGGACTGGAGTGCAAATTCTCCACAGGGCACGTGCTCCTCACATGGGGTCTGCTTCACAGGGACCTTGTTGCAATTATGAAAAGTCCCGAGGGCCTCTGTGTAAAATTCCCAGGCCGCACGTGCTCCTCACGTGGGCGGCCTAGGCTCGGATGGCTGCGGAGGCTCGGGGCTCGGCTCGGGCGCTTCTGGAGGTCTGGAGTGAGGCTCGGGCGGCCCGAGCCTAGGCTCGGGGAAGAGGCTCAGACCAGGGCTGCGTGGCGTGTTGCGGACCCTTGGATCAAGCTCGATCCAACGGATGGCGGTGAAGACTCGTGGCGAGATCTTAGGTCGTTAGATCTAAGTTGATCCAACGGCTCCTGGCTCACGATGGAGTGGGCGACGTGGATGACTGCCGGCTGCTGGATCAGATGATTATCCAACGGCTGTCAGCTGCTGCGGAGGTGGGACACGTGGCTCACAGAGCGTCGTTAGATCTGGAGATATCCAACAGTTCCTGTGAAGCTCGGCTGAGAGGTGACGTGGCAGGATGACACCCGTTCGATAGGGGTGATCGAACGACAGCTGGGCTTCTCCTTCAACGGGCCTCCACCGCCTGCGGAGGAGATGGCTTGGCTCCGGCGAAGCGGCCTTTGCTCCGCCAGTGCCACCTCGCGTCGATGAAGTTCTCCGACTTGTCAGAGCTATCCCAATAGAATCGTGGCACTGTAGCGAAGGTAACGGTGATCTCAAGAGTTGGAGAAGGCCGTCGGACGCGGCTGGCGACGAAGCTCGATGGCGACTCCGGCGAAGCTCCGATCAGTGAATCAGATGGCACCTGCAAGCGTTAGAGAAGGAGCCGAAGCTCGGGCGTGCACTCGTTGAGGTGGGTAGATGACTGGCGAGGCCTAAGGCGGAGGGGGATGATCTGGCGACAGTGCTTCGGCCAAGTGGCGGAGCTGGAGATCGATGGATGGTGAGATGCGTCGTCGGCGGGCATAAAGGTGACCGCGAAGATGAGAGCTCCGACGCGGAGCTCGGCGGAGTGAAATAAAGGCGAGAAGGTGACCGTAGGCGGCGAATAAAATGCGAGAAATCGAAGAAAAAAATGAAATGAAGATCGATCGGTGATGGAGACGTTCACCTGGGGATTGGAGCTCGACTTTGAGTTCCAGGTCTTCGCTCGAAGGGGCGGTGGGTCCCTGAGCTCAAGCAGTGGCTCGGCGGTGGAGAGCTGCGACTCGGCGGTGGCCGAGGATCTCGTCAGAGAAGACGGTCGTCTTCGCTCGAAGAACTTGCAATTCCTGTCACCAACTGGAAGCTCCGAGCTCGGAGTATCTCTCACGGAGGGCGGATGGGTGCGACGATAGCCAGTGGTGGAGTATTTAAAGGTCGAAGGTCTCGGCCATGCTGACGATGGAGCGATGTTTAAGGAGTTCGTGGGAGAGAGCTGGAGGTCGACGTGGGTGATGGAGTAGCTGGCGAGGATAAGGGATGAGTGGGGGTCATCGTGGAGGTGGTGGTGGTCGTCTACGGTGGTAGAGGCGCGGCCAAGAATAGGAAGGGGGTGCCCCTCCCGCAAGGTGAAGAACGTGGGAGAGAGGGGCTCCCGAGGTGAAAGACGAAGTCTCCACCGTTGGATCTTGTGATCCAACGGTGATGATCGAAGCGGGATGGAGCGGCTGGATGTAGATCTGGTCGTGGCGATCTGAGCGTTGTGAAGCGGCCACGTGGTGCAACGGGAACGGGGCGTGGGCGGACGGCTGTGATGAACATCAGGAGTTTAATTGGGCGGTCCAGATGCTTGCGGGGCTAATGGCTCAGATGAAGAAACTGGAGCGTGATCTGATGGCGCAGAATGCGCCACGTGGCATGATGAGGGAGAGGCGCGAACGGGCGATGGAGATGAGGCGGGGGTTTTGATCTGACGGTCAAAGTGTAGGGCATACGTGGAGGCAGCTAGGCCGTTGGATCTGGACGACCATCCAACGGCTGAAAGCTCCGGTGGTCTGGGCAAGGGATGCGGGCCGCGTGGCGCAACCAGAGGGCGCCACATGGCCTGCTGTGGTTGGCTGGACCAAAAAAATAAAGGTAGAGAGAAGAGGGGGCCGAATTTGGAAAAACTCAAAACATGAAAGTTGTAGATCTCAATGAGATCTACAAGTTTCATGTTGACCAAAGACGGAAATAAGGTCAAATATGATACATAAATATAAATATACAAATATACATACATGTAGTATACAAAGAGGCCCAAAAACCCAACTTTCTCATACGAGCTCCAAATTGGATGAAATTAGTCTCATTTTAAAGGTCTTTTAATGTGTATTTTTCTAAAAGTGAGTAGACCTATTTCGGAGTTTGTATGAGGGACTTATGTATATTTTCCGATCCAGGGATTCTAGGGCTTTGTTGGCTATTTTACAAGGGGGATTTTTGTCTTTCTTCCCTATATTATTAACTAAGGAGTACATATTATAAGGAAGAGGTTATTTTGGTAAGTGGATATTTTACAAGGGATTTTGGCTTCTTATTTAAATGCAAATGGCCTGCTAAAATGCATGTATTATGTATGCATGCATGAATGCTATTTATGTATTATAAAGGGAAATATGCCTCTATTTACTCGGGAACAAGGCTCTATTTTTAACTTTTGAAGTGATGGATCACAGATACATCACTATACAAGGATGCTATTTACACAGTTTTTACACAAATGCAAAATTTTTGAAAAATGTTTTGAAATCATGGATATATGCATGAATGCAAGTTTTGCAAAATATTTACACACATTTACACAAGCTTTTTGCAAACTTTTGATTTTCAAAACATTTTGGAAAAATTTTGTACTATATACATAATTTTGATATGCACTTATTTACACAAACTTTACACAAAAAGTTTTTGAAATCATTTTTTTACAAAAATAATTTGTACAATAGCTATGTATGTGCAAATAAAAGAATGATTATTTACAGGGAAAATTTTTTAATTTTTATGGATTTTAGGTTTTTAGCCATTTTTATTTATTAACACACTCACACAAAGTACGAGTTATGGCTAAAGTATATATGAAATATATACACACCCCCTATACTTAGCTCGAACGATGTCCTCATAGTCAAGAGCGATGAAGAAGACATAACTCGTGCTTAGTATAGGGAAGTGAAAAGGAAAGCTATATACAAAGACGAATGAAAGAATAGAAATCAAGAGAACCTCGGCTTTCCCCCTATACTTAGGATCAAATAATCCCAAGTATAGCAGGTTGTACACGAAGGGAAAATCGAGTGAAGAATGTACAGGGTCTACCCCCCCTATACTTAGGGTAAAATATCCCTAAGTATAGGCAGCAAAAACAGGGGTAAAAAGAATCAAAAGAAATACCCGAGAGTCCGACATCCCCCCTATACTTAGGGTAAAGTACACCCTAAGTATAGCATAATCAAAAGATGAGGAAAGGGATGTGGGACTAAAGAATGGAATGATATGGACAATTGGATCTATACAAGTCGGGAGAACAGTGATAATCAGGCATGAGATGCAATGGATGTGAGTCAAGAGACTACATCTCACGCAAAATGAATAGGGGCAACATCAACGACCTGCGGCTCATGATCTAGAAATGGCTTGAGCCGCTGGCCGTTCACTCGAAAGGTACTCTCAGAAGACAACTCAGATATATCAATACTCCCATTGTCGTGTACCTTTCTCACTAGATATTGTCCCTTCCATTTGCTCTGCAGCTTCCTTGGAAATAGACGAAGCCTAGCATCAAACAACCATACTCTATGTCCAGGCTTAAAATGCTTGTGGCTGATATGAGAATCATGCCACTCCTTCACTCTCTCCTTGTACTGTAGGCTGTTTGAGAAGCCGGTATCACGAAGCTCCTCAAGGCTGCTAACTCTGCCCTCCTCTGGTCTCCTACACTATCTGGATCCAAAAGTATATCTGTGACAGCCCAAAGTGACCTGTGTCTCAACTCAACAGGTAAATGGCACGGCTTGCCATAAACGAGGTGAAAGGGAGATGTGCCCAAAGGTGTCTTGAAAGACGTCCGATATGCCCACAAGACCGAGTCCAAAAGCTGTGACCAATCCTTTTGGTCAGGGCGGATGACTTTCTGCAAAATAGTCTTGATCTCCCTGTTCGACACTTCGGCTAGACCATTTGTCTGAGGGTGGTATGGAGTGGCAACTCGATGGTCTATGCCGATCTCGCTAGCAAGGGCCTTCACCTGGTCATTGATGAAATGAGACCCTCCGTCAGATATCAACACTCGAGGTACCCCGAACCGTGTAATGATATGCTTCCTCAAAAATCTGCAAACAGTCCTAGCATCTACGGTTCGTGCGGGGATGGCCTCAACCCAACGACTAACATAATCCACGGCAAACAGAATGTACTCGAATCCCTAACTCTTAGGGAATGGACCCATGAAATCGATGCCCCATGCGTCAAAAACCTCACAGAAGTGAATGGGCTGCATCGGCATCATATCACGTTGTCCACAAGTGCCCATCCTCTGACAATCAGTACACCTCTTCACGAACTCATCAGAGTCTTTGAAGAGGGTAGGCCACCATAGGCCGGATTGGAGCACTTTCTGTGCCATTCTCCTCCCAGAGTGATGTCCTCCTGCCTCAAGCTTATGGCAGTAAGTGAGGACGCTATGGTGCTCCTCCTGAGGAATGCACCTACGCCTGATGCTATCCCCTCCTTCGTTGTAAAGGATGGGATCCTCCCAGTGGTAGGACTTGGCCTTCGCGAGGAAGGTCTCAAGTCTCTGCCTGGGCCAATCTTGTGGAACTTTCTTAGCAACAAGAAAGTTCACACTATCGTCATACCACGGGAGAGAGGCGATAGCAAGGATCGCGTCATCTGGGAAGGTCTCACATATAGGATCAGTCTGCTCAGAATCCTCAAGATGCTCTAATCGGGAGAGATGATCCGCTACCACATTCTTGACTCCAGGCTTATCCTTAATCTCTGTGTCAAACTCCTGGAGTAGAAGGATCAATCTGGTCAATCTGGCTTTGGCATACTTCTTTGCCATGAGGTACCTGATGGCGGTATGATCAATATACAGGGTCACTCTAGATCCAATAATGTATGATCTGAACTTATCTAGGGCAAAAACTACGGCTAGCATCTCCTTCTCAGTGACTGTGTAGTTCCGTTACGCGGAATCTAATGTGCGGTTAGCGTAGTGAATGGCAAATGGAACTCCATCCATCCTCTGTCCCAGCACGGCCCCCACGGCAAAATTGGAGGCTTCCGTCATGATCTCGAATGGGAGAGACCAATCAGGCGGCTGGAGAACAGGAGCCTTGACAACACATCTCTTGAGAGTCTCAAACGACGAAAGACACTTGTCATTCTGATGTCACTATGGTCGTTGTGACCTCAGTCACTCGGGACTCAAAGCTCAACAAGAAAAATAAATCGGACCACCAAATAAAGATAAAAACACGAGAAAACCAAATAGCAGTCCTAGTTATGGGATTGACCTGGTATAGCTCCCAGGGTCGAACTCGAGGAGCACGAGATGGCCTTGTAGCCTACGAAGTAGTCTAAAATAAAGAAAAATAAAAACAAATGATTTTCGGTGGATTTCTAATATTTTTATATTTTTTGGAATTTTTAATTATAAATAAAATAAGAAAACAAGGAAAACATGTAACTTTCAACAATTATTTAATTACTTTAAAATACTCTAAAAATTCAAACAAAAATATTTTTATGGTTTTTATATTTTTTTACTGTTTTTGGTGAATTTTTGATAATTTTCTGATTTTTTTAGAGTTTTATAAAAATGAAAGAAGGCAAAAATAAATGAAAACTGTCCAATCTGGCTTCAAAGACCAATTAAAAATACTAAATGGTCTTTTCAAGGCCTACATTATTTTTGTTGAAAAATATAAACAAAAAGGAAAAATAAGAGAAGGAGTTTATTATTTTTGGGATTTTCTATTAATTACTAGAATTTTTATGGATTTTTCAAGGTTTTTCAATTTTTATGGTTTTTATAAGTCAAAAAATAACCAAAACTAGTCTGAAAATCAATCACACTAAAACAAACAAAATCTATTTTTTTTAGAATTTTTGAAAAGGTTTTTATATTTTTTTGTAAATTTTAAGTCTGAAGAATCAGAAAAATGTAAGTTTTTAAATTTTTAAAAATAACAAAAGGGCTAAAAAATGTACCCAAAATTTGGTAAAAATTTTACACAGTGGCAGGAGCCACGCGTCCAATTTTTACTCAATTTGGATTATTTTGCTATTTTATTAAAATCAAAAACATACAAACAGTGCATAGGGACCTATCTGCAAGAAAAACATAGTCCATGGACCAATCAATAACACGGCAGAAAACCTTAGGGCCAAAAGCACAAAAATCCCAGAAATCACGTGGGATGCGCGTGGTCCAGACACAGAGGCTATTTTTGTAATTCCTATTTATAAAAGTTAAAACATTAACATGCTAGGACTACAGGACAGAAAGTGCAAAAACTTCAAGCCCTCGCGTGTCGAAGCACGTTGGCCTTATTCACAGGGACTAGATAGCAAATAACCAAAACAAGAAGGTCCTCGATGCAATTTTTTACAAAATAAAATTAACTACGGAAAATATTTACAGGACTAAAACAAAAATGCAAAACAGGAGGGGCCTAAGAGAAATTATCCCTTATTATGATCCGAGGGCTGAGGAGAGGCCACATGTCTGATCGGACGGTTGCTAGTGATGACGCCTCAGTGAAGGAACTCGGCTCGGATCGAATGGCTGAGGACCTCCCTCATGGAGGATTTGACGACTGTGGTGCGCTGTGGGTAAACCTCGTGCTTGGTCGGTCCAGATCGACGGTGTAGAGACTGCCACGTGTATATCGAACGGTGGAGAGCAGCTGGCACCTATTCGTGATATCAACGCTCCAGATGAGCTCCTAACCGAAATCCGACGGTCGAGGGCACCCGAAGAAAGAAGGGTCGAGATCAAAACTGGGGGGTGGCTCGATCCGACGGTGATGGAGGGTCCTGTATGAACTGGCCGCCGGCGAACTTCGCGCAGCCGATATGCACGGTAGGAACGTCCTCTGATGCTGCTGAGAAGTGGAGAAGAAAGCCCGTGCCAGTCCGCAGCTGCTGAACTGCTCCAATGATGACAGGGAGCTCTGGAGTGCTCCGGCGAAGGTGAAGAACTGGAGCGCCTGTGCTCTATTGTTCTGACCTCCAGATGAGGTCGTTTTGACCTACTGCCTGCACAGGAAGAAAGAGGGGTCGAGAGCAAAATGCCTCGACCCGTTAGCGCACGTGGGAGATGAAGGATGAGGCGGCGTGGTATCCTTCCGGCGAAGTGGTGGCGGCGGAGGATGATAGCCCTGCTCCGGGGCGAGATAGGGGGTGGATGGGTGTAGAAGATGGGGAGAAGTCAGGTGAAGGTGGTAGTCGGGTTGGAATGGCAAATGGGTGATCGGAGTGAGCTAATTTGGTCGGCGAAGGTGGCGGAGCGAATTGGGGGAAAACCTAAATTAAGCTAAACTACGAGCTAAAAGAGTTACCTGGTGGAGGAGATCGACTGGGCTGGAGCTCCTGGAGCTCTGGGGGTCATGGCCTCGAGGGATCGTCGAGTCCCGAGGCTGAGCGCGCTCGCGGCGGTGCACGACGGCGAAGAGCTGCCGGATCGATGGTTCCCAGCGTCCCGAGCCTCGCTGCTACTCTCACTCGCTCCGGTGTCACTCAGGCGAGGTGGAGGAGGTCACAGGAGTCGAGGGGGAGGTCCAAAGATGGATTGGAATGTGCGGCGGAGCTGCGGTTTTATACGAGTGAGGGTCCGA
Source organism: Ottelia alismoides (assembly GCA_037367405.1). NCBI lineage: Eukaryota > Viridiplantae > Streptophyta > Magnoliopsida > Alismatales > Hydrocharitaceae > Ottelia > Ottelia alismoides. Next base: position 1,002,800 of record JAZKJV010002036.1, on the reverse strand, counting down.
GAAGAAAGGGTCGGGTCCGGCTTGGTGAAGCACGGACCCCTAGGCAATGTGTCAGACGAGGATCCTGGATATATGGAGAGTGATTATGACCCAGGGTTTAGAGAAATGATGATCGGGTCAAGCGCGGATAAATGGGAGAAAACGGGTCCGGCGCTGGATCCGCGGGGGAAGAAGGTTCGCGGGGGGAGTTGACCGGGGGTCAACATCCCCCGTGGACCAACCAGACCCAGCCACATCATAATTATTTGTAAATTAAATATAAAATAGCAAATGGCCGATTTTGGAAAAAAATTAAAACATGAGAAATGTTTATTTATTTATAAACTAATTTTTTGTGATTTTATTTATTTTTTTGAAATAAAAATTAGGTATTTACAATATAGTATTATTATATATAGGTATTTAGACTATATATTTTTAGTTTTTGATTTTTAATTATTTATTTTTGTACATTTTATTGCAATTTTATATTTTATTTATAGAATAAAATTTGGAATATTTTGGTATTTTTATTTTATTTTTATTATTTATTTACAAGGGTTAAATAAATAGTTATGTACATTTATATACATGGTATATATACAAGGTTGGTTTTGATTTTTATTTTTATTTCTTTTTATTTTATTTTTCTTTTTATGGGTTTTATTTTATTTATATACATTATGAGATATAGAATATGTACAATTTTTATGAGATTTTAATTTATTTATTTATAGGGATAAATAAATAGATAAAGTGTTTTATGTACATGATGTATATACAATGAGGAAGGATATTTTATTTTCTTTTTAATTTTCTTTTGTTTTTCTCATTTTTAGTTTAATTTAATATGTACACATATTTACAAATAAATACACACCCATTTTTATTTTTAGTTAGAGGAAAATATTTTTATTTATATACAGGTATATATACACATGTGTGAGCTTCCTTATCTCTCTCTACTTGGGTTCTTTTTGCGGTCAGGCCCATGCTGAGCCCTCCCTTGGGATTAGGTCGCTTAATATTTATTCTAAATATCTCCCTCTTTTTCTTTTGTTTCTTTTTTATTTTATTTATGCACAAAAACATGCTAAAAATGAATATTTACACAATGCATGCTTTTTGACAATTATTGATATTTACAGGCATATACATGTGTTTGGCAAAGGTTTTGTAGCTAAAATAAAAGAATAAAGAGTGATGAATGGGTATTCATCAGGGTTCTTCCCTTTTTTCCAAGCATGTTCTCTGCTGTCTGATCGCATCTCCACTCTAGATCCTACAGGAGCCTCCTGATTGATTGATCAAGAGCCGTCAGATTGGAGGGTGAGATCTAATCTCCGCCCTCCATCACCAAAGTTGCTAAGAAGCTGCCATGTGGATAAGTGAACCAGATCGGGTCGTCCACTGCGCATGTGGTGATAATTTTTCTTGTATACCCCCACCTTTTTGTATTTAGTTTTTAGCCTTGAACATTCATCTGCAGTTTAAATATTTTTGTACTATTTACATTTAGACCTGTGCCGTTCTTTTATTTGCACTTAGGTCCTCCACCACATCAACCTATAAGCGCATACACATGATGCGGCGGGACATTTTGCAGAGGACCTCCCCCGAGTCGTTGTTTTTTTAAGACATATAAATTTAATATTAAGTATTATAATTTGTGGAAAATTGCATCCAAGAGCTGGAAGTTTTGTAATATTACAAAAGTAACCCCTCTAGTATGAAATTTCTTTTTGTTGCTTTTATTTTTATTAAATATCCCGTATGCTCTAAAAATTCTAGGAAAATTAGGATAAAGGTGTGATATTTATTTTTTGTTGAGGCTTTTTAATCTATTTTCCTATTTATTAAAATTCCAAAGCAGAGCATTTATTCACTGTTTTCTTTTAAAACAACAAAAAATATCAAATGACTTTTAAAAATTCCCAAAAATAGGGTATTTTTATTACTATATTTTGTAACTCAAGACCAAAAATAATTAAAGATTGTAAAAGATTTTTAAAAAAATAAAAAATCAGTAAATTATATATAAATACAAAAATCTTTACTTCTATCTTTATTTTTGTTTATTATATATATTATATTTAAAATAGTTTTGGGAAATTTTGAGACATTTATATATTTTTAAATGCCAAAACAATCTGGCCTAGTATTATTAGTAAGTCTTTTGGCATTTTCAATTACTTAAAAATACATACAAATTAGCAAAAATTACTAAACAAATTCACAAAAATAAAGGAAAATATAAAAAAGGAAAACATTCTATTTAGTAATTTGTATGTGCTTATAGCTATATTTATAAATATCAAAGTCTATATTAACTATATATACATATATATATACTAATATACTTATTAATATTAATATTATTATAAATACCTATAATATATTTTAAAAACTTTAAAAATATACAAAGGATTGTACTTGTACTTTCCTGATTATATATATATTATATTTAATGCATATATAGGAATTATATTATACATATATACATATATATCTACTTAATACATATAGAAAGAAAAGGAAATAAAAAATCAGAAAATATAAAAAAGAAAAAAATTATAAAATAAAAAATAAAAAATATATAAAATTAAAATTCCATAAAAATTATAAAAATATAAAAAACCCACAAAATTTAGAAAAACCTTATAAAAATACAAAAACTCTTGTTGATTTTCTCTTCGATTATATTTTTTTGTACATATCCATATTTCTCCTTTGTGTTTCGAACCCTACACTTGCGTACTATACATACTCATTTGTAGGGTATAATAAATTTTCTCTCACTTATATTCATTGTTTATTTATTCTGTGGATTTATTGTTGATGGAGACGCTTTGATCAGATAGTAAGTGCTGTGAGAGCGGTCGATACAGCGACTGTTAGATCCGATTTGTTGGACACTGTAGGCCCTCCAAGACGAAATATTAGACACCTCTATTTCAGTGTACATCAAATGGTGTCGTTGTCGGGGAGCAATAGCTAGGTTAGATTTTGTGTGAATTTTTCATTAATCATTTTCTGCTTCATTTTCTTTTATTTAGATAATTGGTTATCTATGCTAATACATCTCTTTTGTTGTCTTTGTTGCGAGGGACTATAGAGCTAGGGCAATCTTCCTAGAAGGATTGGTGCACCTGAGTTACGTAGATATCGGCTCCTTCTTCATGAGCTGGATAGAGAAGCAACTTGGCCATCGTTTGGGATCGGATTTAGCAAGGCATTGAATGTAGTTTTTTCTTTTCTTTTTTTGAGAGAAAGAAACTCTTTTGTTATTGTAATAATACAAGTGGACCCTTGAACTCTCGAGCCCATTTTACCAAGTGATTGTTCACTTGGGGGCTCACCAAATTTTCTCGCATTTCCATCACCTTCTACACTTTTATCCTCCCTATTTTCCTCTTATATTCTTTTGTTTCTCATGATTTGTGCTTTCTGTCTTAATTTTCATTTGCTTTATGTGATTGAGCCCATAGATTTTTATGATTTCTTGATAGAGTAAACTAGGTCTACACACCTAATATTTGCAAGCTTTTATAGTCTAAGTTTGGATCTAGCTCAAACTAAATGTGTGTTTCACGATAATAGCAATTCCTGCTTAGGGCAATTTCATCATCTTGCATACCACATATAAATTAGATTTTAAAAAATTATCTTGCATCTTGTGTGGAGAGAGCTGGGAAGCATTGTAAATCTTCTATCTGAGTATTCATCATTTTGACACAAGGGTGAGATTTCCATCCTACTGTCACCTTGCATCGTTTTACCACTATCTCCCTCTGTTTTTGAGCACATAGGTTTTAAAAGAAAATTCAAAAAATCTTTAGGCGATTATACTTGAAAAATACTCAAAAAAGTGAAACCCCCCAAAAAATGAAAACAAGGGGACTACTAACAAACTTGGACCTTAATTAAAATTTGTAATGGACATCATAGTTTGGGGTTCACAAACTCACATTGTTTTTAGGTACACTGCATGCAGAGAGAGTCACAACCCTTAAGGAATAGAGTCAAAATCCGATCTATGGATGCCTCCATTATGACTTGGTACCGGCAAAGTATTGGCACTTCTATCATATGAAGGCGGGTAGGGCCTTGTCATTATTTATTCCTTGTCTACATGCAGAGGAGGAAAACACTAATTTGGAGGAAAATAAAAACAAATTTACTTTACCCCCTTTTCCCTTTCATGATAGATTATATAATCTAAAGAAAAATTAAAAAGGAATTGCACTGAAATATATTTTTATTTATCAACGATGGTGTTATCACCTTGTATAGAACATTCGACTTGGTCCAAAGTACTAAGCAAACATTCCCTCATGGGTGTGTCTGTCTCATCGTCTTGCATCCGAGTACCTCATTCTTGAGGGAAATAGTGATTTCACCTATCAGCTTCTTCTCTTTTTCTTTGACTGAGTATCCCCCAGACTCGATATCAAGGATCTCAAAAAGTACATATTAGAGGATACAAAGGAAGTGAAAAGTATGGGATCCTTTTCTGGTAGTACTCACTCTCCAATAGGTCTATTTGTTAAGGATGTGATACAAGATTACTTGAGATAATAATACAAATTGAAAAGATAAAAATAGTTGAACTCTCACGGCTTCACGGGTGTTGAGTTGATGAATCCCATGTTTTGTGTTTGTTTGGAACTAGTTAGGATTCAAAGATCAGTCTCGCACACTTGAGCTATTTTTATTTCCTTTTATTTGCATTTCATTTTAAGTCACTCACTTTGAGCCTTCTTTATCATCTCTTCACTCATTCTCTTGTCTTCCTCGTGGTTCTTTCTCCTCATATTTTCCTTTTTTGTTTCTAAGATGCCGACTCCTAGATGGGTTAGTCAGGACTCCGCTGACACCACATCGATTCCACAAGTTCAACATCTCCAATAATTTGAGGCGATTCCCATGTGATTGGTTTGGACATTGCAAATCATTTGTAGGACTCCCCGCTTCTTGTACCTCCTACATACTAGAAAAACTCTCTTCTTGAGTTCTGTCCTTTTTGGATGGAGATTAATTTCACTCCTTACACTTCTCCGTCATTATAAAATTTAGAATTGATCCTAATTTTGAATTATTCTCTTCATCTCGTGCTTGCATGCAGACTGATCAGGGCATTTTCCCTATTACAGACTAGGACCCGATCTGGAGTCAGATTCACAGTCAGAGTCTGAGATGGCTCCCACATGTCTTGAAAAGGGACCACATCATCCTAGAATTGAACAGAATATCGAGAAGGGCACAAATCAGAATGAAGTAAACAATAAGCTCTTAGCATCTATCTAAGCCATACAACAACAGTCAGCTCTTAGCTCTTGCCCAGGTCGCCTGTAAGAAATGTTTAATGACCTAGGGAGGAGGTCAGAAGAGAGAGAGAGAGAGAGAGAGAGAGAGGAGGATGAGGTGATGATAATTTGCATGGTGATGATGAGGATAACCACTCTGTATATGGACCTCGTGGAGGCAAGGGAGAAGAAAGGAGAGGTTGGCCCAAGCTCACACTAAAGTAAACCTACAACCTCAGGGACGACCAGAGAACTGAGTGGATCCAAATACCTTCGATCCACAGACACTTTGAGATGAAAATGCAGTTCCTTTCTCTCCCCACTTTTCATGGGAAATCCAATGAAAAACCATATGTCAATCTACAACAGTTCAAATGCATCTGAAGCACAACGCACTATCCCTACATCCGTTGGGCGTAGTCAAGATGACCGCTTTCCTTTCAGCCTTCAGGGCAAGGCATTGTACTAAATCAACCATTTTGGGAAAGTGATGATAATGTGTGAAGAACAGAAGTCCTCTTTTCTAGACAAATACTTCCCACTTGGTTGTCTCAATCTGATGCGGTCCAATATTGTCAGCATATATCCCATGTACCACAAGATTCCATTCATGAGAACCCTGAGAGATTCAATGGTTTGATCGAGAACTGCCCCCATCACGATATCCCAAGACAAGCTTGGTCTAGCATTTCTTGGGAAACTCATTGAGAAGTGATCATAGGACTTAGAGAATCTAGTCGTGATCGAACAAAGAAATAAAGGATTGGATAAGCTGGACACAATGACCAAGAAGCTGGAGCTGTTGGTGAATACCATCGGTGCTTGCAACTCCTTAGTAAATGCCCTAGACACTCCCGTTAAGCAGAAGGAGCATATTGTGCAACTCCAGCCTCAGTCAAGTCATAGTCAACATTAGGTCCAACACGTATACTATGTGCAGGCAACCTAGCAGTCGTTGTCGTGGCCGCAGTCACAGATGGTTGTTTATCAACCTGATCCACAACCTCAGTATACTGAGCAGTGTTTCCCACCTCCATTACTCATACAAGAGGTGAATAGCATGTGGAACAATGATCAGCAGCTGAACCGTCCTCAAGGACAATCCCAAGGTCAGAAAACAACCATCGGGTCAAATTACCAGCAACAAGGAGGGAGGAACTTCCAACCCAGCAAGTCTCATCACTAGCAGCCTCCACAGCATGGTTACACTTGGAGGTAGAACTACTAGTAGCCAGGTCCCAACAACAATATCATCAGCAACTGGTCACTCGCTTTAAACATCAATATTACTCTCCTCAGTACCAACAATAATCTTCTCCTCTTCAGTCTCATTTTTCTCAAGGTTATCATCATCATCCTCCCCCGTACCAGTAGATTTAGAGGCCACATTAGGTCGAACCATTTGAGGTTGTGCCAGTTAACCTAACTTTCGATTGCTTAGCCCAACTCATAAAAAATATGACCGAGATGAGTCAGAAGATCGATGACCTGACAACCACCAAGACTATCATTCTGGCTCAGGTTGAAGTGAACTAGTATCCCACTTTATTTGAGTGGAAACAATATTGCTTTATCTAATACTATAACTCTCAAGAATGGTAGGTGATGGACACTTAAACTGCAAGAGGGATCCTAACGTTCGGTCTTGGAGGGTCTGTGGTACCGACAAGTTGGGTCTGGTAATCGTTGTGTCAACCGCTCCCTCGGCTCTCAAATATCTGCAATCAAGTGCATCAATCAACAATAAACCCATAATGATGCTCAAGTAATAATTATATTAAGGTATTATTATACACTATAGAATGATATGTATAATATGCAAGTGTAGGGGTCAAACCACAAATGAGCAACATGGGTAGACATAAAAATTGTAAGGAAAAATCAACAATTATTTTTGTGAACTTTATGGGGACTTTTAATTTTTTTATTTTATAATTTTTATTTCCTTTTTATATTTTGTAATTTTTAATCTCCTTTTATCTTTAATATGTAATAAGTATATATATAAGTATATATAGATAATACATATAATATAATACTATATATGATATAAATATATAATAAATAGATAAAAATAAGAAAAATAACCTATAGTACAACCTTTTTTAGGGTTTTAAATATTTAGGGTATTCAAAAATATTAAAAATAGATATAGGTAATATAGTAATAATACATATAAGCTATATATATGGTAATGTATTTATACATACAACTATAAATATTCGAAAATTGCAAAATAAAATGTTATTATTTTTTATAATTTTCTATATTTTAAAATTTTTTCTTATATTGCTATTTTTTTGTATTTTTTATTGAATAAAAATGTCAAACATTAGCTAATAATAATAGTCCCATTTGTTTTGGAATTTAAAAATATATAAATATCTCAAAATTTCCAAAACTATTATTAATATATATTATATAATATAGATAAAACATATAAATAGAAACTAATTGTATATTTAATAAAATTTTAATAGTTTTTATAAGATTTTTGCCATTATCAATTTTTAGTGTTTTTCTTTTGTAATTTTTAGTGACTTTTGGTTTGGAGATGCAAAATGTAATAATAAAGAAGCTCTAATTTTTTTGAAATTTTCAGAATATTTTTATATTTTTTTTATTTTTAGATACAAATAGTTGGAAAATGCACTATTTTTTGTATTCTAAAAAAAATAAATACTTTTAATTACTTAGAAAAAATATATGTGATTTAATTAAGTCCCATGCACTTAAAATAGTTTTCATATAATTTTTATATGTAAAATGTTATTTTTAATAATCAAAATGGAAGAAATAAAAATTAATGTACTGGTAGGGATCTAAATGCAATTAAAATAAAACATTCACGCATTCTAGGACATAATCCAAAAGTCCAAGGGCCTTTGTGAGAAATTGCTAGAAATATTTAATTTAATATGCCCGGAAGGGGTATAAATGCAATATCTAAAAAGTTACAATGTTGATTTCAATTTAACCACAAAATATAATCTTAAAATAAAAATTTTGTTGACTAAACAATAACAAAAATCATTCCTAGCAGTAGCAGTAGTCTAACATAGGTTTTAGTCAACAAAATTTTAGACGGAGCTCCTCCTAATTTTTGTGAAATAAAGGCGCTTCAAGCAAAACTAAAACCTATGTTAGACTACTGCTACACCTAGGAATGAAAAGAACCTATGTTATACCTGTAGAACAGGGAGCCAAGGAGAAGCTCCTCCTGAAGGTCTCTAGCGAGCTCGGATCACCAGTTCTGGGCCTCTTCGTCCACGCCAAACGCTCTGGCAAGAATGCTCTTATCACTAGCAAACTCAAACACGAGAAGGATTGGGAATTTTGAGGCTGAAGTGGCATAAAATTCAAAATGGATTCAGAGAAGTTTATTTGTACATGGATGACTTGGATTGTGAAGAATGCCTGATGCACTGATCCTCCTATCGAGGACAGATGCTCGCGTGAAGAGCTTCGATCGAGGAGTGAAAGTGAAAGAGGAATCGTGTCACGAAAATACAAGCCTAGATGGAGAAAAATTGAGGAATGATGATGTAGCGTTTGTCAGACGCATGCCTAGGGAGACCGGTGAGTTGACCGAGGTCAACCTAGACTGGTCTCCCATTGGTCCACGTGGGACGCTTGAAGATAAAAAGAAAATAAAAATACTAGATAATTCAAAATAAAATAATAAATGAATTAACTAACTAAACTCAAAACATAAAAAATGTTTAGTATTTTATGTAGTCTTTTATTATGATTTTTATTTATTTTTTAGTTGATTTATTATGTGTTAATTTCATATGCATAAATACAGGTATAATTACCTATATATAGTGTTTTTTATTTTTAATTTGTATTTTAGATTTTATTATTTTATAGACATAATATATATAAATATAGTTTATTTAAGTACACATTTATGTATTTTTATTGTATTTTTGTGAGAATAATTATGTGCTTAAATAATTATGTATATAAAATATGCAGGTATTTTATAAGCATGTTTACCTATATTATTATAATACATTAGTTATTTTAATGTTATTTTAATTTTTTATCCTAACTTTATTATGAACATGTATTTTAAAACAAATTTAAAAATTTACAAAAAAATAAAATGAAAAATATAAGGAGTAAATATATTTATAATTTTATACAAATATATTGCACAATGAACACACTGTACATTATTTTTGAATGAAATAAATTTGGTATTTTTCTTTGTAGTTTTAGTTTTATGTTCAAAGTTTTTTTATTTGAGGTATAAATATAAAAAATAAAATAGGTCCCAAGAAGTATTTATTAAAGAATTGAAAATTAGGGTTTTGTGTATTTATTGTCCCTTATCTCCCCCTACTTTATTCTTTGTCAATCAAGTCATCATGATGATTAGGTCTCAGGGTCTGGGGTCATTCAATACCTTTGGTGTTTCATTCTTTTTCTTTTCTTTTCTTTATTCTTTTATTTTGGCATTAAATACAACATTTTATACAAGATAAATATTAATGAATGAATGTTATTATGCACAAATTAATGCTATTAATATGCATTTAACTAGGGATTTGAGGCCAAACTGAAAGATTAGAGGTGATGAAAGTAGGACACTCCAGGCATCTACAATGACGAAAGGGAAGAACAAAGCATCTGATGGGGAGTCGTTAGTCAGGCCAGCAGAAAGGGCCACGGATCTTTTGATGCCACACGTGGTAAAAAATACTAAAAATAAAGAAAACAAAAAATACAAAAAGAAATCACCAGCCAAGGCGAAGCCATGCCTACATTGAAGAAGCAAGCATACGCAACTGAATCAGCGCCAACCGATGGAGCCGAGACTGCAGTCCATTTTGTTCCACAAGATGTAGATGAATTTACGCCTTTTTCCATCTACCTATACCTAATGATATGGACACAAATTTAAAGAATATAGTTTTTTTATGATGTACATATTTCATTTCCTAAAGCAATTAAATCAAAAACAATAAAAAATTAAAAATGCTTTATCTGGTCTTGGCATTGCGGAAATCTTGCAAAACATTATGCTTGAAATGCCATTACTCAAGACAATATAGTACATGCCTGTTGTGATGAAGGGAATGAAAGAATTATGTACCGCGAAACGTCAAGCTCACAAAACTAGACGCTAGAAACCCAAGAAACACATTCTCACCATGGCCACTATGAACGCCATCAGCAATCTCCCAAATAAAAGAAAGAAAAAGGAGATCCTCTAGTCAGATTTAAGACTTTCAATCAAGAGTTTGAGCATACGTTTCTCAACAGTGGATCATTTACCAATTTATTGCCTTCATCCCGCTCACAAATTTTGGGTTGGAGCTGCTCAAGCCAACTAAGATGATTGTACAATTCGCAGACAGATCAGTTAAGCAGCCCAGGGACATGTTGGAGGATGTAATCGTCATTGTTCAAGGAATGCAATTCCCTATTGATTTCATTGTCTTAGATATGTACATCTTTACACCTCTGCTCCATACCATGATCATTTAGGATTGGTCTTTCCTACGAACAGTCAAGGAAGTAGTGAACTACGACATTTGCGAGATCACCTTACGCTCCATCAGTGACGAAGATCAAATATATATGATTCTAGAGCCAAAGCCACCATAAGTGGTATCTATGATGAGAGAGATCGTGCCACATGGAAAGTAGACTACGATATTTTAGCAAAAATCAGAGACACGAATTTGTTCTTAGATGATAAAGAAATACATTTATTCCTCTCCGCTAAGAAAGAACTAGACAACATAGTTAATCTCACCGACGTCTTTGATGATGAGATTCTTGCTGTTGGATATGCTAAAATAATTGAACATACATCCTCGTCTAAGCACAAAGAATTAATTGTCGATCTATGTAATGTTTTGAATTTAGATTCTGAAGGTACAATGGTGGACAGTGAATATATGAAAGCGCTGATACCCTGTTACAATAGTTGAAGTTGCCACCAAGTTGACTCCAACCCCACCAGGGCTTAAGCCCTAAAACTTGAAGTATTCCTTCCTTGCTGGTAAACCTGGTATGTATCTGGTCATTATAAATTCCCATCTGACCAAAGAACAAGAATCTCGCCTGTTTGAGTTCGTTGAAAGAATCCGTAAGGCGATAGGCTGTAACATAATGTATCTTGATGGGATAAACCCATCACTTTGTTGGCATAACATTTAACATGAAGAAGACATCAATCCCTCTCGAGAATTCTAGTGCAGACTGGACCCTAACCTTCGTGAGGTTGTCATGAAAGAAATCACTAAATGGTGCAATGTAGGATTTATATATCCTATCTTCGATTCAAATTGGGTGAGTCCCCTACATGTAGTGCTAAAGAAATATGGGATCACCATTGTGACAAATGATAAGGGAAAGGAGATTCCAACCAAAGTACCGACTTCCTGGCATGTCTATGTGGACTGCATATGATTGAATCTTGCTACCAAGAAAGGACCACTTTCCACTTCCCTTCATCGATCAAATAGTCGCAGCGGAGGAATATTTTTGCTTCATGGACGATTACTCTAGATACAACCAAGTCGCCATCGCACCTGAAGACCAAGAGAAGACTACATGTCTATTTGGATCTTATGCCTTCAGAAGAATGCCCTTTGGATTGTGCAACGCATGTGCTACATTCCATAGATGTATGCTAGTAGTATTCGTTGATATGGTTGGTAGTTTCCATGAGTTGTTCGTGGATGGTTTCTCGATCTACAGAGACAGCTTTGATCAATGTTTGGGATACTTAGACGGAGTTCTAAAGAGACGTAGTGAAGTTAATCTTGTGCTCTTGTTGGAGAAGAGTCACTTTTTGGTGACTAAAAGAATTGTGCTGGATCACGTCATCTCCAAGCATGGCATGGAGGTTGACCCAACTAAGATGGATGTGATTTCCAAACTTAAGCCATTGACCAATTTGAAGCAAGTCCAGTCATTTCTAGGGCACGTGGGATTATATCAAATATTTATTAACGGCTTCAGCAAGATTGCTCGAGCGCTGACTGAGCTTCTTAGAAAGGAGACCGATTTTATCGTTGATGACCGAGTTCTCCAGTCTTTCAATCTGCTGAAGGATCATATCACACACGTTCTTATCCTACAACCATCTGATTGTTCTCTTCATTTTAAGATCATGACGAACGCCTCTGATTATGCTTTGTTGTTCTTGGACAAAAACTTGATGGACTTCCATTTTCATTCATTACACTAGTATAACACTTGATAAGGCCAAGAAGAATTACACTGTCAGCGAGAAAGAGCTACTATCCACAGTTTTTGCACTAGAGAAGTTTGTATCATACTTAAAAGGATCCAAGATTGTTGTTTACACAGATCACTCTATCATCAGGTGCCTGCAAAACAAGAAGGATGCTAATCCTCGTCTGATTCGATGGATCCTTCAACTACAAGAATTTGATTTAGAAATCCAAGACAAGCCCGAGTCAAAATGTGGTGGCAGACCATCTTTTCAGAATTATTGAGATTGAGAATCTTGAGAAAAATGTAAATCCAATCATAGAGACCTTTCTAGATTAGGCAATTCTGTCTGTTGCCTTGCTCCCCTGGAATGCTGACATAGTGAATTATCTTGTCTCCTAGAAGAATTCATTGGATTGGTCAAATCTCAAAGTTGATAAATTCTTGTCAGACATACATTTCGACCAATGGGAGGATCCTCATCTATTCCATGAGGGAGCAAATTGCATCTGAAGGAGGTGTATACATTAGGAGGAAATTACAGGTGTACTAGAACTTTGTCATAGACTTGAAGCTGGTGGACATCATTCTGGAAAGAGAATGACAACTAAAGTGCTTCAATGTGGCCAATGGCGGCCAACACTCTTTAAGGATGCAGCTAAATATGTAAAAAGATGCACTGACTATTCAAGAATGGGCGGCACAATCAGTTCGAGATATATAATGCCTCTAAAATACATTCAGATATCATACGTTTTTAATGCATGGGGCATTGACTTTGTGTTCCCATTCCCTAACAGACATGGTTTTGACTACATCTTGTTGGACGTTGATTATGTGAGCCATTGAGTGGAGGTTGTCCTTGCTCGAGCTGCGGACAATCGAACCATCTGTTAATTCCTCAAAGGCAATATCATCTCGCAGTCGGGATACTGAAAATTCTGATATATGATGGGGGTAACTACTTCGTGAACAAAGAAGTCAAGAAATTGACAAAATATTACAACATCGAACATCGTGTTGCGGCATCATACTACCCACAGTCTAATGGCTTAGCTGAATGTTCAAACATGGAGATAAAGACCATTCTACAGAAGCTTGTGTGACCTAATAGGAAGAATTGATCACTGTTGTTCGATTTAATTGGGCTTACCATACTACGCACAAGTCTCCTCTCGGCATGTCTTTCTACTACCTCATTTATGGCAAGACATTTTATCTGCTCATGGAACTCATTCATAAATCCTTATGGGCACTCAACATGTGTAACTTGGATTCCGAGAAAGCTAGAAAGAACATAAAAGTTGGTCTGCTTGAATTTAGAGACTATGTGTACGACAACAACCTAATGTATAAGGAGAAAGTCAAGAAATGCGACGATAAGCACATCCGCGGTAAGACTTTTGAGCATGGGAAGAAGGTGTGGTTGTTTGACGTGAAGTTGAAAATATTTTCTAGGCAAGATGAAGAGCAAGTGGGCATGACCTTTCTTAGTGAGAAGTGTGCGTGACAATGGAAGCCTACTGATATCTGAATTGTTACTTGACGCACAACCTTTTGTGGTAAATGGACAGCTTTTGCAACCATACCTAGGACATGACACACTTCTATATGTGGTAGAATCCAATTCAAGTTGTATTTCAAGAAGAGCTTACAAATACATATGGATCAGATACTTAAGCTCAAAATCAGATAAAATTTTATTATCTTATTTTTCTTCTTTTCTTCTTTTCCTCTTCTCATTTTTGAAACTTCTGAAACTCACTCGTCCCTTTCATCATTGCTATTTTTAGGATATGCTTCATCTTAAGTATAGGGGAGATGAGTGATCCAAGTTGTTAACTCTTTAATCTATCACGTGTCTCCTAACTTGTTGATATTTTGTCTATACTTTGAGATATTTTACCCTAAGTATAAGGGGAGACATGTAGAGCCGATGATTTCATAAATTCCCACCCTTGATCCTACCTTCTTTGTATACAGTCTACGATAATTAGGATTATTTGATCCTAAGTATAGGGGGATGGCCGAATATTTATTTTTTCATTATTTAGTCATTGTAGTATAGATTTTTCTATACTTTGTATGAGTTATGTCTTACTTTTCTCTCATATCTATGAGGACATATCTCAAGCTAAGTATAGGGGTATCATATATATGTCGTATATACTTTAGCCATAACTCGTACTTTCATATTTTCAATAATATGGCTAATTAATAAATTTTAAAAACACATAATTCTTTGTAAATATGGGTAATAAATGAGGTTATTTTTTGCAAAAAATTTGAAAAATAGTTGAAAAATCTTTTGAAAAATCATTTGGTAGACTTTATTGAAATATTTTCAAACCTTTGTAAAAGATTTTCACTTACAATAATCTTTTCATTTGTTTTAATAAAATTTTTGAAAATTGGTTTGCAAATGATTTGAAAAAAGCTTGTAAAAATATTTTGAAAAATCAATACAAACTATTTGAAAAATCTTTACAAAATGATTTTCAAATCTTGTAAATGTTTGCAAAATTATTTATCAAATTATTTACAAAAATAAGTTTTCAAAATGTTTGCATCAATGATTTCAAATGTTTTGAAAACCTTGTGTAAATACAACTAACTTATTCATGTATAAATTCCTAGTGTAAATTCTTCACTGAATTCCTTCAAATATTAATACATTCCTGTGTAAATATTTGCACATATTTCTTTCACCAACTTTTATTAAAAATCTTTAAAAGATTCAAAATTTCCAAAACCTGTAAAAAACTGTAAATGTTTTAAAAAATTGCATAAAAATTTGTAAAACTTTTTCAAAAATCAATAAAAAGTTCAAAAATAGAAAATGCTTCACAAAAATATTTTTTTGCATAACATTTGCATTTTCGGATTGTTAATAATAATTAAACTAGTCTAAATAAAATCCGAAGATTGGAACTTGGTTGGACCTTAATCAACTTATTCATAGGAACCTTAGAGGAACTAGAATTGAGGTGCTTCAAGTTTGCTAGACTTAATTCTTTGAGACCACAAGACTAGGTTCAAATGTCATATGTACTTCCTAAGTAGAATATTCTGAAACAAACACATGACTCCTGTCAACATTGACTTAACTTGGACACTTGCACCTTACACTTTGCTCAACTAATAAGTTGAAGTAGTAGAGGATTGGATTTACCGGCATGAGACACAACAGAATGAAAACATACTAAGTCACAATCTGTGGCCATTGTGCTCCAACCTGGTCTAATAGCGATGAGGTCTAAGGATAGAAGGTTGAGGGTTTTAATAATACTTCAAAAGAAGAATAGTCTACTAGTTCAAGAGGAAAAAGTCCTTATGTAATTGATGTTGTAAATAGTATAAAAAATACAAAATCAAAAACTCCAAAAAGAAGAGATGGGTAAAAATCAAAGAAAAATCAATCCTCATCGGAATATAGATATGAACTTAATAACCAAGTTTGTGCTTCAAATCATAGTATTCATGTGAGCATGTAGCTGGATGACTTAGCTACACTGGTCAAGCATCCTAGGATTGGTAGCTACCTTGGATACCATCCATTCTCTTCTCCACATCCTCTTCTTGAGCCAGTTGCGCTTGAACTTAGAAGGGAATGCCCCACTTCTATAGGAAAGAGTTGCTAGATTAGGGAATTAGGGTCATCATGTTGGAAAAGACTGTCTCTTTACCGCTTCAGCCGAGAGGAGCTACTTATCACTAACACTATACATGATAGACTCAGAGTCAGAAGGGACTACGTATGATGTAAACTTGTTCTGACATGGATTTAGAGGAGACGTGGGCAGAGTTTTGTGGTTCTTAGAGGTTGTTGAGTTTCAAGTCTGCTTCCCAATAAGGTTCCGACCGAACTTAAATTCTAAAGGACTGACTGAGCTCCAAACTTTGATTTTATGAAGAAAATTTTAAAAGCTAAAATCAATACAATTTATTTATTTTTCTTTTCTTTATTTTCTTTTCTACACTTATAGGCATAAGTGTTTACTAGGTACTAGCAAAGGCAAGTGTTTGCTCCAGGCGATAGATAAGACCTGAAAAGATAATTTTCTTGCTCGATTTGCGATGAAAAATCGAGATCGTTAGATGAAAGTAGGCCAAATAATGGGTTCCGGGGCGTGAATATTTCAGATTGAAATGGGGATGAGATTGGATGCGATTTGAAACGATTCGAAGGGGAATTTGATGTGTGAATTTGAGAACACAAATAAATAATTTTTAATTACATAATTAACTAAGCTAATGGGACACGAAACACGAGGAATGTGAGGGATGACATGGTACTTGGGATTTGTAGAGTATATGACTCTACTGGTCTTCGCTCGACAGACGATGGTTCCCAGAGCTCCATGCAACAACAATGTGTGAGGCAATAAAGCCTTGGAACGACTCCTTGACGTCTCCTCTTCCTTGCAAAACAGGTGGCTTCGTCGACTGACACCCGGACTTAAAGAATCAAAGCTTGGAAGGTGGGAGGTCTGTTCTGTTAGAACTAGACTAGAGAAGTTAGTTCGAATCAACGAACTTTGGATCGATTTGTAAGCAAATCGATAAGTAGTTCGGTTAGATCCGAGGGTAGGCGTGAGTTGGGGATGTTAGGTATAGGGAATCAATGGTTTAGATGTCATTTTAGATGAAAGGTGATGTTGAATAAATTAGAAGAAGTTAGCTCGTTAGAACAAAATGCTAACAACTATTCTTGAGGAAGATGAACCAGGTGCTGACACGTGTCAGCATCTGGTTGGCTAGATATTAAAATCATGTTATTAATTATGTAATAAATAATAAATATCATTATTTTAAATAGGTACAAAAGGGAAAAAATGTAGATAATTCAATTACCTAAATTATGGACTAATTTATTTTGATAAATAATATATATTTAATGAAATATAAATATTATATTAATAAAGAGGTATAAATAATACTTGATAAAGAGATATTGTGTTTCTAGTTTTAATAATTTAATAAATAACATATTAAATTTATATTTTTTAATTATTTGGATAATAAATCATAGTGTTTGTGAATTTTCCATATTTAAATAAATTAACTTAAATATATTAATAAATATAGATATACACTCTACA
This sequence comes from Ottelia alismoides, assembly GCA_037367405.1. Lineage (NCBI taxonomy): Eukaryota > Viridiplantae > Streptophyta > Magnoliopsida > Alismatales > Hydrocharitaceae > Ottelia > Ottelia alismoides. Next base: position 985,213 of record JAZKJV010002036.1, on the reverse strand, counting down.
TGTCAAATTCATAAGGTATTGATTTATTTAAGATATAAAATTATGTCAAAAATTTTTGAAATGAATCATAGTTAAAATACAAGATCAATAAAAAATAAAAAATTATAAAATCAATAAAAATATAAATAATGTGTTCTGAAGAAAATAAATAGCCCAGAAACCCAGTTATCATTTGGTCCCAAAATCAACTTTTTACAAACAGACTCCAATTTTAGTGAGACCACCTTCATTAATTAGAGAATATTATTTTCGAACTTTAAAGGTGAGTAGAGTGAAATTGGAGTTTGTATAAGAAAGCTATGATGTTCAGAAGTTGAGAAATTGACAAGTTTCATATATACAAGATAATATTTTTAACTTAATTTTATATTTTTCTATACATTTTTAGAAATAAATAGGAAAGAGTTTCCTGAAAAATATATAAAATAAATTCATTTAAAAATCTTTGAATTTTTGATAAATACTTGATAAATAATGAATAATGTGTTGGAGTGTATAATTAATTCTTTTTATGGTTTCCTTTCCTTATCTCCCCCTACTTGTTTGTTTGTCGACCAATCTATGCTGACTTGGTCTCGGGGGTTAGGTTATATAAATATATCTTGCAGCTACATTTATATTTAATAAGTCATATTATACATATATACATATTTACAATATGCCTTCTTTTTGTTTTCTTTATTTTTAATCTTTTATTTATTTACATATTTTTTATGCATAAAAATACATTTTTATTCATGAATGTAGTTTTGGTAAAAGGTAGAAATTAATGGGTATTTACATATATTTGTTCAGGATTTTAATACAAAATGTAGACAGAATGTTTATGAATCATGGATTTATCGATGGGGGATGATGAATCTCCATTTCTTCACCTTTATTCTCCTATTTTTTTCTTAAATCCCTAGCTAAGTGCATGAACATTAATTTGTACAAAATAACAGTCATTATTTATACTATAAATACTGTATAAATTCATTGATTTAATCCCAAATTAAAAGAATAAAGGAAAGAAAGGAAAAAATGAAATACTATAGGTATTGAATGATCCTAAACCCCGAGACCCAGTCATCACGATGACTTGGTTGACAAGGAATGAAGTGGGGGGATAAGGGCCAATAATTACACAACACCCTAATTTTTATTCTTCAATAAATACATTTTGAGACCTTTTTTTTCATGTTTTTATACTTAAAATTAGTAAACTTTTAACATGAATATAGCACATAAAATTACAAAGGAAAATACAAAATTTATTTAATTCAAAAATAATGTACAATGTGGCCAGGACACATAGAATAAAAACTATAAAAAACTTTCTAGACATGTATTTCTTCATACAAAATCAAAATTCACCAAACTCATCTTTATTATTCATAAAATTAATTTATCTATTTAATAAAGGTGGTTACATTTAATTTGAAGTAAGATGAAAAAGTTGACTTTTGGGCCCTCGTTGTGCAATATACTTGTATATAATATTCAATATATTTATTCTCTATATTTTCACTTTCTTATATTTTATAAATTTGTAAATATTAATTAAAATACTTGTAAAAAATAAAAATAAAGTAAAACCATCAAAATAATAAAAATAAATAATGTACTTTAATATATAGGTAAAGAATACATATAATATACATATAACTTATATATACCTATAAATAGCTTCAGAAAAAATAAAATAAAAACATTTACATATGTATTTAAATAAGTTATAAATGGAAAAATTTTGTAGATAAATTAGTAAAATAAAAAAAATAAAATACATCATATATATGTAAATATACCTATAATTATACGTGTAAAAAATAAAACATAATAAATTAAACTTGTAAAAATAAATGATAATAATATACTATATAAAATAATAAACATTTTTATATTTTTGACCTAAAAATAATAGAATCATTTATTATTTTAAATCTATTTAATAAGGGATTTAATCTATGTTATATCTGCTAGTAGCTAACGCAGACTAATAGGAGGCAAGTCCATGTTGACCTCGATCAAGTCCTCACCCCCCAAGGTTGCATCTGTCAGTGGATGACTACCTCATTTCTCCAAATTTATCCGCCCAATGCTTACACCCTTTCAGCTCGACACCTTCTTGACTTTTCTGGATCGATCCATGCACTTTCATGTGCACACCTCTCCATGAACGATGGATCAATACATCAAGCCGAATCAACAGTCAAGCATCACCGTGTACATAAGCTCCTCCTCTCCACCATTTTGAATTTGATCCTTCTTCGACCCCTTGAACACGTATATCCCTAGCCAATCAAGTAGAGATCAGTGACATCGATCCCCTTGTGGAGTTGTTGCATACAATAGATGGAGGAGAAGCAATACATGCTTGTCGGACCTCCTGGTGAAGCTTCTTGTGCTCTCGGCCATCCTACGACAAGTGAGCCCTCTTTTTCTTGCTTTTTCAATTCCTAGCATTAGCAGCTGGACAAAGTAGTGTTTTATTTCATTTAACTTCATCTCTGATTCTGTAAAATACAAAATTGAAGTTCGTCGGAGCTCCCTAGAAATAGGATAGAGTAGTGTTTTATTTCATTTAACTTTGTATCTGATTCCATAAAATACAAAATTGATGTTCATTGGAGCTGGTGCTCCAGCCACTGTTTATCCTAGTCCTGCCCTAGTTCTGACCATCTGATCGCTCCATATCCATCTCCTCTCATTTATTCACCCTTCGATCCACACATGCCCCATCATTCTTCTCCAGATTGAGCTATCGATCTCTTCTCCCCTGCCTTATGCAGGGGAGTGCCACCCCGCTTCGCCCTGCTAGTAGTTGACTCCAAATAAGTTCGAGGCAGCTTGTCCTCGACCTCTAACCATTTTTGTGTAGTTCTAAGCCTCCAGGAGCCTAGGTGGGTGTTTTTTGGACTTGGACGAGGTTTCTAGGATCCTCCTTCTTCACCGAGCTACCAGGACTCCATCAATGGGTCCTTGTCATTTCTAAAGCCATCGATAGTTGTGGACCACCTCAGGGATCTCAAGAGCATCTCAACAGCAAGGGGCAGGGCTGGAGGACGAAGCTTCAACCAATCGAAGCATAGAAGAGACGGGGTTCTTCCTTATTCCTCCAGGCATATTCTCCATCGTTCGATCGCATCTTCGCTTCAAATCCTACGAGAGTCATCCGATTGATCAACCAAGAGACATCAGATTAGAGGGTGAGATCTCATCTCTGCCCTCCATCATCGAGCCGTCATCGAGTGTCAAGAAGATGCCACATGGATAAGTGAATCATATCGGGTCGTCCATGCGAACACGTGGGAGTAATTTTGCTTGTATACTCCACATTGATGAACATCCATTTCATTACCTTTATTCTATCATTTCGGTCTTAAAAACCCTAGCTAATGCATGTAAATATCATTAATTTGTACAAAATAGCATTCATTATTTATGGTATTTATTGGGTAAATAATACCTTTTTAATGCCAAAATTATAGAATAAAGAGAAGAAAAAGAATAAAATATCAAAGGTATTTTATGACCCTAAACCCCGAGACTAAGTCAAACATTTAATTGGTTGACAAGGAATAAAGTAAGGGGGGATAAGGGCCAAAAATACAATAAAAATCACATTTCTTTAGTCCTCAGAAATTCACTTTTGACACCCATTTTATTATTTATTATCTATACATCAAATAAAGAAACCTTGTAGATGAAAGTTGAAGATAATAATGTGAACAAAAATACAAAATTGAGTTTGAACAAAAATAAGATACAATGTTCCTTTTATACACAAAATAGAAAGCCAAAATCCCAAATTCACACACCCCTATCTCCCACATAAAAATTCAGAAAATATCAAAATCACCTCTAATTGTATATAACTTTTAATAAGATATTTAATGGAGGTGGCTTCATGTTTTTTGAATTAAGGTGTGAAAGATAGGTTTTGGACCTTTATTGTATAGTATACCTAATAAAATATTCATTCCTTATTATTTTTACAATTCCATATGTTTACAATTTTGTAAATTTTATTTGGAATATATGTGCATACTAAAATTAGAGTAAACTCATCAATAAAGCACTTAAATAAAATAATCCTATAAATACATAGGCAACCACGCCGAGGATTTGTGCTTGTGGGCTAGGGTGAAGAGGGCAGACCAGCGGATCTGGTGGTCGACAATCGTTCGGACTTGGTTGTTCAGAAATAAAAGTGAAATCTAGTATTTATTCTTTTATTCAAGTATATTTTCATACTCTTGTAAATATCATCTATATTTTTCAAAATATAAAGCTAAAATAAATTCCAAGAAATTACATCAAAAATAAAATAATGTATATAATACATAGATGAATATACCTATATATAGACTGCTGAAAATTAACTACTAATAAATACCCTCAAAAAAATAATAAAAATCATAATAAAATACTACATAATAATAAACATTTTTATTTTATATTCAAAAATTAATAAAATCATTTACTATTTTTAAATAATTACTTTCAAAAAAATATTTCGTTTTTTCTTCTAGTGGCATGTGTGGCCTAATCAGGTCCCAACGTTTGTTGACTGTCAATCAACTCGCCCTACGTGCATTCTGACTCATCAGAACTGTCTTTTCCCCTCTTTTCTTCCCTTTTTCCCACTCGACCCAACAATCCATCACGCTCGCTTCCTTCAGAGGAACTCATCATTGATCCTCCAGGATCCACACCGGCCCTTCAGATTGCTTGTACATAATCTCAATTCTTTCCAATCCAACTGTCAATAAGGGTTCCCATGCATGTTTATAAATAAACTCCTTCATCTCCCTCTTCCTCTTTGGTCACTATTCCGAGTCTAGGATCGCTATTTCATGGTCGAGTAAGTTTCCTTATGATAGGAGGAGCATCGTTGCTGTCTGGATTGGCTCCAAAAGGACGGAGGTGCACCAAGGTAGCACTCCGGTACGCCCTGCTCCGTGCCGACCACAATAGGTACAAGAGCTGTTTATTTCACCTTTTTAAGTTACATTTAGTAGTAGGTTCTATTTGTTGTTCTTAGATTAGACTTCTATTAAGCTAAGTAGGGTAAACTTTTATCCTCGGTGTTCGTCGGAGCTAAGCTCCGTCGAACCCTCCAGTACATAGTCATCTGCTATCTGCCAACCTAATCACCCAAAATCCTTCCCATCTGCTTCTTACGCATTCGACACAGCTTCACTCACCTTTATCCTGCTTGGATCGAGTGATTGCTCTCTCCTCCTTAGCCACTTGTCGGAGGGAGTCTATCTCACCCACCCTTCGACCATTCCGCTACCTGAAGCTCCCTGAAGCTTTGCCTTTTTGAACCTAACCATTTGCTATAGGAAAGAAGCCATAAAGGAACCTCTTCGTGGCCCATACACATTGTAGGAATGTCCCAGGTCTTCTTCCAGCGCCAGCCATCCACGGGGCCCTTCGGGGCATTTTGATACATCCGATCAACGTGGGGAGGACCTGGGGAACCTTTGGGATCATTATCAGTGACAGAGAATCGGTGTAGATTGAAGCGCATCCAAGCTCAGTTCTTGGGCTGTTCGTACAGACCCTTCCGTTGTCGTTCGATCCTCCGCCCACTCCAGTCGCTCCAGATGCCATTGGATGCAGCCAATCATGACCGTATGATCGCCATCTAGCGATCTAATCGTGCTCATCCAAGGCCGAAGGGTATCGTCGCACCACGAGCGGATGCATGTCCAAGTGAATGAAGCAGAGCCGTCCGATGGCGCACATATTAAGGGGGTAAATTGCTATATTCAACCCCACCTTTTTGTATTTATTATTTAGTCCTGTAAATAAAATGTGAAGTTTAAAATAAATGGAGAAATTGCATATAGGCCCTTGTACTTCATGGATATCACATATAGGTCCCTGCTAGGTCACCTCACGTGTCCTCCCACCTGAGGTGACCATTTTGCAACTATACCCCTGGAAATTTGTATTTATGTTTGGTTCAAAAAAATGTAGAGCATGTTATATATTTTTTGTTAAATTGCATAGAAGCCCCGTGAGTTTATTTTATTTACATGTATGCCTCTACCAGCAATTGTATTTTTCTGTGTTTGATGGATTTATTTAATATATCTATTGTGCTCTAAAAATCAAAAAAGAATTGATGTACGTCCCCGATTGCTTGTACATTCATGCCATGATTTTTATTTGCAATTTTTGCCTTTTTATTTTTTTTAAAAAATCATTTAGAGTGTAAACAATCCCTATCTAGTGTATAAAATACCAAAAAAAATAAAACATCTCTGAAAAATCCCAAAAAAATATATGTTGCTTATTTATGTATTTTTATCCTTCAGCCAAAAATCACTAAAAATAGAAAAACTAAACTCTTAAAAATTGAAAAACCCCAAAAACCTTCGATAAAAATTTATAAAATGCCTGAAAATCCAGAAAATAGTGTTTTCTATTTTATAATTTTATTTAAACTATTATCTCTACAGTAAAATTTATCTGGAAAATTTTAGACTTATTGCTATTTTTAGTTTCCATTTCGATCTCAGATATTTTTTAAAACCATGATTAAGGGTATTTTTGACTTCAAAAATACATAAAAATTAGCAAAAAAACCAAAAAAATAAAAAAAACATTGGAAATATATATATAATCAAAAAAATATTTTATTTTCTGTATGTTGACTCTTTTTATGTGTATTTATAATTATATTTGCTTACATTGTATATATACTATATAGCTATATTATATATTTATATATATTTCAAATATGAAAAAATACAAAATATAAAATTAAAAACAAACTACAAAAATTTAAAACAAAAAAATAAAAAATAAAAACCACAAAAAGATATATGTATATACATGATGAATGACACACGTGTACATAGTGCTCATTGGTTGAGAATAACTATAAGCTATCATATTTTCTCTTTGTGGTTCGACGTCTACATACGTGCTTGCTATACATCTAGTTGGAGAGAATAATAAATTTTAACTCACTTTTTGCTATTCGTTGCTTTGATTTCTTCTGTGGGTTATTTGCTAATTCATCAAGGTCTTTTGAGTAATCAACACATGGACCACGGTTTCGCTTTGTGAAACCGTATGACCATCGAATTTCTCTGGTTATCAGATAGCGTCGTTACCAAGGAGCAATGAGCGTAGCCTATTTTTATTATTTATTTTTTATAGTCATTCGTGATTATTCATTGATTCATTGATGTAAATATAATTGATTTATTTCGCACATATTTATTCAATTATTCTTTATGTATAGCTCCTTGTGATTTCATTTGATTTATGTAATTAGTCATTCATTTATTTGTTTATCTGCGCTAACATTTCTTTGTGACTTTGTTGCGAGGACCCTTCACGTAAGGATGACTTCTTAGGAGGACAATGCAACCAAGATTGGTGGAGGCTAGTCTTCATCCCTTGTCCAGCTAAAGAGGCTACAAAGGAAGCAAAGAGAGAACATTTAGCATAGAGATAGCTTGGCCTTATTTATGTATTTAATGGTGAGAGAGAGACACTTAGTAATTTGTAATACTTAAGACTTGGACTCTACACTCTACAACGAGGTCCAGTGCTCAGGTGTCTGTTCACCTGAGGGCCTCGTTATAGTTTTCTGTGTTTCCTCGCCTTCTTTTATTTGTTTTCCAATGTTTTGAGTTTTCAGCCTTATTTTTATTTTTTTTTGTGTGCATGGAGCCCCTAGACTTAGGTTGCTTGCCTTGGTAATTAGGTCCAAACAGTAACAAGAATGCATGTACCTATAATCTCTTACATTTGGATCTAGTCAAATTAATAAATGTTGGTTATTTGGATTCCGCCCAACGTGCCGTGAGAGACATCATACAGCGCTAGCAGGACCCGTTGTGGAGGGCATCGAGATGTCTCCAAGATCGGATTCTAGGGTTTGTCTCTAAATAATTAACATATGGTTCTTCATGATTAATAACAGCTACTGGTTAGGATGATTTTGTTGATTGCACACAACCATGTAGATAGGCTTAAAAATTCTGCCTCGCATACTACATGGAGAGAGCAGGGAAGCACTGTAAGTCCTCTACCTCAACATGCATCATCAGATTCAATGGTGAGATTTCCATCATTGAATCGACATGCAGGGATTTTTCCTATCTCCCTCTGATTTTGAGCGCTTAGGGCTTAAATGAAAATCTATAAAAACTCTAGGCACTTGTATGCAAACAGATCCAAAAAAAGGTGAAAACCCCAAAAAAATTAAAACAAGGCATCTGCTAAATGAACTTTGACCTTAATTAAAATTCGTAATGGACTTTCACTGTGTTGGGTTCATTAAACCCTCATTGATTTCAGGTACCTTAGGAGGGAACCAAAACCCCTCCCATCAGCGAGGCATGAGCCACTAAGGATTAGAGCTCAAAACCCAGTCTGTAACTTCCATATGTATCACCTGGATTTCCAAAGTAATGATGCTTCTATCGTATGTGACCGAGAGCATCGACATGGTCTGAAGTACTGAGCTTAGATCACACCTTCATGGGGGTGTATGTCTCGTCGATTTGCGTCCGGGTAGGTTCTTGCATGCTCACGGGTGATTCTGTTGCAAGCAAGGACCGGCGTATCAATTTCATCTATCGACTTCCTCTCTTTATTTCTTTGGTTGAGTAGGGATCCATGAAGTTTTACAAGGACCTCAAAAAGTGCAGACTAAATGTTATAAAGGAGGAGGATAAGTACGAGATATTTTTCTAGCAGTACTCTCTCTCCTATAGGGTTAGCGTGCTAAGGAATTGTTACAAGATATGCCTGAAATAACAACTATAAAATAGAAAAGATAATAAATAGTCGAACCTTCACTGCTTCACGTGGCGTGAGTTGTTGAATCCAATTTTGTATTGTGTCTGTATGAATCTAGATTAAGATTCAAAGATCAAGTCCTACGCATTTTTGCAAATTTTGTCAGATGTGTCTTCCTTTTGACCCCCACTCAATTTGAGCATTTCTACTATTTTACACTCTATTTTATTCCTTGTTGACCATCATATCTTTCCTTTTGCATCGATCTTCTTTTTACTTCACGATGGCGATCTATGGATTGCATAGTCGGGACTCCGTCAGCACCCACATCGATTCCATAGACTCGACATCGTCAATAATTCGAGTCGATTCTCGAGAACCCGGTCTGGACTTTGCGGGCTGATCTTAAGACTCCTCGTCTTCTTTCTACCCACCCAATAAACTAGGATCACTTTTGTCCCATCTTCGCCGTTGTGAATGAGAGTCGATTATAGTCCACATCTTTTTCATTCACAACACTTTGGGATTGACCCTAATTCAAGATTCATCTTGGCAGCCGGGAACCAATTTCAAGTGGTCTGATTGGGACTTCTTCATTTCAAATAGAAGACGGCCCCAATCCTGGATCTGAATACTGAGTTTATTTCTTCCGACTCAGGCTCGGAGATGGCATCTCAAGGAAAGGGCAAGGGACAACCACCTTCCCAGCCTGAGCAAGGTCAGATACCAGATTAAAATCAAGTGAATGCTCAGTTGCTGACTTTCATCCAAGCCATCCAGCAGCAACTGACCGAGCAAGCCCTTACACAGACTGCATTCCAAGAAATACTGAACAATGTGATGAATTGACCAGCAGGAGGAGGAGACGGACCATCATGAGGAAGAGGCGACGGACCCCGTGATGACCTTCACGAGGAAGAGCAGGAACAAGGAAGGCAGAAACCAACGCTGAAGGAGACATACAATCTTGGAGACAACCAGATGATCGAGTAGATCTGCATTCCGCCAGTGCATGCTCACTTCGAGCTTAAGCCTTAGTTCTTGGCCCTTCTACACTCTTTTCATGGGAACACTAATGAAGATCCTTACATTCACCTGCAATAGTTCTCACGCATCTGTCGTACTACCCACTAACCCAATGTTCCCTTGGATGTAGTGAAGATGATGGCTTTCCCCTTCAGTTTGCAAGATAACGCTCTATACTGGGTCAATCATTTGGGAAATGTTGTGACGACATGGGAGGAACTAAAATCCACCTTTATGCAAAAATTCTATCCTCTCTATCGGCTCAACGAGTTGCGAGACATGATTAGTAACTTCTCCCAGGAGGCCCACGAAGCGGTTCATAGATTTACAAGAGAAATGCCCCCACCACGAGATATCGAGGACCAGTCTGGTCCAACACTTTTTTTGGGGACTGAATGTAGAGAGACAAAGCCTTGTTGACGCAGCCTATGGGGGATCCCATTTCAACAAGGATGAAGATGTGGTTTTGCAGATTTTTAAGGAAATAGTTGAACGATAGGATGCCCTCTCTTCATCCCGTGCATACCAGAAATGGCCTCAGATCCTCCAAAAGCAATTCCATATGGCAGCATCTCGCGAGGCGGAGAGAGATGAGAGCTCAAACTCAGCATCATCGGTATCCATCTCTCAAAGGTTGATATCATGGAAAAGCGATCACAAGATCTCGAGAAGCACTCTGTGACTGAAAATAGGAGACAACATCTAGATAAGTTGGACCGGATCACTAAGTAGTTGGAGCTACTAGTGGTCACCATCAGGTTAGTCCAGTCAGCGACACCATCTACGGAGACTCTAGTTGAGAAGATGGATGATCCATCACCGCTATATTAGCCTCAGCCGAATCAGCAACCACCAATAATCTAGCACGTGTACTATGTGTAGGCACCCGACTAGGGCCTGCTACAGTAGCAGATGGTAGTTTACTAGTTGGACTTCCTTCCAATTTCTAATCTAGCCTTCCCACCACCACCCTTGATTCAGAAAGTCAATGGTGTATGGAGCAATGATGCACAACTAGCCCATCTTACCGGACACCCCCAGGGCTAGCCACAAGCCAACATGGCCTACCACCAACCTCAGAGTGGTCATTTTGAGTAATCCTCACAACCTCCACCTCAATACCACCTGCCTCCACAGTACTAAAACCAACGGCGGCAGAATCAACAGTACTAGCAGCTGCATTACAACCAGCCCCAACCATATCTCCAGTATACAACTACATCACCTCAGCAGTACCGGCATTACCCTCCTCCCGCCTACCACTAGTACCAGCTCCCTCCACCTCCTCAACAACATCAGTAGTCTCCGCCTCAGCCCTACAACAATCAACCACAACGTGATCTCCGTGCTGAACCTTTGGAGGTGAGTCTGATGAACCCTGCCCTTGATTGCTTGGCCCAACTTGTCAAAAGCCTAGCATATATGATGAAAAAGCTTGACGACCTAACCACCATAAAAATGTCCATTCCGACGCAGGTAGAAGAGGACCCCAATAGCTTCAAAAGAAAAGAGCAGGTAGAACGTGACATCCACTCTACATCCGTAGAGCCGGATAGTTGTAATATTACTTTATCTAATGTTGTCTTTTTCATGAGCGATAGGACTTTACTTCCATCTGCTGCAAGTCATGGGGAAAATAAAGCTATGACAGGTGAATCATCATCTTCAGATTTTAGTATTGTCAATATTCCTTTTCTTGAAGCAATAGAAAATTCCAAAAAAATTACAAAACGAAAAAGTGCATTATCTGATCACAGAGTTGTGGATATCATCAATAATTTGAAAATTGGGATTCCTTTAATGAAGACCATGTAATACATGCTCGTTGTGAAGAAAGGTTTGAAAGAGGCATGCACAAACAAGTGTCGACCAGCCCGTAACAACGGATGCTGATAAGTTAAGAAGCATGTTCTCACCATGGCCATGGTTGCAGCCATCGGCAATCTCCCACAGAAAAAGCAAGATAAAGGAGCACCTTTAATCAGTTGCGAGATTTTCGATCAACTCTTTTGAGCGAACATTTCTTGACAGTGTCTCTTCAATCAACCTCCTGCACTCTTCATTATTGCAAAAATTCAGGTTAGGTCCTTTCAAGAATACATGGATGATCCTTCAGTTTGCTGATTGATCAATTAAGAGCCCCCGAGGTCTTTTGGAAGACGTTGTGGTAAAGGTGCGGGACATGCAGTTTCCAGTTAAAATTGTAGTCCTTGATATAGACTCCCCCACCCTTACTCCAGCCTCCTATCATCCTAGTCTAGACATTCCTGCGCACTTCAGTGGTTGTCGTAGATTATGGGTCTGGAAAGATCAGTTTCAGCTTGAACAACAAAAGAATTACCATATACATGATCAGCGAGCCTAAAGTCGTAACTGAATAAAAGTCATGCAGTACTGCCAGAAGCAGATTGTGACTTCATTGCAGAGATCAGAGATAATCCACTCTCTTTGAATGAACCATGGACACAGGAAATCCTCTCTCTTGAGGAGGACCTAGAGAGCACAATCGATGCAAGCTACAATGACATTTAGGAGATAGAATCTAATTTGCTTATGCATCTCTTCGATTCAGATGAGTCACTCTAGCACGAACACAATGACTTCATTACAGATCTATTCAGCACAGTATCAGAAGATCAGCAGGACACTGAGGTCTGCACTACCTCCAGAGTTTAGGCTGATTGATGAGCCGCCCGAACAACTGAGGTAAATCGGGTGTATCTACGGTCGTTGTGACCTCAGTCACTTGGGACTCAAAGCTCAATCAAGAAAAAGATCAGACCACCAAATAAAGATAGAAACGCGAGAAAAATCGAAATAGCGGTCTCGCTATGATATTAACCTGGTATAGCACGCAGGGTGGAACTCGAGGAGCACGAAATGGCCTTGCGCCCTACGAAGTAGTCTAAAAACATAGGAAAATAAAAACAAATAATTTTTGGTGGATTTTTTATATTTTTATTATTTTTTTGGAATTTTTAATTATAAAGAAAATAATAAAACAAGGAAAACACACAACTTCAACCAATTATTTAATTAATAAAAAATGCTCTAAAAATTCAAATAAAAATATTTTTAGAATTTTTATATTTTTTACTGTTTTAATGAATTTTTGAGAATTTTCTGATTTTTATAGAATTTTATAAAAATGAAATGAGTCAAAAACAGAAGAATGTTGTCCAATTAGGCTTGGAGGACCAAAATAAAATAAATAATGATCCTAAAATAGCCAGGAGGTATTTTTCATGAAAAATAGAAATAAAAAGGAAAAATTAGGAAGAAGATTTATTATTTTTTGGATTTTCTATGATTTACTAGACTTTTTATGGGTTTTTAAGAGTTTTCAATTTTTATAATTTTTATAACTCAAAAAATGACCAAAATTGGCCAGAAAATCAAGCACACCAAAATACACAAAATTAATTTTTTTTTTGTAATTTTTAAAGGGTTTTTATAATTTTTTTGTGAATTTTAAAACTGAACAGTCAGAAATTAATGGTTTTTGAATTTTTAAAAATAATAAACATGCTCAAAAATTTTCCCAAAAAATAGTGAAAATTCTACATAGTGGCAGGAGCCGTGTCAAATTTTCACTTAATTTGGATGAGATTTGATATTTTATTTAAAACAAACAAAAGCCCATGGTGTACAAGGACCCGTTTGTAATAAAAATATGTTACAAGGGTCTAAAAGTAACAAAAACCAAAGCTCAGGGGGTCCTCGTGCAAAAACACCACGGAACCCCACCCACGAGGCACGTGGATTGGGAACTGAGGACCTATATGCAAATAACTAAGTCCCTGGACTTATTAGCAACAGGTGCTAAAAGTCCAGGGGCTAAGTTGTAAAAAGCCCACAAATATTCAACACATGTCGAAATAAAACATTCACAGGGGTATAAGTGCAAATATCCAAAACATATATTGCATTCACTAACACATCCAGACTACAGGCCCATATATGCAAAATCACCAAAGATTCACGTGACGAAGCACGTATCCAACAGATACAGGGGTGGAAATGTAATTAAAGTAAACTACCAGGTCCTCTATGTAATTTTTACAAAAATAAAAGAACTAGGTTCGATATTTACAGGACTAAACACTAAAAACAAAACAAGAGGGGGTCTAAGGGTAAATTACCCTTTATTCGCAGATGGGCTGGGACGACGCTACATGGCTGATCAGACGGCTGGAATCGAGGGCGCCTCTCCTCTGCAACGGACGCTCCAGATGTGCTCCGATCTCGGATCTGATGGCTGCTGACCCCTTGCCAATGGACGGGCGTGATCAAAACTGGGCGAGAGGCTCGATGGTTGGCTGAGGAAGGTCCAGGAAGAACAGGTGGCCGGCGAACTTCGCCGGCCCAGAGCTCGCGCGGTGGACCTCTCCTGATGCTGCTAAAATGCGGAAGAGCTCCGCCGTGACGTCCCGCAGCTGCTTCTGGTCTCCGATGAGGCCAGGAACATCGGAGACGCTCCGGCGACGGCGGTGGCCTGGAGCTCCGGTGCTCGAACGTGAAGACCTCCAGATGAGGCTCTTCGGACTTGAAAAATGGCACAACAAGCTCATGGGTCGAGGGCAAAGTGCCTCGACCCTATTAGAGGCGAGGTGGGTGGTCAGCGTGTCGGGGCGAAGGAACTCCTGCGATGCGACGGCGAAGGAGTTCGACTCCCAGTTCCGGGGCAAACTGGGTTGAGTGGATGGATGAAGAACGTGCAGGGTAGAGGGGTGAAGGTGAGGGTCGACTCCGATGGTCGAGATAGTGACGGATATGGTCGGAATCGGCTGATGACGGTGAACGATAGATTTGGGCGTAAATGGAAATTAGCGAAAGATAGAACGAATCAAGCTTACCAGATGGTCGAGGTCGACTGTGGAAGAGCTCCTGGAGCTCCTGGTCCTTGCCTCGAGGGTCGTCGATGCCCGAGGCTCGAGCACTACTCCTGGGCGGTGCACGACGGTGCTAGGTCGCCGGATTAGTGGTCGGGGCACCTCCTCCTCACTGCGACACTACCCGCAGCTTGCTGTCACTCAGGCGAAGGTAGTGGAGGTCCTGGGATGGTAAGGCGGAGCCAAAGATAGCGTTAAATGCGCGGCGGAGCAGGAGCTATATACTCCTAGGGGTCCGGCTAGATGGGTGTCGGGCGAGGAATTCGGAGCACGGACCTCGGTGCTAACCACCGGGCGTGGATCTAGGTTGATCAGGGAAGGATTAGGACCCGGGGTTTGCGGATTTGGGTCTCGGATCGAGGCGCAATAATTAGGACAAGAGGCGGGTCGGGTGCAGATCCGCGGCTTTGTGGTCCAGGGGGGGAGTTGACCGGGGGGTCAACATCCCCCGTGGACCAATGGGATGCGACCACGTATAAAATAATTGGAAATTCAATATAAAATAGTAAATGGCCGATTTTGGAAAAAGTTAAGACATGAAAAATGTTTATTTATTTATAAACTATTTTTTGTGATTTTTATTTATTTTTTTGAAATACCAATTAGGTATTTACACTATAGTATATTATATATAGGCATATACACTATATAATTTTAATTTTTGATTTTTAATTATTTATTTTTGTACATTTTTATTCCAATTTTATATTTTATTTATTTATAGAATAAATTTTGGAATATTTTGGTATTTTTATTTTATTTTTATTATTTATTTACAAAGGGTTAAATAAATAGTTATATACACATATATACATGGTCTATATACAATGTTTATTTTGATTTTTATTTTTTGTTCTTTTTATTTTACTTTTGTTTTTATGATTTTTATTTTATTTATTTACATTATGAAATATAGAATATGTACAATTTTTATGGGATTTTTATTTATTTATTTACAGGGGTAAATAAATAGAAGAGTGGTTCTATGTACATGGTGAGCATAGACAAGGGTGAAGGGATTTTATTTTCTTTTTAATTTTCTCATTTTTATTTTAATTTTATATTTACAAATATATACACATAAATACAAACCCACTTTTATTTTTATTTTAGAGGAAAATATTTTTATTTAATTACAGGGATATGTACACATGTGTGAGCTTCCTTATCTCTCTCTACTTGGGTTTTTATGCGGTCAGGCCCATGCTGAGCCCTCCCTTGGGATTAGGTCGCTCAATATTTATTATAAATATCTTCCTCTTTTTCTTTTGTTTCTTTATTCTTTTATTTATGCACAAAAACATGCTAATTATTTATTTTTACACAATGCATGCCAAATGCTAATTATTATTATTTACATATATCTACATGTATTTGGCAAAGGTTTTGTAGCTAAAATAAAATAATAAAGAGTGATGAATGGGTATTCATCACTGATCACCCCCAACCAACACCGTTTCAGAAGTGACCAAAAAGCTGGAACCTGAACTAAAGCCACTTCCTGCAGGTCTGAAGTATGCTTTCCTTGCAGGTGCAGAACACATGTATCTGGTCATCATCATTAGTAGGATGACTCTGGAGCATGACTCTTGACTTCTCGAGATTTTAGAAAAGAACCACAAGGCACTTGGTTGGCACGTTTCCGATCTCCACAGGATAAATCTTGCTTTGTGCTCACACCACATCTATTTGGAAGAAGATGCTAGGCCGTCCCGTGAATTACAGAGGAGACTAAACCCAAATATGAGGGACGTCGTTATGAAAGAAATCACGAAGTGGTGTGATGCATGCTTCATTTATCCCATCTCCGACTCCAAGTGGATAAGCCCACTGCACGTACTTCTGAAGAAATCAGGGTTTACTATGGTTACCAATTTATAGAGGAGATGAGATATCTACTCAAGTACCAACATCCTAGCATGTATGTGTTGATTATCGCCGTCTTAATGCAACAACTAAGAAGGATCACTTCCCCTTATCATTCATTGATCATGATTTGGAAAGACTGGCTGGCAAGGAGTTCTTCTACTTTCTAGGTGGGTACTCTTGGTACAACTAAATGACAATCACCCCTGAAGATCAAGAGAAAGCCACCTTCACATGCTTGTTCGGTACTTATGCTTTCAGGAGAATGCCCTTTGGATTGTGCAATGCATCAGCGACATTCCAGGGATGTATTTCTTGCAGTTTTCGTTGAGATGGTAGGAAATTTTCTCAAGGTATTTATTGACGACTTCTCTATTTATGGTGATGGCTTCGATTCTTGTATTAAGAACATGAAAAGAGTACTTCAGATATGCCGTGAAGTCAACCTCGTTCTATCATGGGAAAAGAGCCACTTCATGGTCACAATGGGAATTGTGCTGGGTTACATCGTTTCCAAACGTGGCATGGAAGTCGACCCGATAAAGGTGGATGCGATTGCCAATCTAGATCCACCTCAGACAATAAAAAATGTGAGATCATTTCTGGGGTATGTGGGATTCTATAGAATATTCTTCATGATTTCGACCGCATCGCCCGACCTCTTATATAATTACTATGTAAGGAGACTGAGTTTAATGTCGATCAGCATGTCCTCCTTTCATTCAATCATATGAAGAAGATGATCGCTCGAGCTCTAGTCCTGCAACCACCTGATTGGTCTCTTCCTTTTGAGATCATAACAGATGCGTCATATTATGTAGTTGGGCTATTCTAGGACAGAGAAAAGACAAGGCACCCTATGCCATTCATTATGCCAGCAAAACATGAGATGAAGCTCACAGAAATTACACGATGAAAGAGAAAGAATTGCTGGCTCTGGTATTCATCCTTGAGAAGTTATGATCTTATTTGCTTGGATTGAAAGTCATGATTTACACTGACCACTCTGCTATAAAATAGTTACAACAGAAGAAGGATGTCAAGCCCAGACTAATTAGATGGATCCTTCTCTTCCAGGAGTTCGATTTGGAAATCAAGGACAAGGCTGGAGTTCAGAACGTGGTAGCAGAACACCTCTCCAGAATCGAGTCGTACGATCCTCCAATGATATGTGCACCCATCACAGACACCTTTCCTGACGAGTCAATCCTGGAAGCGGATTCACTCCCTTGGTATGCTGATATTGTCAACTACCTCATCTCAGGTGTAGTTGCACAGGAATGGATGAAGATTCAGAAGGACAAATTCTTATAGATGATTCATTTCTACCAATGGGAAGATCCTCTATTATTCATGGAAGGAGCATATTGTATTTGGCGCAGGTGCGTTCCCTAAGTAGAGCAGCAAAATGTCCTCAAGCATTGTCACTCACTCAAATCTGGTGGACACCATTCTGGAGATAGAATGGCAGCGAAGATATTGCAGTGTGGCCTATGGTTGCCTACACTATTTAAGGATGCAACAACATTTGTCAAACGATGCACTGACTGTCAGTGAATGAAAGGCACCCTTACCGCCAAAGATTCCATGCCCCTGAAGAACATTCAGATTGCCGATGTATTTGATGCTTGGGGGATTGTTTTCATGAGACATTTCCCAAACAGTCAGGGATACGAGCACATCCTTCTTGCCATTGATTATGTGAGTCGTTGGGTTGAAGCTATCCCCACTCGAGCTGCAGACAACCGTATAATGTGCCGCATTCTGAAAGAAAATATCATCTTGTAGATCGGGATTCTGAAGATACTGATATCAGATGGGGGTAGTCACTTCATAAACAAAGAGGTCAAGAAACTAACGAAGGAGTATGACATCGAACACTGTCTTGCATCTCCTTACCATCCTCAGATCAACGTCATGTCATAATTATCTAACAGAGAAATTAAGACGATACTTTAGAAGCTTGTCAAGCCGGATAGGAAAATTTGGTCCTAGCTTTTGCACTCAGTCCTTTGGGCATATCAAACCGCTTACAAGTCTCCATTGGGTATGTCTCCCTATCGCCTTGTGTATGGAAAGCCATGCCACCTGCTAGTGGAACTGATTCATAAATCATTGTGGACACTTAATATATGTAATTTGGACTCACAACAAAGTGGTCAGAAAAGGAAAGTTGATCTAAACAGACACTTGGAATTTCGAGACTATGTATATGATAACACATTGATGTACAAAGAGAAGATTAAACATTGGAATGACCGGCACATCAGATGAAAGACCTTCGAAGCTGGACATAAAGTTTTGTTATTCAATGCAAAATTGAAGATCTTCCCGGGAAAATTAAAAAGCAAATGGACAGGGTCGTTTCAAGTTCGAGAAGTGTGTGACAATGGCAGCATTGTGATATCAGAATTGTCTCCTAATGCACAACCATTTGTCACTATCAACTACTGAAACCCTACCTCGATCATGACCCTTTCTTGGATGTTTTCGACTCTATCCAAGTACCACGCTATGACAATACATCCACAACAGTAGCAGCATCAAAAGATTCAGATAATGCAACTAAAAAACTTTTCCTTTAAGCTTTTATATTTTCTTCTTTTCTTCTTTTTGTTTTCAGCTTTCGTTATCTAAAAAAATGTGTATCACTTGTCAGTATTCTATACTTCGGATGTACTTTGTCCTAAGTATACGGGATGCGCACTCCTATTTATTTCATCCTTTGATCCTCTCCCTTGTCTCCTCTTCTTTTCTATACTCAGGGATATTTTATGCTAAGTATAGGGGGAGACGGTTTGAGTATGATCTGTTCATTCTCATCCTTAACCCTCCCTATTTTGTGTACAGTCTGTTATACTTAGGATTATTTGATCCTAAGTATAGAGGGGATGATCAACTTCTCATTTATCTAAACCTCATTCATTATTCTTGAGACTTTTCTATACTCAGTACAAGTTATGTCTTCTCTCTTTCTCTCTGATCTATGAGGACATAGCTCAAGCTCAGTATAGGTGGTCGTATATACTTTGTATATACTTTAGCCATAACTCGTACTTTCGTATTTTTAGTAATAATTATGACAAAGATACTTTATAGAACACCACACTATCACACTAAATTCAATAAAATCACATAATAAAAAGATGCTTATATTTCCTCAAATTTATTTTACATACTGATTAATAAATTAGGCAGAAATACTTTAGAAAACATTTGAAAAATAGTTTGGAAATCCTTTTGAAAAATCTTTTGAAAACTGTTTGGAAAATATTTTGTAAAATGTGTTCAACATGTGTAAAAATGTTTTGCTTGTAAAATTTCTTTTCTTTGTGTGAAATAAAATGTTTGAAAAATAATTTGCAAATGATTTGAAAAATGGTTGCAAAATTATTTTGAAAAATCTATCTATACTGTTTGAAAAACCTTTGTAAAATGATTTTCAAATGTGTAAATGTTTGTAAAAATTTTTTGTAAAAAGTATTTTGGACTATAGTTTTCAAAAGTATTTGCAAAATCATTTTCAAATAAGTTTGAGGAATATATACATCACATTAAATTTTTTAGTGTATAAAAAATCCTATAAAAATTATCACTTACCCCTTGTAAATTCTTGAAAACTTAACTCTTGTAAATATAAGATGCATCCCCGTGTAAATATTTGTACATTTTTTTCATCCAAAATCTTTTGTTTCCAAAAACTCCAAAAACATTTGCAAAACTAAAAAAACTGCAAACTCTTTTTGAAAATACAAAAAATTGCATATGCATTATCTTTTTCAAAAATCCATAAAAAGTTCAAAACTTTGAAAATTGCATCACAATAATATTTTTCATTGCATTATACATAGCATTTGCATCTCATTTTTTGCTATTCATTGCTTTGATTTCTTCTATGGGTTATTTGCTGATTAATAATGGTCTTCTGAATGGCCAACACAACGACTGCGGTTTCGCTTTGTGAAACTGTACGGCCATCGAATTTCTCTAGTTATCACCCACCATTTAGGATTTACTTTTTAGCCCTAAAATATTCATCTGCAGTTTAATATTTTTTGTAATATTTATATTTAGACCTGCTTCTTTCTTTTATTTGCACTTAGGTCATCTGTTACGTCACCTCATGTATGCATACACGTGAGGCTGTGGGACATTTTGTAGAGGACCTCCTCCAGGTCTTTGTTTTTATTTTTAGTCATGTAACTTTTATATCAAGTGTTGTATTTTGTAGAAAATTACATCCAAGATTTGGAAGTTTTATAATAGTACAAAAATACCCCTGCCAATATTGAATTTTTTTGTTGCTTTTATTTTTATTAAATGTCTCTCATGCTCTAAAATTTCTAGGAAAATTAGGATAGAGGTCTGATATTTAACTTAATCATATATATTTTTATTGAGTCTTTTTATTCTAATTTTCAATTTATTAAAAGTAAAAAATGGAGCATTTATTCCTTGATTGCTTGTACAAAGCAAAAAAATATAAAATAATTTTTAAAAATTCCATAAAATTAAGGTTTTTTATTACTATATCTTGTAACTCTAGACTAAAAATCGTTAAAAATTGGGAAAGAAAAATACGAAAAATTAAAAATCCTAAAAATCTTAGAAAAATCAGTAAAAAATATATAAAATCCAAATATTTATCTATTATATATATTATATTAAAAATAGTTTTGGGAAAATTTGAGAAACTTAAATATTTTTAAATCCCAAAACAACTCGACCTAGTATTATTAGTCATTGTTTTGACATTTTTAATTAGGTAAAAGTACATAAAAAATTCACAAAAATGAGGAAAATATATAAAAGATAAAAACATTCTACTTTGTAATTTTTAAATTTTTAGAGCTATAACTATAAATATCAAAGTCTATATTAACTATATATACCTATATATACTAATATACTTATTAATATTAATTATATTATTATAAATACGTAAATATATTTTAAAACCTTTTAAAAATAAAAAGGATTGTAATTACTTGTATTTTCTTGATTATATATATTATGTAATTATAGCATATATAGTAATTATATTATACATATTATACATATATACTTATATATCTACTTAATGCATATTAAAAAGAAAAATGAATTAAAAAATAAAAAATAAAAAGAAAATAAAAAGTGTAAAATTTAAAACAAAATATATAAAAATTAAAAAACCATAAAAAATATAAAAATATAAAAAATCCACAAAAATTAGAGATAACTATAAAAACCAAACTAATTTGTTGATTTTCTCTTTATTTATATATTTTTGTACATATCTCCATTGCTCGTTTGTGGTTCGACCCCTACACTTGCGTACTATATGCGCTTATTTGCAGGGTATAATAAATTTCATCTCATTTATATTCATTGTTCATTTATTCCGTGGGTTGATTGTTGATTGACATGCTTTTACCGGGTGTTGAGTATTGTGAGAGTGGTTGATACAGCAATTACCGGATCCGATTTGTCGTACGCCGCAACCCCTACAAGATCAGACGCTAGACACCTCATATTTCAGTATTCATCAACCATCCACTGGACAAGCAGGAGATATAAAAAGAGCATGTTTGATAAAAGGGTTGGGTTGGAGGAAGATCCTTCTCGAATGATTAATAACATTGGTGAACCTTATAAAAAATAACACATGTTCATCTTATGAAAAATAATACATGTTTGAGGGTTGAATTGACAACACGATGTAATATTATTTACATGTTATATTGATTACATTTATACCTAAATTATGTTTTTATTGTTACTTTTTTTAATTTGAAAAATGGCTAAATATATTTCTTTAAAGGAATTATAGGACCTACGCCTTCAATTCTAACTAAAGAATGCAGAAGTGAAGAGCGTGCATTTCGAATAATCGATTTATCTTTAAGGTAACAAAGTCTTCGCTTCCTCCTCCTCCTTGTTGGTGAGATTCTTGATTATAAACTAAATTTGGGCTGATTTCGTCTCAGCCAACTTGTGATGTACATTCATAACAGCACTTGTAGTTTTGTGTATAATGGAGTTTGGATGCTGGTGAATAAAACCATGTGGTGATCAATTTCTTTGTCTTTCCTCTATTTGCGATCTCCAGATATTAACCATAATGGCATTCAATGCCGAATTATGTAGTGAGGTTTATTCACAATTCTTGTTTCTTTTTCAGAGATTTTATTTTGGCGAGTTGAAAGCATGTTATTCATATTTTTTGTTTCTTTCTAGTTTTTGGAAATGTGATGTTAGTGGAAAGTATCGTGTAATATTTAGCGTAAACAAAGGACAACTAGTAGTTATTATATAAGAATGAAGTGAAATAGTTGTGGAATAAGAGAAAACCGAGAAAAGGAAAGAATTAACTCACAGCTCCAAAAGACAGGACTCTTAAAATGAGTGCAATCTGCATGTTTTTCACAGTAGAAATCACAATCAGTTCTGAAATGAACTCGGATCGAACCCATTAATAATCTTGTATCGAGTCCTTTAAAAAAACTTTATTTCAGATCTAGAATTTATTGCATTCATAAATCGACCTATGCGATAGTAATTTTGAAGTGTTTCTATGTGATTAATGCCTTTGTTGTGAAAGCTTTCAGTATACTGAGTTGTCGTGCTCTCTCTGTCTCTCTCTCTCAATATATATTACTTATAGTTAATGGCACTATATTCGTGCAATGCAAAGACATGAAAATTTAATATCATGTGCAACTCCATCTCTGATATCTTCGCACGAATTGTTTGTAGTTAGATCTCAATACAAACCTTCACATGGGCTCATTTAAAGCCTACATCTCAGATGGCAGCTTTCAAATCCTAGCATTTCATGTGAGATTGATGATGCCAAATTGCTTAATTCATCCAAATATACATTAAATGGACGTTAAATGATTCTTGTCTTCAAGATAATTAAAGTCGAAGATCGAAACAAAAGAGAATTTATAGTGTTAGATTCATATCCAGTTTCCAAATATATGTTTTATAGGAATAATGTATATAGGTACATACAGTTTAATTGATAATTATAAGGACTGTTTTCGAGCCGGAGTTGTCTCCACCCTCTTCCATGTAGAGAAAGGGGAATGGGTTGATCCCACTTTAATAAACTAGATCTACATTGGAATTTATTTTAAATCGGTTAATAAGTCGTCCGTTGTTAAATATATAGTGACGAACATTATCCGTTGTTAAATGTTTTTTATATCAGAATTTACTTGTGAAAAGATATAATCGTTGCTATACATTAACAATGTTTTACATAACAACGTTTATCTACTGCTATTTTTAAGAAGTTAAGCTAATCGTAGTTAAATTTTGAACTAAAAATCAGCAATGATTAGCTCAAGTTTTAAGAAATAGCAATATAAACGTTACTATGTAGATCATCGCTAATGATATAGCAACGTTTATGTCTGTCACAAGTAAATTCTGGTATAAAAAATCATTTAACAACAGACGATGTTCGTCACTATATATTTATCAACGTATGTTTTAGTGATGGATTTAAAATAAATGTATCTATAGACCCAATCCACAATCTCACGTATAATTAGGAATGTTAGAAATCCTCAAGTTTAATATTTACTCAAACTCAATTTGTTAATAGTATAATTGTTCAGAACTTAAACATTAATTTAAGATCGATTATATAACTGAAACGACTAAAAGATGAAGGTTTGCTCATGTTTGATTTGTTAAAAGTTCGATATGGGCATGCGTGCCCATGCGCATGCACACACACACACATTTTCAAATCATTGTCCTGACATAAGCAAATCTTATTTTGGGATAAGCAAATTTTGTCACTAGATATGTGAACTTTATCCCGAGATAAGTGGACTTTATCCCAATAGAAACTAGCCAAGATAAGTGATTTACATAGTGGTTATACCATTTATTATGTCCATGCGCACAATAATTTTCCTTTACTTATCCCTCAAATCAACATAAGTATAAACCTCTTTTGTCTCTTATCCCATCTTATTCATTATTCCTTATCAGAATATATATAAAAAATATTACAATTATATTTCAAAAATAAGAATTCTTATTAATCTTTTTTTAAAGATGAAGAAAAACAAGATAAAATTGAATGAATATTGTTCCAATTACACACATATATTCATGCCTATTTCAATCCTTTTCACTCACTCTTGTTAGAATATTCTCAACTTCGATATTCGCTTATATTCAATACGATTAAACAAAAGTTCAATTCAGATTCTGATCGAAAACAAACGATCCGGACCTTAAACATATATTTAGGCTCATTTAAATAAACGAACCAAACTTGAAAGTGGTATGCTTGCTCAGATTGAATCCGTTTGCACTCTGGCATAGAATAGAAAAAAAATTAAAATCATTCCTTTTTTTGAGACATTCATCATTTCTCCTCTTTCATTTTCCACATGAAAATTGTGGCTACGATGTAATTGTATCCTCTAAAATACGTTTCCAATATTCTCTATCTATTTTGTTATTTGATTATATAACTGCAATCGTGGGCCTTCTCTCAAGGCCCATGTTTGCCATATCCAGGCCTTATAGCTTAATGTGAATTAGAATTACAGAGAAAACCCATTACCCTGATGTTTGTTTCCTCTACCGATTCATCAGTTTTTAGAGATTTTAGAAAATCTTGTTTTTTTTTGTAATTACACCTCCATCTATTCCTATATTCTTTCAAATTCACAGTACTGATGTTCCATAAATTCTTAAAAAAAAACAACCAACTTCGCACCTAATGATAAACTTCTTTATATGCAGGAGTTAAACAAAATTTAGCACTTTTTTGCATATTTTTTCGCATTGAGAAAAATCAAAAGAACATCCCCGCAAAAAAAGAAGCGTTCCTAATCGAATCAGATCGAATTACGACGATTAATAAACAAAACCGAACAGATCGACTTTCCATTCGATTCTCTTTCCAGTTTTTGAGTTTTGTAAAAAAATTGAAATTTTCTAGTTATAGATGTTGTATACATTTATTTGTATTTATTGGATCTCATATCGAATCCATATTGTAACGAATAATGATATTCATTGCTATATTTATCGAAACGAATCATATAACTACTATTATTCGTTGAAATTTTCTTCTAGTCATTGCTAAATTTGACAACGATTAGTGTGAATTTTAACAAATAATTCAATAGAAAAATAGTTGTTATGTAGACCATTAACAACGAATATGACATTCGTTGCTAATTATATGTACAAAGATGATATGACAACGGATAATATTGTTGTTATACCTTTAACATGGGAAGATATAGCAATGAATTTTCAAATTATTCGTTGCTTTAAGTCCATTTTTTGTAGTGTTCTTTCTCTTAGCCTACAGATACCACAACAAAATTAGGCTATAGTGACGTTTTTTTTCAGATTTTGCTACTAAATCAACCGTTGTTAAATATATAATGACAATATTATTTGTTATGAAATTATTTCTTTTACTTGAGATTGATGAGGAATATAATGTTTGTCGCTATATCGATCATTAGCAATTCTTATCCATTGCTATTTTTCAAAAAAATTAACTAATCATCACTAAAATTTGAGTTAAAAATTTAATGACGATTAATCAAAATTTTGAAAAATAGCGAAGGATAAATGTCGCTATGGACCATCGCTAATGATATATCGACGAATATTAATTCACCATTAATTTCAAATATATAAAATAATTTCACAACTAATAATGTCACCGTTATATATTAACTGATTTAGTGACTGCATTTTGAAAAAATATCACTGTAGCCCAAATTTGTTGTGAAATTTTATACGGTTGGGAAACTTTGAGGATCCATAAAAAAACTTCATCCGAGCTAATATTAAATTGGACTCGCAATCCCTTAGTCACGTAAGATACAAAATATCAAGAAAAAAAAGAACAATATAATTGTTTAAGATATGTATATTTGTGGTCAAGATATTCAGTTATAAATCTCCCTAAAATGGAGAAATAAAACATGGAATAAAATATGATTACGATAATAAAATCCAAAATAAGTAAGAGGACTTATGGAGATGGTGATCGGCACTATATATCTCCATAAATATGGAAAAGAAAAGATCATCTTACGGAAGCCCCCAATTCCTCATCATTCGTCTTCCACTTCTTCTATTTCCTTCAATAATTTAATGACCTCTATGACTTAAATCTATGACTGAGAACTATATGGGGAAAATGTGCATAGCCAACTAGCTACCCCTCAACTAATACCATCGACAAGCATTGCTATTTTCAATTAAATCCTTGCAAATTAAGATATCATCTTATAAGCATATATACTATGATTGAAATCCCAAAGCATATATACTATGATTGAAATCACCACTCATTCCAATTTGGAGATCCATAATAAAACCAAAGGATGCTCCATTATAGGCATACTATAATGGTTGTATCTTGTATGAGCCTCTAGTTCTTAAGGCATTTCCTATGAAAAATTAAAAATAAAACGTATAACAGTTTCTTAAGACTCTTAATAAGATATTATAGGAGAATACATGAGCGCGATGCTTTCCAATAATGAATTAAGAGAGTATGTGATGACGGTATTTACGATGAATACGAAACTTAGGAGATTCTCGGGTTTCTTAGCCCAAGCTCAGGTCATTAAATTTTTGGGCGTGCTAGGGTATGGGTCATAATTTGATTGATTTTTTTAGGCCTTAACCTAGCTGAAAGCCCACTAAGTTAAAAAGTATTGGACTTGGACCTTGCATGACCTGCAAGAGACCGGTCCAATGTTCATCCCTATATCCGTGGAATAAATGTGTGAAGCCTTAGGGTTCGTTTGGTTGCAGGGTTGGTAGGGTTGGGTTGGATTGGATACTATTCACAAGAGTACCCCCTCTTCACAGTTTACTATTCACCCAGCCCTGTGAATAGTACCCAACCCTGCAACCAAACGAACCCTTAGTTACTACGTATTAAGGAATAAGTGCATAACTTCTTATATGTCGAATAAATTTCAATTTTGGTTAAGTGAAGCAAACCATCTATGCAAAATCTTAGCTGATGATTGATTACAACACACAACATTGAAGGATTGTTCTCACACAAGGCCTAATTTATACATAATGAATATAAAATGAACACTATTCAATGTTTATTATAAATTGCGAACTTAATTGGTTGGAAGTATGGAAATAATTCTTTATATAAAATCTCATGGGAAAGATGCGACTAAATCACGAACAATGATTGATGCAAGCTAAAATATAACGACAATCATCAACCGACAAAGATGGACTAAGTGGATTGAAAGTATGAATCAAGTCAAATAAATTTGACACACGATGTTTAAATTAACTAATAACAATTTATGAGCCTTGATCATAAATTTTAGCATGGATGGATGCGAAGAACCTTCTTGGTTTGCACATCGTTTACAAGAATAATATCAACATCAAGCTTGAAGTAACATCTAATTTCTTTCGCAAAACATAGTATTTTTAAGGGAGGAAGGAACAACAAGGATGTCTAGCATATGAATTTTACTTGCAGTTTGTTTATGAAATGATGTAGATCCAATGGAAGAAATAGAGACACCTTCTTCACATGTAAGAAGATATTCAATCACCTCATTAGAAGAGAAATATTCATAATGGCATTTTGTTGCATCAGGATATTCACATAGAAGTCCACTAATAAAAATGATAATGATCATGATGTCTTGTAGTAGAATGTGTATTGTGAAAGGAGAGTTTCAATGGACACCCAAACTTCTCATAGTGCTTCGCTCGCGTCGTCAAGGCTGGGCATGAGTTTCTAAGATGATGGAGACGACAATCCATACAAGGACCAATTGAACGCGGTGACATCAAGTTAGATTGTTCGGATTCTGAATGACATGATCAGTTGCAGACATGGATTATGTATAACCATCCTTTTTTGACGAATGAATCAATCTTTTTTTCTTAAAATTCCTTAAAATAATTCTATCTAGTTTTATACGTATAAAACTGTTCAATATGATTTATTCCATTATTTTAAGCTCTCAAATAAAAAAGTAAACATTACAATAGAAAATAAAGAGAGGAAAATCGAGTGCACATAATATCCGGCTTGAAACCTTCCTAGATAAGCATGAGTTGATGTTGATTCGTCTGTAGATCTGATTAGCAATAAGTATTTTTGTAAATCCGTCTATAGATCTGATTAGGAACGTACCTTGTGCATGCATACATGTTAGGCTTAGAAATCGAGTTGTATGTCATTATTTTGGCTCCTAGGATATGAGGGAGCTATTTTGTACTTTGCCCATATTTTTTTCCTTCTACCATGGAAGGATCTTTCCATGTCAAAAATTTGTCTCCTGTGATAGTCGATTGCTTGGATTGCTTTGCTCATTTAGTTATTGGCAAAAACAAAGTGGTATCATAGACAAACTTTGTCAATTACTCAACATCAACAAACTCTTCAACAAACTTTGTCCTCATAGACAAACTAATTGTGAGACCACTTATGTAAACTTTCAAATTACATCAACAAACTTTGTTATAGGATGACCTATGTAAACTTTCAAATTATGCAACATCCTTAGTATTTTTCATATTTTTTGCCCCCACAACACCTGCAAACATACTAACTCTTACACTACGACCCTTGAGGCTAACTCTTTGTGGGGTCACGGTGTAAGACTTGGTAAGTTTGCAAGAATACTTGGGTAAATTTGAAGAATGCATGGATGTTGAGTAATTGACAAAGTTTGTAGGGGTCGTTGTATAAAAGTGGTATCATTTACAATCTTCATACAGATTTTACATAACTAAACTCTTCAACGAGAAGTACAACGCATATTTTTGAAAAACACACATAATTGTGAGTGTGGATTTACAATCTTCATACAGATTTTACATAACGTGCAAGAACATTTACAACAATGTTATCAAAATTACAATTATAATAATATAACTATTACTAACTGTGATTTTATTTTACAATACAGGATACAATTTTACAATATCAATGGGAATTTTATAAAGAGCTCCGCTATTCTGCATTGCGAGAAAATGCTACCACGTTGGCGAAACTTCATTAACTAAAAGGCAACAAAAACACTAAATCAGACGCGCTATAAATAGAAAATACAAGGATGAAATAAATTTCAAATTCAAAATGATATCCAAATTCAAAATGAAAAATATATGAACTAAAATACCTTTTTGGATTAATAAACACTAAATCGAGATCTAACGGATCTCGTGATGGGCTTTCAGTGCTCCCAGGAAAGGTGCACCTCATTGGAAGGGCACTCTCTCTCTCTCTCTCTCTCTCTCTATATATATATATATATATATATATATATGAAGAGTACATTTATTTGTTGAGTAATTAGCATAATTTATAGAGATCTTGGTGTAAGAGCCCATTGGAAATATCTACCCAAGAAATGGAGCTTATATTTACAATGAGTTAAAGAGAAGACTTACAACCAACACTATTACAAGGAAAATGGATATATCTTGTGGCAAAGAAATATTAGCGAGAGAGGTTTGTAATACCTCAAACATAGTCTAAAATGGAGTACTCAAATGTCAACGGGTCGGGTTTGGGGCGGGTATTACTATTCCCAAACCCATACCGATTTATAATATCGCTACCCATACCTACCCATTTAATAAACGGGTAATTTCTAGCGGGTACCCGTATACTCATCGGATACCCGTGCACCCAGTGGGTACCCATATCTTCGACGTTGTAAATCTTAAGTTGTTAGTATGTATACAAGATTTTCTAAGATAGACACAAAATAGAGTGAGATCGTGTAATATGGCAATTCATAAAAATATGCAATATATAGAGAATGTTAAATGTTTATATATGTTAGGTGTTTAACTCGTTTGTGTTGATAGTTTTTATTTATTAAAGATAAAAAAGTTAGTTGAATTTGAATAAATGGTTGGAGAGGAGAAAATTGAGTTGGATATTTATACATGTAGATCGATACATATTAGATATGAAATGGATTTGAGGCTAGTTTGATTAACATGCAACACACATCAATCTTTATATATATTTATATATTCGGGTTTGGGGCGGGTTCGGGTTCGGGTACCCAAAAGGAAATCCCAAACCCATTCCCATACATGCATGGGTAGTCAATTCAAAACCCAAACCCATCCAAAAGTAAATGGGACGGGTTTTGGGTCCTCAAATGGGACGGGTTCGGATCGCGTACCCAATGGGTAGACACAGATTGACATCTCTACTCAAGTTTAAGAGTGGGTTATAAATGACGGTGTTTGCTACTTGAAAACCCATGGTTAAGCATTTTGGGTAACTATCAGTAGATCACACTGGGCCTGATCTTCACAATTGGACAAGGCATGTTTTTCTCAATAACAACATGAGTCTAATTGTTGATCGTAATAGATAGAGTATCAAAGCTTTTTTTTTTCAAATTCACCAATGATGACAACGAACTTTCGTATCTAAAACATCAATTTTTGCATATACAAGGTCAAGATGGAGGTGAACCTCGACGAAAAAAGCATAGCAAAGACACTGAAAATGATTAAGAAGAAGTCGATTACAACACATGCTTATGAAAAATAAGAGATTGATATGAAGGCGACACCAAGCAAGTTGGTGTTGCTTGTCCAACAACATACATGCTATTGAGGGAGAAATGTTGTTGCCATATGGTTTGAAGCTTGAAAGCCTCTATACAAGGATCATGGTTGGCTGCCTCCACATAAAGCAGTAATTATTCACAATACATACTACAAAATGTAATTAAATCAAATCTAACTCGGTGTTTTTGGTAACTATTAGTTTTGAGTTATATAATAATATGGAAAAGAAGACATCGAGGATAAAACCAGCCTCTTGATATTATAATCGTCACCACCTTTGTACAAACTATTATATATGCGAAGGATGTGATGTCTTCTTTATTGTTGAAGGAGTTAATAGGTTGAGAGTTGGCAAACTCATATGGACATAATGGGAAAGGTGATGCCCTAAACATAAGGGGAAAGTTAACGAAATCAGAAGAACAAGACAAGTCTTTTTTTTCATTGTAATAAGACAAGCCAAACGAAGGAAGGTTATTGACAATTGCATGAATAATAGTAGAAGCCTAAAACAAGCGAGTAAGTAGATGTTGCAGAAGGCTAGATTTATCGAAGTGAAGTATGCATATCATTCCTCCACAAGGATACTAGGCTTTAGTGTTATTTACACATCACATCCACTAGATTGTGGTTCTCTATCTATGAAAGGTGGAATCATACTTATATGAAATGAATAGCAGTACAATATTACAAGCATAGGTTTGAATAACTTGCTTATGCATGATGGAATGCGGTCATGATTACATGTTTGGTTGTTACAAGAATAATACCTTCAATGGTCATGAATACAAAAGATAATGACCATTTAACAAAAAATTTAAAATCGTAATGTTCATCTTAAATATAGAGATGTTATAGAATCATGGACAGTTATTGAGGGTGTATAGGTGATAAATCTCTGATTTATCATAACAATCCTCATCTATTATCCTATTAGCTTAGACAAAGCAATAAAAATCATCTCTAATTAATCTTAATTATCAGTTGATCCTTTGTTAATAACTAACCCTAATTATTGTATAAAATTAATATCTTTTTATTTCCTTTATTTTCTTTATTTCCATCTCATTAAAAATTCTAAAAAATAGATAATTATTATATATATTTATTTTTTATTAAAGAAAATATAAAAATAAAAAATAAAAGAGGTGTTTTTATTCATTTAAAATACTCGAAAAAAATTTCACTTTGTATATATGACCTCTTTTGGCTTTTTGTTCAACATGAAACTTGTAGATGCTATTGCGATCTACAACTTTTATGTTTTGACTTTTTTTGATTCAACATACTGTTAATTCTATTTGAATTTCTCTTTATTTTATATTTTTTTAATAATTTGATTGGGCTCGGTGGCGCCCCTGTGCCGCCCACGTGGCCCGCTCACCTATTGCCACCCACCTACCAGCCAACCATTAGATTGCCTCTTCCAGATCTGATCCCAATCGTCCCTCAATGCCTCAATCTCCGCTCTTCGATCAAATCTCTTGATCTAATATGAAGCATCGCTTGCACCTCAATATGGGTCGTTGGATCGCAAGATCCAAAGGCTACAACCCCTTCTTCCTCCTCTGTAACCCCTCTCACCACATAACGCATCACCGCACACTTCTTTTATTTCCATTTTCTCCATCACCTCATCCCTCATCTCCACTCACTCGCCTCACTCCCACGTAGCTCTAATTCCCCTCCTACTCGCCTGGCCAATAGTACCCCACGACCTAAACCATACAGTCAACGCGCAACCGTTACTTGCACCCTGCCACCATCTGTAACGACACACTATCCCCTACAAAAATTCCTCCCCCGCCATCCTTCACCCTCATCCACCATTTAATGCATGAAGACCTAGAAATCCTCCTCCTCCTATGATAAGGACGAGGGAGTTGATATGCTATGATGGTCTCTATTAACGGTGTTGATCCTTGGTCGTTAGGCCAAGCCAAAACCTTCATCCAACCGATGAGCTGCTCCCCCTAGGCTATAGGAGTTCAACGACGACCTGAGGACCCCAGGTCCTCAATCCCAAGCCCCGCTCCACCTCCTTCTTTTTCGTTTGATTTCTAGGTAAGGCTTCTCTGCTCTTTCTTTATGTTTTCTCCTTTTAATTGCATGCTCACCGATCACTCCACCCTAAACTAAACCCTCACATGTCTCCGCTGGACCTCCCTGACCTTCAGGGGGGATGACCACTCCTCTTCCTTCCTCCATGACCTCCCCCACTCCAGGCCTTCTTCTCCGGCGGAGCCAAATAAGAACCCACTCCGAGTACTACCTGATATGCTCTGACGCCCTACACACACCCCAATATGCTTCGGTTATATCTCAACAACCTTCTACATGTCCAAACCTTCAATGGTCGCAGTCGACAGTGTTGCTTCATTCTAGATATTCTACGTCAACAAGGGAGCATCATCTCACTGCTTCAGCCATCCCTAGCGCTCCCTTTATTTTCCTAGGTCTTCGCTAGCCATTCCAGATGCTTCTCAGACCTTCAGCGTTTAAGGGAGGGTACAAAGGAGATTCAGGGGGGTCGCTAGAGAATCACCTTTACCGTCGCATTAAGGAGGACGATGTCAGAGATACAAGCTTCAATTATCATCCTATCATCTTAACCGGACGTCCCACATCCTGCTCCAGCCTTGTCTCCAGAACAGGAAGCTCGGTGAAATCAGAGTAGCGATGAAGCACGGAAGCCACTCTACATGGCTTCCTAACCTGCATCCGACTGAACCCTGTCCAAGCATAGCCTGTGTGCGTGCCTAGTGCGTACGAGCTGGGTAATTTGCAAGGATACCCCACATAGTTCTTCAATTTACATATAAGTCTTCCACAGGTGTGCGTGCCTCATGTACAATGCCTGGGCAAATTGCATTAGGGCCATGTCAGTTTTAAAGAATTGCAAAAATGCCCTTGATAGGGACCTATACGAGTATTTTGGCTATTTATTTTCCATGATTTCTTGCATTTATTTCCTTGGACCATTATCTTTATATCTTGAGCATCCGAACTCCAATTTAAGTAATTTCAATTTCATTTTGATGTTAATTTCATCTTTAACATGATGGTTATATTTATATACTAATTTGACACTATGAATAGTATGCTAGATTTTAAATATTTTCATGTCTTAATTGCCCTATATTTAAATTCCATTAATTAAACTCTAGCTTATTATTTATTAAGTAATTAATCCTAGAATCAATTCATTGTCTCTTGCTCAATTTTATGATTAATTAAAGGGAATATTTGTGTAAAATCATCTGTTTTGCATGGCATGACATATTGCAGCATGACATCTATATTTAACTTGCATAAAAATCAAATAAAAAATGGCATTCTTTACATCCTTACATTCCTTACATCCTTGCAACATATATCACATCACATGCATATGATTCATTCATCACATGCCTTGCATTAAATTTTATTGCATAATTTCATTTCTTTCAAGTTTCATAAGATGAAAATAAAAAAATTGCATGATATTCGTTCATCATTTTGTAGCATGCATCATTGTTTGCATAATTTTTGCATTATTTTATGCATTGTTTTTTTTGTGCATTTGTGTGCCTGTGGACCTAGGTCAAGATTTAATCGCTCAATTTAATCATTGATTTATGATTAATCCTCAAAGAGGCTCATGTCCCTCTATTCGACATTGGTATACCTATCAAGCAAATTATTCTCTACATATTCAAATGTGTGGTATTTTTGTAGACCCATTTTCGCCTCCTATGCTATAATCCAACAATATTAAAGAGGAGAAAATGTTGTCCATCAAATGTCACCATTGCTGGGGAAAGGGCTCATCCTCGTTAGTTTCTTGAATTTAAATGTTTTATTTTGAGTTGATTATTTTCAACATTTAGGTCTCAATGTTGTGTTTTTTTGCATTATTTTTGTTGTCAATTAAATTTCTGGATATATATCTAATGAATTTCTTTTATGGCAGGGTGATGAATATGCATTTCATCACCTTTATTATTTCATTTTGGCCTTAAATCCATAGCTAATGCATTTATACATCATTATTCTTCAAAATTAATACTCTATAATTTGTCCACAATATTGTATAAAATATTGTATATTTACTGTATTTTAATTTTAAGATAAAAGAATAAAGGAAGAAAAGAAAAAAAGAAATGAAACACCATCGGTGTTGAGTGATCCTAGATCATGAGACCCATTAGTTATGATGATTTGATCCACAAGGAATAAAGTAGGGGGGATATAGGGCATAAGAACTATACAAAGACACACAAAAAACCATACATAAAACCCTAATTTTAATTCATCTATAATTGATTTTTGGCACCTATTTTATTTTATTATTTTTACACCTTAAATGACAAAAATCTCTATATGAATAATGTATTAAAAATTAAAAAAAATACAAAATTTATTTCACAGAAAAATAATGCATAGTGTGTCAGAGACACACAAAATAAAAAGCCAAAATAAAAACTTCATAGACATGTATCTTCTCCATACTATATCAAAATGGACCAAAATCACCTTTAATTGCATATAAATTTAAATAATTAGTTTAATGAAGCAGTTTTATTTAATTGGACCTAAGATGCAAAAGTTAGATTTTGGGCCCATATTATGTAATACACCTGTATATTTTATTCAATATATTTATTCTTTATATTTTTCAAATTCTTTTATTTGTTTAAAATTATATATTATTTAAAACACATATCCATAATTAAAAAAAATAAAACCATCAAAATAATATAAAAATAAATCATATAATTCAATACATAAATGAAATATACCTATAATGTATAGTTACATAATTATTTAAGTGTACAAATAAGCTCATAAAAATACAACATAAATACCTAAATATGTAATGAAATAAATAAAATTATATACAATATTTGTATAAAAAATAAAATATATAGTACAAAATAAAAATTAAATATTCAAAATACATACATTTACCTATAATTATACATGTAAATATTAACTTGTAATAAAACACCTTGACAAAATAAATAAAAATAAGAA
This sequence comes from Ottelia alismoides, assembly GCA_037367405.1. NCBI lineage: Eukaryota > Viridiplantae > Streptophyta > Magnoliopsida > Alismatales > Hydrocharitaceae > Ottelia > Ottelia alismoides. The sequence continues at coordinate 949,076 of JAZKJV010002036.1, read as the reverse complement.
TTAAATAATTCATAAAATTAGAAATATTTTTATTTTATAACCAAAATTTTATTAATTCATTTACTAAATATTATCCATTTTCCAAGACATTTTCTCCTTGGAATTATCTCGTTGGTTCATGTGGACCAACCAGATCACAATGTTTGTTGACCTTGGGTCAATTGTACACCTCCCCTTATGACTTTTGTCAGAGCATGTGAGTTTCCCTGCTTCACTAAATTTTTTTCCTTGATTGGAGGCTCGAGAGCTTCTGATTTCTTCAACATCCTCATGTCCGATCATCCCTCCACCTCGCTAGAGCCCTAGCTTGATCGCATGAACATGAAATCGCTCGCAATCCCGTGATCAAGTCATCATCCCTTCTCACTTATAAATTCACCTTCTCCACCATTTTTGAGCTTTTGATCCCTCTTCCTTATTTCTTAGCCCCTCAATTCGTTTCTAGGACCCGTGCTTGGTGACAGGAAGCCGATGATGCTGACTTGCAACAAGGAGGAAGCTTGTAGGAGGAGCATCCAAGCATCACTCGAGCTCTGCCAGTAGTCCTGCCTTTTTGGCCCCCAGGCCAAATCGATGCCCTTATTCTCCCTTTTCTCATGTAATGACTTAGCACATGTTTCATTTTCATAGGTAGTTTTAAGTTCCAAATAGTATATTTTGGTTAAACCCAAATCCTTCATAAATTTGGAGCTTGGGCTCCAGGTTAATTTCACTAGTACTTTGACTGTTTCTCTGCCCAATTCTGCCCCCACTTCATTTCCCATCACGTTTCATTCTAACTCCATAGGTTTCCCCTTGGATTATGTATGGATCCAAGCGAATCAAGCCTCCTTCCTCATCATTCGTCAGAGATCTATTGCACCCCTCATTACTTCATGCATCCAGCTTCAAAATGGGCCAAGACGCTTTGTCTCAAGCAGCCTGATCTTTTTGTGCAGGTCCCGTGAGCGAAGAAAGCAATTGGAGTGGAGATCTAACACTTAGATCAACTCCAAGCCACCGGGAACTGAACAAGCCCCATGTCCCATTCGCGGGGAACTGGTCCTCATTTGTGCCATCTGTTAATGTAGGAGGTCCCCACCAAGATGAAGAACCAATCGACAAGGAGATTCGTGGTCGCAACTCAGAGTATTCAAAGTTCAAAGCCATGACACACCCATGTTCTTGGTATTCTTCTAGAAGCCTCCGGTACCATTGGATCTAGGTTGCATTCAAAATCTAATCTCCATCGTTGAATTTGAAGCAAAACGGTGCGGTCCCTAGCCACAGGATTTAACTAAGTGAAGGTGACGTGGAGAGCTCCCAACCGTCCTTTCACGTGCTGCTGATGGGTATATTTCAGTAGACCTCCACTGACTTTTATATATTATTTAGGATTTTAAATATTACACATGTAATGTAAATTAAATTGACTATTTTACAAGAAAAACCACATCATTTATTTTATTTGCTATCTAGTCCCTACTAGGCACGTGCTTAGGCAAATTTTTGTTGGTAAAAATTGCATGTAGCACTTAAAACTCTCTGTTCTGCCTGATATTTTCATTTATTTTGTGTTAATTAATAAAAATAGCTACCGTGTGCTTTTAATGATTGGAAAATTAGTTGATATGCCTCATTAAATGCTTAATCACGCTATGTGATTGGATCTGGTTGTTTGCTAATTTTTCTATATATTAAGTTTTGTTCAGGAGCCTATTTTCCTTATCTAGTTGAGAAAATACTAAAAAATAAAAAAAAACCTATGCTAAAAATTCCAAAAAATTACTATTATTTATTATAGTATTTTATAGCTACAGATCAAAAATCACAAAAAATATTAAAAAGAATGCCATAAATTATCAAACCCTTGCTAACACTAAAAAAATTGCAAAATATTTTTGAAAAAGATAAAAATATTTGTTTCTATTCTATATTTATATACATTATCATCATCTACATATTAAAATCAGTTTCAAGAAAATTTGAACTCATTTGCTATTTTTAAGTCTCAAATCAATTCAACCTATTTTAAAAGTCTCTAATTTTGCATATTTGGACTTTGAAAATTCCCAAAAATCATCGAAAAAACTTGAAAATTTAAAAACAAAAGAAAAATATAAAAACATAAAAAAATTATTCTGCAACTTCTGACTATATTAAGCAATATGTATAATTAGTATTTCATATATAGCCTATATATACTTATCTCTTATTATATATAGTATATATTATTATTGTTATTATTAATTATTATAAATACCTAATTAAATCTTAACCTTTAAAAAATAAAAGGATTATTTTCTAGTTATTTTTATGATTTTTTATATTTATTGCATATTTTATATTATATATTCCTTATATTATACATATTACATATATATAGTGATATATATGCCTATATTATGTATTAAAAAATTTAAAATCAGAAAACATAAAAAATAGAAATTAGAAAATCAAAAATTTAAAAATATTATTATTAATTAATTTAAAATATTTAAATCCAACAAAACATTAATTGATTAATTAAGCATATATTATACATTTACACATTACTATTTATTCATTTATTTTTTATAAATAATATACCTACGACACCAACTCGTCTCCCTTTGTTGGACCCCTACTCTGCTTATCACTATACACACATTCATTGTAGGGTATAATAAATTTTAATCCATTCACATTTACTTCCATTACTTGATTCTCTATTTTGTGTGGGTTTTTGATCATTTGGCTTAGTGAGCGGCCACTTCAACGATTGTGGTTTGCCTTGCGAGACCACGCATCCACCTCGCTCTGCTTCTTGGTGGTTAAACAAATGGCATCGTTGCCGGGGAGAAACGGAGTTTAGCTAGTTGTACATTATACTTCTTATTTTCCATTTTATTTATTTTTGGTATTCCTTTGAATTTTCTAATATATATTTCTTTGTTGATCTTTCTTACGAGGGATCTCGTGGCGACAACTATCTCTTAGGAGGTTGACATACCCTAGTAGTACTGAGGTTGGCTATTCCTCTTGTGAGCTGACCATGAGAGAGTGTCAGAGAGGATAGAGAAAGAAGAAGAGAAGCATTGCCTTAGTTTTTTATTTTCATTTTTGTGAGGAGACTTTTATTTTATTTTTATACATTAATTTGTAATAATTTGGACACTGCCACACTAAGTGAGGTCCAATGCCCAGATATCTGTTCACCCGGGTGTCTCATCACGGTTTTTCATGTTTTATCGCTTTTATTTTATTTTGATTCACGTGTTTTGAGCTTTCCACCTTTATTTTTATTTATTTTCTATGGTTGATCCCCTAGATCTAGGATTGTTTGCATCTATAAGCTAGGTCCAAAGCCCTAATAGAATCATGTACCTATTGTTTACTGTGCTCGGATTTAGTCAAAAAATATTTGCTAATTATTCGAATTTAGAACCGTGCGTCATGAGAGACTCCATACAATTCTTGCAGGACCCGTTACGGCATGTACCGAGGAGTCTCCAAGATCGGACACTTGGAGCCATTTTTGAGTGATTAATATTGGTTCTTCCCAATAATAGCAATTACTGTTTAGTGAGCTTTCTCACTTTGCACACCACAAATGTAGTATAGGTTTATATATTCTGTTTTGCATCCCACATGGAGAGAGCTGGGAAGCACTGTAAGTCTCCTTACTTTGCATGCGTCTTTTGATATGAGAGTGAGATTTCCACCCTCATGTCTACTTGCATTGTTTTCCATCTTCTCCCTCTCTTTTTGCACATATTAGGATTCAAAGAAAGTGCCAAAAACATCATTAGGCAGCTTGCTCTGAAAAATGTTCAAAAAATTGAAAACCAAAAATTAAAATAACGGGACCACTAGTAAACTTTGACCTTAATAAAAATTGTAATAGACATCACTGTTTTGGGTTTATAAAGCCCACATTGTTTTCAGGTACCTTCTAGAACGAGCGAGGCATGCCCCCCTAAGGATTATAGCCCAAATCCTGATCTATGGCAGCCTTGATTATGATCTGAGTTGGAGAAGTATTGGCACTTCTATCCTACATGACCGAGTAAGGCCCTGGCGATGATGGTGCTTCCAGCTTGTGTGAAGCATCTGACTTGGTCTGAAGTATTGAGCCTAGGACACACCCTCACGGGCATGTCTGACTCATCGGTTTGCGTTTGAGTACCTCACTTGTGCAAGAAGTATTGGTTTCTCCTGTTGGCTTCCTCCTCTATTTTTTTGGCTGAATAGACGCCTAGGCACAAGATCAAGGACCTCAAAGTACGTAGATCACATGTCATAAAGGAAGTGGCAGAAGTATGGAGTATTGTCTCGATAGTACACACACTCCTATAGGGATAGCACATATAAGGACTTATTATAAGATCTTTCATGCAAAATAAAAATAAAATTGAAAAGATAAAAATATTCAAACTATTACAGATTCACAAGTGTTGAGTTGGTGAACCCAAACTTCTTTGGTGTTTGTTTGATCTTAGTTAAGTTCAAAGATCAGTCCCGCATACTTTATGCCATTTTTGCTTTTCTCCATTTCATTCCTCAGTTTCACCCGCTTGCTTGGAGCCTTCTACTACTTTTCACTCCTTTTATAATTTATTTATCACCATATCTTTCATCCATTCTCGATCTCCCTCTCCATCTTTGAGATGGCAACTCATGAGGGCTTGGTCGAGAGTTTGTCGACACCAACATCGATTCCATGCTCTTTCCTTCTCCCATAATTGGGGATGATTCCTGAGAACTTGGTTTGGACTTCACAAACCGATCTCCAGACTCCCTACCTTCTTCAATAATCTAGGATCACTCTTGTCTTGAACTCTGTCGATTTTGGATGGTAATTGATTTCACTCCTTAAATCGCCATCCTTAATGAAGTTCTGTGTTGACCTTAACACAGAACAATTCTCTACATCTAGCGCTTCTATTCAGATTGATCGGGGCATCATTCCATGTGCAGATCACGAGCTCGATCTGGAGCCAGAAATTCTCTTAGACTCAGATTTAGAGACAAATACAGAGATGGCTCCTACACAAAAAGGAAAGGGACACTAGCATCCTCTGCAGCAGGAGCAGGGCACTCTAGACCAGAATGTCGTGAATGCCTAGCTTCTCGTCTCCATTTAGGCGATACAACAACAACTCGCTGATGATAAATCCCATATTTATCGTCATTAATTATCATTATTAACTCTCTTTCTTAAGTTAATCACATGATTCATTAATTAATTAACACTAATAACTAATTAAGATGTTGTAAATAATTAACAGTAATAATCACATATTAATATCACCATATTATGGTGTAATATTTTATGTATTTACTTCTTAATAAAAATCAAATAAAAATTGGAATAAAATTATGCATAAATAAATTAACATAAAACAATATAAAAAATAAAAAATAACCAAAAGGAAAATGAAAGAAAAATGTTTTATATAGTTTTTATTAGTATTTAATTTTTATCTATGTATAAGCGACCTCTGATCTCTTTAACTTCTACATGAAAGTTGTAGATCTCATTGAGATCTACAACTTTCATGTTAGCCAATTTTCCTAATTCTCCCTCTAACCAATTCTTTTCAATTTTAATCTAATTCATTTATTATCTTAAATTCTGTTTGGACCACATGGCACATCCTCAGACGCCCACGTGGCCCGCTCCTAGCTTGCCACCCGTCTACTTGAAGCACCGTCAAATCTCCTATGATCTGATGCCACTTGTACTTCTACAACATCATTCGTCTGATCTGTGATTTGACCTTATCCAGACCATACACCTCCAAACATCGCAACCGTTCGTCCCCATATAACTTCTCCGATTTTAGCCAACTTACATAAGCACCATCTTCCCTCTAAACCGCCACCAACGTCTTCATCATTCATCCCTTAACTATACCAACTCCATAAAAACCCTAATCCTAACTACTATGCTAACTAGAGGTAATTGAAACCACCGCCTGAAGTTAAAATCCTCAGACTTTACCCACCTTCAAATAGCCCTCGTCCGACCACCTTCTTTGGATATCCTCCACTCTGAGACATGTACCTTAGCATCATCATCCTCTGGTGATAGTGAGAGGATGCGATAGAGAGCGACAACAGACGTACAAGTCTGGTGAGATCCTCGACCTAATTGATCATGATTCAACCATTTCTTAGGCTGAACGAGCTTGAATCTTGGCCCAAATCTTTTAGCAAAGACCCGGAGTATCTACATTCCACTCCAGGCCTATAACATAACTCATGAATAATCCTTTATTCAAACTTCCATATCCAGGTCACTTAAGCTTCTCATTGATCTCAATTGCTTTAATTTCAACCAATTTCTGTCACTGATTATCGTTCATAATTCCATGATCTAAATATCGAGTTATCCTCGGCAGATATCCATTATCCACGCGTGATATCCCAGTGAGTCTCATCATTTCTCCATAGTTGTATCCATCCCCAACCATGTTCCTGCTATGTTTGAGCAGGAACAAATCCAAGATCTGCCTTTCACATCCATAGAGCTTTCATCTCGTATCATCTCCACTATAGAATAGTCATCTTTTATTCGTCTGTATGTGGGACTAACTTTGCATGGTACTCGAGCTTCAATGATCGGAGTCTGAGACTGAGTTATGGTCTCCCTTTTCCGTGTTGGCAGTACTACATCAACAGAGCTCTACAATGTGGATTTCATCTTCCCCAGCTTTCGATCACCTTCGTGGAATCTACACATAGGTCATTTGACCTTCAATCGAGGCAGGAGGGCATGGTAGAGCGTTTCAACCTTCTCCTGAGCACCACTCGAGCGCCGCTGAATGAGGAGGAGCTGAAGAACACATAAGGAGGAGATGCCTGATGAATCCACAATTCATTAACATTCTGTCTGTTTTTTTGTCTTAAAACCCTTATCAAATACATGTAAATATCTATTAAAATTCAATTTTTAACAAAACCTTAATCATGAATAAAAATACACTTTTATGCATTAAAATCATGTAAATAAATAAAAGAATAAAAATAAAGAAAATAAAAATAACGATAAATTGTAGATATGTATATATGTACAATATGACTTATAAAAATAAATACAAATGAAAGATACAATTATAACCTAATCCCTGAGACCAAGTCAACATGGATTGGTCGACAAATAAATAAGTCAGGGGAGATAAGGAAGAAAATAAATAAAAATAATTAATTCTGCACTCCACACATTCTTCATTAATTATCCAATAAATACCAAAACTTTAAATTTTTTTAGTTAATTCATATGAACATATTTTTCACCAAACTCTTCTCCTAATTATTTCTAAATATATATATATATATATATATAAGTTAAAAATATTAACTTGTATATATGCCAAGAAATCTAACTTGTAAATCCTCAAAATCCAAACATTCGAACATCATAACTTTCATATACGAATTCAAATTTCATCTTACTCACTTTAAAGTTCATAAAATAATATTCTCTAATTAATTAAGGTGATTTCACTAATATCGGAGATCATTTGCAAAAAGTCGATTTTGGGACCTAACCACAATTGGGTTTCTAGGATATTTAATTTATTTAGAACACCTTATTTAGATCACCTTATTAATCATTTCAATTAATTTCTTGATCTTATATCTTAACCCTAAATTATTTCATAATTTTTGGATATTATTTATTATTTTAAATAAATCAAAAACCCTAATTTAAAGGTATAAATGAACTATATATCATATATACCTATTTATTAATATATCTAAATTAATTTATTAAAATCAACAAAAAATGTATAAGAAAATATAAAATTAATATACTATTTATTAATTTATTAATTTAAAAATCCAAAACCTCTTTAAAAAATATTATTTATATTTCGTTAAATAATTATTATTTATTAAAATTAATCAGACTATATTTTAGATAATTTAATTCACTACATTTTTTGTTTTTATACCTAATTTAAGATTATTTACTATTTAATTTGTATTTATTAAGGTATTTCTTGAACCTAGCCAACCAGGTGCTGACACGTGTCGGCACCTGGGACCATCTTCAAGAAGGTCGGTCGGCTTTCTGATCCAATCACTGATCTTCAACTTTTTCTCCATGCTAATTCCTAACATCCTCCTCCGATCTAATTCATTTATCTTCTTCCTCTAACCACCCACTCTGACGCCCACCATTGATTCTCTAACAAAATCTCTTCATTCTCCTATAAATTCCTCTTCAAATCGCCATTTTCGAACTTTTCTCCTGAGCTCCAGCTTCCTGAATAAACATGACCGTCATCCAACATTCACTGCCGTGTTCCGCCCGATTTGTAGGTGACAGCTCCGTCCAAGGCTGCCCGCATGGAAGAGGATTGAACGGAGGAGGGTTCCAAAGTGATCCACTGCCTTGCATCGCGTTGCACTGCTGCGTCGAGCTCCGAAAAGACCGCTCGTCGAGCTACTACCATAAGGTCATGCACGTTCTTTTTCACGAGTCATTCATCCATCTTCTACTATTTCTTTCTCGATATACGTGCTTCTATTAGTAACATTAAGTACGTGATTAGGGACATTAATCATCCGTATTAGACACTATTCCCTAATCCATCTCAAACTCGATCCAAATCACTCTGAATCAATTTCCATTCTCGCATTGTATTCATTCTAAAGTTTCTAGAAAGTCTACCTTAGATCTGCAAATTCTTTTAAAATTGTGGCAGATTTGTATGCTAGTCAAGCAAGAAGATAATCACTTGCAGGTCATTCATCATCTGGAGCACATGATTCACCATTTGGAGCTTTGAATATTGAAAGATCCTACCAAATCGCATGTTGTTGAAACAACTTCCAGGTCAGCTAGACCTCCACCTTCACCGGCTAATACCCGCTGCATCCGATCATCTCCAGCTATCTTCACCCGCAAGCGAGCTCGGAGGGAGAAGGTGTCTCCCTCCTGGCCCTACAAGAGGTCCATTCGAGCACATCTACATCATAGATAATTTGTCGAAGACGCAACCATCGCCAGCTGAGCGGAAGAAGCTAAGAACAACAAGAACACTCAGATGCTACAGGCTTGCACCATGTGTCATCCACGGACGGTCAAGATCAGACAGCCACATCTTATTTTAGCTGTTGATCTTGAAGGGGTAGAACAATTGCATAATAAACCCAAGTGAAGATCCAAACTCTTCTTCAGCTCCGGACTCTCGAGAAATTGCATTTAAGTCTCCGCATAGGGACCTAAATGCAATAAAACTATTTCTTATTTGCGAATAAGTCCCTACGAGGACCCATTTGTAACATAACTTTAATATTTTTTTACGCTTCTACCCAGGGTTGTAGGGGTATTTTGGACCCTATTTTTGTTGCATTTTCTTCCTGAATTTTTAGGGTAGTTTCATAACTACCCAAGATACATTGCTAGGTATTTTTCACGATTTTTCTTTGCTTCTTTCTTCGATTTGAGTTTTGTAAGATTAAGTGAATTTTGAGTCTTTTCTTGAAGTTGTTGTAAAATCAAGAATAAAGAGAGGTTTTCGATATTGATTTCTTTCATCGAAAATCGAAGTTTTAATATTCTTCCTCCTCGAATTTGACCTAGACTCACTTACCTGGATAAGTAACGTAGTGTAGATGAAATAGGAGAGAGAAGAGAAAGCCACACTCTTATTTCATTGATTTTTGTTTGATCTACTCGAATCTTGGTTCAAAGTGATTCCTACAATCGACGGCGGCATTTTATCGCTCGCCAAGATTCGAGTTATCAAAATGGTGCAGTTGCCGGAGAGAAGTTATTTCTACATCGGTTGTTGACTTTAATTTCGAAATTTCCCGATATTTTTGGTTTTACAAATTTTGTTTCTTTTTCGATTTACATTTAATTTACATTTTATGGCTTTTCTTCGTTTTTATGACTTATCTCTTTCTTTGATTTCTTTCAATTTTTGATTGATTTTTTTACAGATTTTCTTGTGTTTTTTCTTTTTCTCTAACTAATTTTTGTAGGGCTTGCAGGTTCAACCAGCTTTCTCGGAAGCCGAAACAGTTGAAAGTGTAGAGACCACCCCTTTCTCTCGCAGGTTAGTTATAGAGGGTAGACGTAGTTACAATTTTGAAATATCTTGTAATATTTTTGTAATAAAAAATAAGGGCACTTCTTGTTTTTCTATTTTTGTAAAAGGGGCCCCGTACGGGGATCTTGACTTGTACCTCCCCTCCCTTTTTCTCGAGGTCTTCTTCACCGAGTGCCGTGCAGTCGGGGGAGCAGGGCACCCACCGTGGTTTTTCTTGCGTCGTAGTTTTTCTACGACTTTTCACGAGGCTAGGCGCTTGCTTAGGTTTTTTCCGATTTTTTTCCTTCTTGCTCATGCCTCCGTAGTTAGTTCTAGGACTCGCATCCTAGGTGCATGTTTTTAGGATAAAAAAATAAAAATAAAAAAATCATTATACGTTTGTCTGAAAAAATCCAAAAAAAGAGAAAACCAAAAATAAAATCGGGACTGCTTTAAATATCTGACTAAAAAATGTAAAGGATCATTTGCTTTGGGAGAGTAACCCCTGCACATGAACTGCAGGTACATTTCCAGATGATTGTGAGTGAGGGATGACACTTAGTCTAGAACCTAAGTTCGGGTCTCTTTAAGAATAATACTTAGTCCATACACCTAACCGTAGTTCTTCAGTGGGTACTCTCTGGTAGCCGGCAACAGTCCGAGTTTACTTAGCAGAGGCGGGGGTCTAGAGGACACTGCATAAGTCTTAGTCCTTAAGTAACACGGGTAGCCCAAAATGGTCCGTGCTTACCCCCATACTAGCTGAGAATAAATGGTTTTCTGTAAGGACTCGGGATAGTGTTTCGGGGAAACATCAGGCACCTATCAGCTAGCGTTAGTTTGTGAATATACTTGTATGCAAAAATAACCCTAAAACCGACAAGATAAATGAACGAACTCTTACGATCATCATCGGGTAATGTTGGTGAATATGTGGTTCGCTTTATTTTTGTTGTGAGGCGTGAGTTACCGCATCTTATACACCTTCTCCCATCCTCTTGATTTGATATCGTGCTCTCCCGATCATTCAGTTGATATCGAATATGAAGACTCAACGGCTATTTTGCTCAGATTCTATGAGCTCTCGATCTTTCACCGTGCATCGTATGTCTTCACATACTCGGGATGACCCTCTTCCCGAGTCGGTGCCATCTGATCTTGAGGAGAGTCAAACCCAGACTCCCTCACCTCCCAACTCATCTTTTGAGGCAGACCCTCGCCTCAATTTATCGTCGGTTTCTCCAGCCGATTTTCTCTGAGTTCTTACAAAAAGTTTTCCTTCCTAGAAGATTTGAAGCAAATGGCTCGCAGGAAGGGATAAATAGAGGAGCGATCAGCTGAGGACCATCGCGCTGATGGAAGACTGGATCTAGACGCAGATATCACAACCAGGATTCTTGATACATTATAACATATGAATATTCAGATTCGAGACCAATTCAAAGCATAGAATGAGTTGCGAGCTGAGATCACTATGCTCAAAATAGGAGCCGGGAACCCACTGCTGCCTGTCGGGGTTCCCGCAACACTCAGAGGTGAGTATGACCTAGGTGCCAGAACTCTATATCATTGGATTCAGTTACCACCTAATCAGGGGCCATATGAGTTGTGTCCGTCGTTCATCTCACTGCTTCCCAAGTTTTATGGGAATATCGCAGAGGAGCCGTTTAACGTTTTACAACAATTTGATATGATCTGTGGCACGACTAATTACCCTAGAGTTACGTAGGAGGCCATTCACCTTAATGCCTTCCCCTTTGCCTTAGCAGATAAGGCACTTTACTGGCTCAGTCATCTGGGGAGAGAGATTTCTATGTGGACTGACCTGAAGTCCACATTCTTGCGTAAATTTTTTCCTCTCGGATGGACGAACATGATGAGGAGTAAGATCTCAAACTTTACTCAGTTGTCGAACGAATCGTTCCATGAGGCATGGGATCGATTCAAGGATCTTACCGAGAGATATCCTCATCATGAGATTCATTGAAGGTGCTTGTTCAAAACTATTTTGGAAGAGTCTAGCTGGATATACATGGGCTTGTGAGTGCTGCATGTGGCGGCAACTATCTGAATCGGGATGCCAAGTCTGTCTGGTCCATCTTAGAGTGGATGGTAGAAAACTCGAGAGTTGTCGACTCTACTCGGGTATTCCAGAAGGCCCCTCAACCACTGCATCATCGAGAGCATCATAAGGTGGCAAACATTTTATACTCTGAATCCAATACCAACATGGGATATATCAACGAGAAGTTAATGTTGGTAGATGTGATTTAGGATCAAGTTGAGGAACTACAGCCGTTGTGAGAGTTGGAGAAACTCTCATCACTACCTCAGCAGCTGAGTGATCAATGAAGAAGGTGACAAAACTGTAGCTTCAGTATCAACAGGCTCAAGCTTCTTCGACCGCACAACCTGCTCAGAGATCTTTACCCGCTTGACCCACCCGATAGATCTATTTCATCTAGAGTGAGCATGAGACTCCGCAGATTGATAGGCATGAGGACCAGTCTCATGCCAATTCCAGCCAGATCATCAGCCCTGGAGATATTGATGTTAAGCCTCAAGCCACTCTTGAGATCAACGGAATATGGTATGCTCCGATTCAGCCTGCTTCACACTTTTCTTCTACGAGCGTACATCACCAACAGCAGCAGCAACACTATCCGTAGCATGGACGCCAACATTATCAACACCGACAACATTACATGCAACAACAGGCTCACCGAAACATTTATCAGAGACCACATTATGTTCATCATCATGCTCTGCAATCACAACCCAATTATTATCAGCAGCACCAACAGTCCCCATTTACACCACAACGATCTCCTCAGCAGTACGCTCCGCAGCAGCAGTTGCAGTGGCAGGACAGAGCTGAGAGTCAGGGATACCGTGCCGAATCAAAAATATCTTCGCAAGACATGGCACTGAATCAAATCATGGACATGCTGAGCATGCTCTAGACTACGCACAAGACAAAGATGGAGCAGGCTAACCATCGTCTGGATGAGTTAACCGTGCCCAAGACCACTCTTCGCACACAACCTCAGATGAACCTGAACAACAAAAGGAGGCACCCAAACTAGGTAAAATATACAACATGTACGATCTCTTTTACTTAATTTTTATCTAACTTCATTCATCTCAAGAGCGGTAGATCGCCACAAACACCTGATCGGGAGGACGAGATGGCACAAGAAGAGGAGTACGAGCCATACCATGATACAACGGCTAAGGAGGAGAACCACAATGATAGGGATCAACCACTCGATGATCAGGGAGAAGGAAGCGATGTTGAGACATGGACTTAGGCGAATCACACAATGACACTACGCCAGGCCATGAAGACACGCCCGAAGCTGATGTGTCCTATCCTGTTTTAGAGAGTTTTGTAGATAGTTTTGAAGCTCTCGATGTACAAGTTGATCTTGATATCAATAAAAATATTGCTTTTCCTGAAGTTGTCCCTTTCCCTAATGCTTAATATGGAAAAGGACTGAAAAAATCAAAAAAAGAATGATGTTACTACAAAAATTTAGAAATTACTAAAAGATCACATCTTTTTGAAAATCCCACTCCATAATGCCTTGGATCACTTCCCTACGCTTAAGCAACAACTAAAAAATAGATGTACAACACTTAGGAAGAAGAAGTCCCGAATAGAAAAGTATATTTTGACCAAGGCCACCTCATGCATGATTCAGAACAGACTTCCGAAGATGAAGAAGGACTTAGAAGCACACTATGTCAGATGCGAGATTTCAGAAGCCGCATATTATCACACTCTCCTAGATAACGGTTCCTCTATTAATCTTCCATTATCTTGTTTACTCGACAAACTCGAGTTAGGTCCTATTTATAAATCACATTCGGTCCTTCAGTTTCTTGATAAATCCGTAAAGAGACCTAGGGGTGTTTTGAGGAACGTTATCGTAACAGTGCAGGGTCTGCAATTCCTAGTGGACTTTACTGTCCTGGACATGGATTTCCCTACGCATTTACACCTTACCCTGATCATTCTTGGGAGACCTTTCTTGGAGACCACAAAGGCCCCTTCGATTATGATACATGGAAGGTATCTTTTCGCTCCGAAGACGAAAAGGGACATATAGAGATGGCGAGAGAATTATGCATTGCTGTATCAACAACAAGTCCCGATGCTTTGAGTTCCTTATCTACTTGTGAATACATGGATGAGGTTCACCTTGACAATCTCGAGAAGTATCAAGTAGAGACCCCAGATATCCTAGAAGAAGATGGGTTTGGGACTTCAAGTAGCAGCTCTTCTAACGGTACTTTATATTTCAGCATGGATGGTGATCACAAGAAGTAGAGAACTGCAGTCTTTATTGCATATATTTTAGACTCAGAAAATCTACAGAATTCTTCCACCTTATATGACTCAGAGACTAATTTTTACTTAGCTGAATTATTTTCATCTAATCATTCTATGGATGAGCACGACAGCAAGTCGGGTCATATTCTGGACATCTTCTGTTGTCCAACTCTAGAAAATGTTGAGATGGTGAAAAACCTTAAGGCAGAAACATCCATCAGCAGCACAAATCCCTTCACTCAATCAGAAGATGATATCGCAGAGCCAGATCTGATCTTACCCAAGCTGAAGACCCTTCCACCAAACATGAAATATGCTTTCCTTGCGGGTCCACACCGATAGTTTCTGGTCATTATCAACGCATATTTGACCGATGAACAAGAGTCCCGTCTGATGGAGGTTCTTGAGAGAAACCACACGGCCATTGGGTGGACTGTATCCGATCTTCGTGGGATAAATCCTGCTTTGTGTTCTCATCATATCTATCTTGATCATGACGACAGACCTTCTAGAGAGTTTCAGCATTGGCTGAATCCCATCTTACATGATGTTATCAAGAAAGAGATTACGAAATGGTGCGGTGCGGACTTTATTTATCCTATCTCTAACTATGAATGGGTTATCCTATTACTTGTTCTTCCGAAGAATCCGAGAATTCAGATGGTTAAGAATGAGATTGGAGAGGGGATTTAAAAGAGAGTAACCACATCGTGGCAGGTATGTGTTGATTACAGAAAGTTGAACACCACGAAGAAGGACCACTTCTCATTGCCTTTTATAGACCAAGTAATAGAACGATTGGTAGGGAAGGAATACTTCTGTTTCCTAGACGGATACTCCGGATACAATCAGGTTACTATTGCCCCTGATGATCAGGAGAAGACCACCTTCACATGTCCTTTCGATACATATGTCTTTAGACGGATGTCCTTTGAATTGTGTAATGCCCCCGCTACATTCCAGAGGTGCATGCTTGCCATTTTTGTGTACATGGTCCGTGATTTTCTCGAGGTCTTTATGGATGTTTTTGGTTTATGGTGAGTCCTTTGACAAATGTTTAGCGCACCTAGACCAGGTTCTTCAGAAATATTGTGAGGTCGATCTCATTCTATCTTGGGAAAAGAGCCATTTTATGGTTACAAATGGGATCGTATTGGACCACGTCATCTCTAAGCAAGGCATGGAGGTTGACCCTGCCAAGGTGGATGCCATCAAACGGCTCGATCCACCATCCAACGTAAAGCAGTTACTGTCTTTTCTGGGGCATGTCGGCTTTTACCGATGGTTTATTAAGGACTTCTCCAAGATTGCTCGACCGTTAACTGAACTTTTAGGTAAAGACATTGAGTTCCTGTAAGATGATAAATGTCTTCATGCCTTCCTCACTCTAAAAGAAATGATCATCAATGCTCCTATCCTATAATCGCTTGATTGGTCTCTACCATTTGAGATCATGATGGATGCTTCAGATTTTGCGGTTGGGGTTGTATTAGGACAACAACTTCCAGTTGCCATCCACTATGCCAGCCTCACTCTAGATGAAGCACTACGAAATTACACAATGATAGAAAAAGAGATGTTGGCGGTAGTGTTTGCTTTAGATAAATTCAGATCTTATCTTCTTGGCTCTAAAATCGTCATTTATACTGATCACTCAGCTATCCGATTTTTAATGGAAAAGAAGGATGCTAAGGCATGCCTTCTTATATGGATTCTTTTACTCTAGGAATTTGATCTTGATATTAGATACAAGCCTACGGTAAAGAACGTGGTAGCTGATCACCTCTCCCAATTACAGATAGAGAAGCATTCAGATGATTACATGCCTGAGATTGCAGAGAGATTTCCAGACCGGAGCATCTTTGCAATTATAGAACTTCCCTAGTGTGCAGACATATTGAACTTTATGGTTACACACAAGAGTCGATAGGCTAGTGTCCAAGGCACGATACTACCATTAGGACGATCTGGTTCTTTTTCATGAAGAACCGGATTGTATCTACAGGCAATGGGTTCCTCAGAAGGAATACAACAGTATCCTCACTCTGTGTCATTCCTCAGAAGCAGGAGGATATCATTCGGGGAAGAGTGATGAATACTCATTCATCACTCTTTATTCTTTTATTTTAGCTAATTATCTTGGTAAAATACCATGTAGATAGTTGCAAATACAATAAGTTACCAATAGCATGTATTTGTGCAAAAATAAAAGAATAAAAGAATAAGAATGAAATATTTGGAATAAATATTAAGTGACCTAAACCTAAGAGAAGGCCCAATATGGGTCTGATCGCCAAATAAAATAAGTAGAGAGAGATAGGGATACTCTACCTTGCACATACACCTTCCTTCATGTATATATTTTATTTTCATAAAAATAAAAATAAAAATGTGCTTATCTTCCTTTGTATATATTTTCTAAAAATAAAATAGAAATTAGAAAAATAAAATAAAAATAAAATAATTTCTCTCTCAACCTTGTACCTATCACATGTATATATGTATCATATATCTAAATATTTCATACTTGTAAATAACCAATAAAAATTAAGTAAAAATTATTTTATACTCTAAATTTTATGTTGTATATAAATAAAATATAAAATTAGGATAGTTGTACAAAAATAAGAAAATAAAAATAATTATATAAAATACCTAGGTATTTTGTACATCTATATAATATAATATACTGTATATATCATAGTTTATTTTTCATAAAAAACAAATAAAAATCATAAAAAAATAGTTTGGAAAATAATAAACTTTTTTTATTTTGAACATATTTTAAAATAAAATCATTTTCTATTTTTAATTTATTTTACAAATCTATTCTATTTCTGATTGGTCCAGGAGGGATGTTGACCCCGGTCAACTCCCCCTCCCAGACCAGTCTTCGCCCGGATCTGGTTTGTGCCCCATCTTCTCTTAATTTTCTCGATCGGATATTGGCCTCCCTTGCCCCGATTTCTTTGCCCGCTCCTTCCCCTTGGATTCACGACCCTCGTGAATCCTTAGGGAAGGACGGAGCTTCCTTGGTTCGTGCGCGGGCTCCGGTTCTTTTTCGCCACCTAGGACTTGCTATAAAACCTTCATTCCTTTCCCCAGAGAGGTAGCTCGCGTCACACAGTCTCCTTCTACCCTAGACTTCTTTCTCTTGTTGACAGCTTTCGTATGGAGCCTTTTGTGGTCGGAGAAGGCCGCTGCAGCCGACACTCAAGCTACGTGGTCGGAGTTCCGCCATGTTGAGCCTCCCCCGACTTCCGCAGTGAGGTCGAGGCGAAGACCCAGTTCGACTTCAACCCCTGGAGCTAAGGATACCACTTGGACCTTTAGGTAGACTCTATATCCATCCTAGTTCTGTCTATTTCGATTCTTCCATTCGCCGCTCCGCCAGCTCCGACCCGACGGTCAGAGCTTCGTAAGCCATCTTCACCCGCTTCGATCGACTACCCTGCTCACCGTCACCCTTCTTCCGCAGCCTGATCATCCTAATCTTGGCTATACGAGCCATGATTAGGCTTAGGTTCCTTCCGCCGCTTCGTTGAACCTCCCTTCGCCATCCCCTGACGCTTCCTTCTATTTTCAGTCAAATAACATTGACTGGAGTACTCCTCCGAGTCGGAGCTTTATCTTGCAGGTCCTCGTGTGCGTCATTACGTCCCAGTTCGCCTTCATCCAGTCTCGCCGGAGCTTGTCCAGGTCTCAGCACCCTTCTAGGAGATCCGACCAGTGGCTAGCCCATCTGACCCCCTTACCCGACACGGAGGAGCCATACGATCCTGTTGTCACCATCCGATCGTTCATCAGAGCCACTGATCTTCCTCAGTGCTACAGTGAACTACGCCAAGGCGGAGTTCTTCCAGTACCCTCCTATGCCATTGGATCTCGCCTCTCCGCCAGTTTATATCAGAGCCGTCTATCGCCTGCGCCTGACAGGTCGTTAGATCTGACATCTAACGGCCCCCATACGTCCCACGTTAGCTTCTTCATCAGGCCGTTAGATCCGCTAGCTGTCAGTGCCAGAGCTGCACGTCGGCATCCAGTCGGAGCGTGCCACCTGTCACACCACGTGATTCGCACGAGCCGCCTGTGCAATTTGCTCCACTACCCCTGCATTTACTTTATTTATCATTTAGTCTGTAAAATAAAAAGTACACAGTGGACCATTTTGTACCTGTAGTTTTCGATATTTACAGTTTAGTCCTTCCTTTTTGGTTGCACGTGCATCATCACTTGTATTTTTGGGATATTTACATGTACTACCCTAGATTTAATTGATGTTATGTTTTGATATTTTAGTTTTAGTAATTGCACTTATACCCCTGTGCGTGCTGTTATTGGACATGTGATAAAATTTGTGGAAAAATTGTAGAAAATACCTCGTGCTTTCTATGCGTGTTACTCTTTAGTCCATGGAACATGTTTTCTTTGCTTTTAGGTCCCTATATGATGTACCTTTGATTTTCGATTAAATACATAGCAAATTTCGTCCAAAAATCATGAAATTTTGAAACATGGCTCCTGCCATGTTGTAGAAATTTCCCTGAATTTTTGGGTTCGTTTTATTTCTATTTGTCATTTTGAACAATTAAAAACCCTAAAAACCACTACTGTATGTTTTAAAAAATCCACTAAAAGTATTAAAAACCCTCTAAATAATCCAAAAAAATTATTGATAGCTTGTTTTATGTGTTTTTGTTTCTATCCAATTTTCGTTGCTTTTGCATTTATAAAATCCCTAAAAATTGAAAACATTAAAAAACTTAGAAAACTCATTAAAAATTCACAAAAACTAAAAAAAATATATTTTCAATTTCTGTAGTTATCTTTTATTATTAATTTCTCATAAAATTATTGCTTGAATTTTATAGGTATTTTAAGTATTTTTAAAGTGCCTCTAGATTCAGGATGCACATTGTTTTGTATTTTTGGCCTTGTTTTATTTTTAGAAAATTAATTACAAATCAGAAAAATCCAAGAAAAATATCAAAAACACTTGAATACTTATAAAAACCAAAAATATTTTTATTCTAATTTTCTGAGCATTTTTAATGTGTTAAATAAATACTTGATTGTGACTTTTTGATTTCTTTTACACCTTTTATTCATTTTAAAAATTAAAAAAATTGAAAAACCTAAAATCCACCATTTTATTTTATTTTATTTATTTTATTTAGATTTTCGATTACTTCTTATCCTAGGCATACCATGCTCCTTGTGTTCGACCCTGGTAGCTATACCAGGTAAAATAAAATAGCGAGACCGTTAATTGTGCTTGATTTGTTGATTTTTGTGTTTTGTGGTCTTTGTTTTCTTGATTGACTTAGCCTCGCGGTTCGGGTCGCAACGACCTTATTTACACCTTAACCCAATAGTGAGATTTTGGGTCTTTAGAATGGCACCATTGCTGGGGAGCACGACCTAGTAGTCGGCTTTCTTTTTCGGCTTTCTTTATTTTTCGGCTTTTCTTTTTCTTCTTTTATTTTCTTTTACTTGGTTTTCTTTTTCTTTTTGTTTTTTTATTTTCTTTTATTTGTGTTTTTATTTGTTTTTATTTTTGCATTTATTTTTATTTTATTTTATTTTTCATTATTATAATAATTGTTGGACTGACACATCTTCTATTTGATTTTCTTGCGAGGGCCTGAGGATTGAGGGCATCTTTCTTCGGGAAGCCGACAGACCCACAGGACTTGGAGGCAGCTCTTTTCTGCATAGAGCCACATGAGAGCACGAGAGAGGAGAGCAGGAGTGTGGGGAGAGTTTAGCTTAGGTTTAGCTTAGTTTTTGTTTCAGCTTATTATTGTTGTAATAATACATGACACTCAGAGACTCTTAGATTTGGTGATTTCTCGAGGTCTGTTTCGCCGAGCACCGGTGTGCTCGGGGGACCTCACCGTGATTTTCGTCGGTTTTATTTTATCGATTTTATTTTCTTTTGATTCCCGAAGATTTTAGCCTTAGACGTAGGATTTTCTCTTGCCTTTTGACGTAATTATTAAGGCCCAACCTTAATTACATTGCCTGTTCATATAGATCGAATAATTGGACCTTATTAATTAAATCACTAATAAAAAAGTTAACATGATCACTTGAGGGGTCATGTGCCGCTAGAGGCCGTATACAACACTAGCAGGTTCTGTTTTGGCAGACAGCGATCGGCATCAAAGATCGGACCCCGACCCCTCTCGTTGACCCATTAGCTGTTGTGCTTCGCAAGTAGAAATTTCTACTTCAGGCTGATTTCTTCGTGCATCATATAGATAGGTTTTATTTCTATCTTTTAATTTATGCGCGGATCACTTTGCATGTAGAGTGCTGGAGGCAAGGTACACATTTCTTACTCGCCATGCATCATCATGTTTAGTCACGCATCGACTTTTTCTTCTTCTCCCCATGTTTTTTGACTTATAAATAATAAGGAGAACTGAAAAATTTATTAGACGTTGTTTGTTTTGAAAAATACCTAAAAATAAAAACTATAAAATTGGGACTGTTTAAGCAAACTTGACCTTAAAATACACTTTACAAAAAATATTTGTCTTAGGAGAGCAATCCCCTCCTTGTATGGTTTAGATGAGCGAGAGAGTGACCCGTACCCTAGGCTAGAGCCACATCTGACTCTTCTTTAGACTACTGGTCTCGGGTTAGTTGTTCTCTAGTGAGGATCTCTCCGATCTCCGGTAAAGCGGGCCGTGATATCCTTAATAGAGCGAGTCGATCGGGTAGCTGGTAAACGATCCGTGACTTGTACTGACTGGGAAAGATCTAACTTTGGATCGGATTCCCAACAACTCGGTTAATCGCTCTGAAAGACTTTTTGATCACCTAATAAAATTGACAAGATAAAAATACCAAACCTTCACGGTCATCAGCTCTGAGTGCATAGGTGAATCTGGGGTTTGTTTGACCGATCTTGTTTGCTATTCAGATCTCATCCGCCTTCACTCGCCAGATCGAGATGATGGGTCAGAGGTCCCTTGGGTAGTCTCTGGCTACACTGCTTTTGAGCACTCCAGCCCGCTCATCTAGGTTGATTCGCGAGATCCGATACCCGCTCTCCGAACCCGAGTTTGACTCTGCCCTATTCCCCCTCGACCACCCTTCTACCAGTCGTGCGGTGCCCGGGCAGAGACAACAACAACCAGTTGATTTATCGACACTTGAGTTTGGGTCTTTTGCCTTTGCAGAGACCATGGCCAGTAACGAGGGGTGTGCTGATGGACCCAGTGGAGCACAGACCTACGTATTGGATCAGGGTGCCATAAACAACATCTTGTTAGCTTCCTTTGAGATGATGCACCGACAGATCCGGGATCAGGGAGCTTTCATGGTCGATATGTGTAGGGAGATGGAGCATATGCGTGCCGATAGAGAGCACAGAGCTGGTGGAGGAGGAGGAGATGGTCCCGATGCCCGATAGCCTGAGGAGCAGCCAGTTCATCGCGAGACCGATGAGGGAGTTGCACAACCCTGGTGCAACTCTCACAGATGGATAGTGCTGCCAACCATTTTGGGAGATTTCAAGCTCCCACCTCAAACAATTCAGCTTCTTCCCCGCTTCTACGGACTCGCCACCAAGGAGCCGCACCATCATCTCCAGGAGTTTGAGATGATCTATAGTACCATCCATGACGGCCTTATGGATGAGGACACCATCAGGATGATGGCCTTCCCTTTCTCCTTAATAGACCAAACAGCTAACTGGATGAAGCATTTAGGGAGATTCGTCACTACGTGGGAACAACTTCAGAACGAGTACCTAAACAAGTACTATCCACTCAGCCGGACTAATGCAGCTAGGACCCTGATCAACAATTTCTCTATGCTCCCTAATGAGCAATTTCACGAGGCATGTGACCGCTTCAGGGAGCTCACATATCGGTGTCCCCACCATGATATTTCAAAGCCCAATCTCGTCCAGAGTTTTTTCTACGGGCAGACACCAGAGTTGCAGGGCTTGTTAATGCATCCTGTGGGGGTTCATATTTTGCTAAGGATGAGGATCAGGTCTGGGCCATCTACGAGGAGATGGCCGAGAACTATAATGTGATGTCCCAGACCTGACTGTATACTCAGGGGAAGCCCACACCGCAGGCCGTGTCCTATCAGAGGATAGCACAGGTACATAACGGTCCATCCACTTCATTAGTAGCTGCAACATAGGCAGAGTCAACGGCCGCTGATATGGGGATTATCAGCTAGAAGTTGGACCGTATAGAGCTGATTGAGAAGAAGCACTGCCAGGGCACGACACAGATCGATCAGATGGCATAGATGCCGAGTGACCTGAAGACCCAGATCATGTATCTCTAGGAGGCACAGATGGCTTCTCAGCCCCATCTTAGGTCACGAGCAGACACCGACATAAGCACCTCGACCCAGCCTTCCGCCCAGTATCGACAAGTTCACCATATTCAGGCGGAGCCGTTCCAACACCAACAGTAGTATGTTCAGCCACCACCATCTCAAGAAACCAAATGGTGGTGTACCAGCCGGACCAGCCCTTGGCAGTACTCCTCCCACCGACCTACGAGCAAGAGCCGTTGATGGATGTCAACGGGATTTGGTATTACCGACCTCAGCTTGGGATCTGACGAGACCATCCCGGATTCCGTTGGTCGACCTGAGGTATCAATTCCCAGCAGCAGCCTCCAGTTTAGGGTGGCCAGTACGACCAGTAGCGAGAGCAGCACCAGCAGCTCCAGTTCCCACACCAGTCGCGACCACATCAACAACAGTCTTACCATCAGCATGGTCCTTGTCCCTATGAGCAGGGACAGTCTTGGAGGCAGCAGCAACTGCCTCACCAGTATCACTCTCAGCCCCAATATCCCTCTCACTCTCAGCAGCAGCCACCTCACTTCAAGAGAGTCCAGCAGTCAGGTTCTCATGGGCCCACCTATGAGAATCCTGCCTTAGATGATTTAGCCTGCCTCATCTCCGAGCAGCAGGCTACCTTCCGACGGGAGATGGATGAGTTTCTCCAGAAGATGAGAGAGATTGTGAAAGGAAAGGCCGCCATCCCTGCCCAGATTGAGCCGAACCCGAACAACCTCAAGAGGAAGTCTGAGCAGGTAGAGTTTACAGAGGTTACCACTCTAGTGATTCACTTGGTTATATTACTGCATACACTTTTGATGCTGACTTTGTTACACTTAGGAGCGGTAGGATGCCAACCGGCGGCGCCTCATCTGAGCGACGACCCCATGCAGTTTTAGAAGCGCCAGACGAGGAGGAGAGCGATGCTGATGTCGCTCGTGATTATGATGATGATGACGGTGGTGCTGATGCCACCAAGGATGTTGATCTAGTTGACGGTATTGAGGCCGCCACTTCACCAGATGCAGGAGGTGGTACTGATGCCACCAGAGTTGCTGAGCTAGAATGCGGTGCTGATAACGTTATTCCAGATGCCAAGGTGGTACTGATGCCACCATTTCCATTACTGTTGAATTTCCTTCAGTTCATGTATCTCTGGACTATTCTATGAATAATGGAAAGGGTTCTTCTTTTATGAGTCCATCTATGATTATTGGAGATGTTTATATGGATTCCACTTTGCCACACCAGCAGGGACCCGATCCTAGCCCTCCATCTGAGGAGGGCCCAGCATCCCCTCTCCCCAAGCACTCTGCTTGGCTAAGGGGACTAAAAAAGAAAATACAAAAAAATCACATCAGTTAGACTTAAGCCAGCAGATGATGGACAGATTTCATATACAACTGACTCTACATGAGTCCTTGGAGCACATCCCCCTCTTCCAGAGGAACCTTAGAGAGAGGACCACCATTCGCAGGAAGAGCAGTAACCACCAGTCAGAGATCCATGTGCTCACTTGCGCCACTTGCTTCGCCATCCAGAACCATCTGCCAACCAAGAGGCCAGATGCAGGAGCTCCTTATGTTAGATGCCATATCCATGAGCAGAGGTTCGATCAGACTCTTTTAGACAATGGGTCTTCCATCAACCTACTTTCGGCAGCTTTACTCGACCAATTCGAGTTTGGCCCTCTCTGACAGAGTAGGACGATCCTTCAGTTTTCCAATCGATCTGTCAAGAGGCCGAAGGGGTTGCTGAAGGACATTGTCGTCTTAATTTAGGGCCTGAAATTCCCCATGGACTTCGTTGTGTTGGACATGGAGATCCCTGAGTCTGTGACCGATACCCCCATCATTCTAGGATGCCCATTCTTGGCCACAGCCAAGCCAGTATCCGATCATGAAAGCGGGAAGGTATACTTTCACGTTGAGGGTTAGAGTGTACAAATAGAGATGATCGATGAGACCAGAGAGCAAGATTCAGCCTGCTCGGAGTCGCTCACAGATTTAGAGAAGATGACAGAGGCAAAGCGAGACATCCATCAGGTTTGTAATTTTGAGATTACAGATGATGAGGCAGTTTGGTCTGACCCAGTTTCATGAGCCATCCTCTCACCTTCAAAGTCCGCTGATGCACATATGTCAGTAAAGGAGAGCTTGGAGAGCACATTCCTGGTACATGATACATTTAAGGCAGCAGATCGCGTTCCCGATAGCGTGGCAGTTGATCCTTTTGATACAGATTCCGATCCCTCGGAGTCAGAAATTGATTGGGGCGAGTTCGATGATATGATTCCATGTTTGACTTCCACAAAGCCAACAGTTAGGGTGGAGAAGTAACCCATTCAGAGCATACACACCAGTAGAGCAGTCTTCCCCAGATTCTCAAATTCAGCAAGAGTTCTCCCATGCAGATTTGGTCGCATTCACTCAGACTTTTCAAAGTCCAGATCCGCCAGCACCCAGTTGTCCAGAGCTGAAACCCTTGCCGTCATAGCTGAAGTATAGGTTCCTTGAGGGTGAGCATGTGATGTACCCAATCATTATCTCAACGGATTTGACTGGAGAACAAGAATCTCGTTTGATGGAGGTTTTTAAAAAAACCACAAGGCGATAGGATGGAGTGTAGCTGATCTCCAAGGGATAAGTCTGGCTCTGTGCTCCCACCGTATCTATCTCGAGGAGGACACTAAGCCGTCGCGTGAGTTCCAGCACGGCTGAACCCGAATCTTCGAGAGGTTGTCATGAAGGAGATCTCGAAATAGTGGAGCGCCGATTTTTTCTACCCCATCTCTAACTCCAAGTGGGTTAGTCCATTACATGTGGTGCCCAAGAAGATGGGCATTACTACGGTTGTGAGTGAGAGTGGAGAGGAGATCGCTACCCGGGTACCCACTTCTTGGAGGGTCTGTGTGGACTACAGATGATTGAATCAGGCCACCAAGAAGGATCATTTCCCGCTGCCTTTTATTGATCAGATTATAGAGAGGCTAGTCGGGAAGAGTCATTATTGATTTTTGGACGGGTACTCCGGATACAATCAGGTGGCCATTGTGCCTGAAGACCAGGACAAGACTACATTCACCTGTCCCTTTGGGACATATGCTTTCAGACGGATGCCCTTTGGTCTATGTAACGTCCCGGCAACATTCCAAAGGTGCATGTTGTCCATCTTTTCGGACATGGTGTGTGGGTGCTTGGAGGTCTTCATGGATGAGTTTTCGGTCTATAGTGATGGGTTTTTTGCTTGTCTTGATTGCCTAGACCACGTCCTTCAGCGATGCATTGAGGTCCATCTTGTGCTATCTTGGGAGAAGAGTCACTTCATGGTTACTCAAGGGATAGTGCTTGGCCATATCATCTCCAACAAGGGCATGGAGGTTGATCCAACCAAGGTGGATATCATTAGGAAACTCAGTCCACCGTCCAACATGCGACATTTACGATCTTTTCTGGGGCACGTCGGTTTCTATCAATGCTTCATTCATGATTTCAGTAGGATTGCCCGGCCGTTGACTGATTTGCAGACGAAAGACATCGAGTTCATTGTGGATGATAAGTGTCTAGTGTCATTTGAGACTCTCAAGAGTCTAGTTGTTGAGGCTCCTGTCCTCCATCCATCTGATAGGTCTCTCCCATTCGAGAACATGACGGATGCCTCCGATTTTGCCGTAGGGGCCATGCTGGGACAGAGGAGGGATGGAGCACCATTTCCATTCACTACGCTAGCTGTAATTTGGATGCCGCTTAGCGGAACTACACCGTCAGTGAGAAGGAGATGCTAGCCGTAGTCTTTGCCCTAGATAAGTTCAGATCATACATCATTAGATCTTAGGTGACCATATTTACTGATCATAATGCCATTAGGTACCTCATGGCAAAGAAGAATGCCAAAGAGAGATTGACCAGATGGATCCTTCTCCTCCAGAAGTTTGACATTGAGATTAAGGATAAGCCTGGAGTCAAGAATGTGATGGCGGATCATCTCTCTCGATTAGAGCATCTTGAGGATTTTGAGCAGATTGACCCTATCTCTGAGACCTTCCCAGATGAGGCGATCCTTGATATCGCCTCTCTCCCATGGTACGTCAACATTGTGAACTATCTTGTTGCCAAGAAAGTTCCATAAGGTTGGCCCAGGAAGCGACTTGAGACCTTCCTCGTGAAGGCCAAGTTCTACCATTGGGAGGATCCCATCCTTTATCATGAAGGAGGGGATGGCATCTGGCATCGGTGCATTCCTCACGAGGAGCACTAAAGTGTCCTCACTTAATGCCACAAGCTTGAGGCAGGAGAACATCACTCTGGGAGGAGAACGACATAGAAAGTGCTCCAATCCGGCCTACGGTGGCCTACCCTCTTCAAGGATTCTGATAAGTTCGTGAAGAGGTGTACTGACTCTAAGAGGATGGGTACTTATGGACAACATGATATGATGCCGATGCAGCCCATTCATTTTTGTGAGGTTTTTGACGCATGGGGCATCGATTTCATGGGTCAATTTCCTAAGAGTCCGGGATTCGAGTACATTATGTTGGTCATTGATTATGTGAGTCGTTGGGTTGAGGCCATCCCTGCCCGAACCACAGATGCTAGGACTGTATGATGATTTTTGAGGAAGAATATCATTTCATAGTTTGCGGTGCCTAGAGTATTGATATCTGACGGGGGGTCTCATTTCGTCAACGATAAGGTAAAGGCCCTTGCTAGCGAGTTCAGCATTGACCATCGAGTAGCCACACCGTATCATCCTCATACCAATGGTCTTGATGAAGTGTCGAACAGGGAGATCAAGACTATTTTGCAGAAGGACGTCCACCCTGACCAAAAGGATTGGTCACAACTTTTGGACTCGATCTTGTGGGCATATCGGACGTCCTTCAAGATGCCTTTGGGTACATCTCCCTTTTGCCTCGTTTATGGCAAGCCCTACCATTTACCTATTGAGTTGAGACATAGGTCACTTTGGGCAGTCATAGATATACTTTTGGATCAAGTGAGTATAGGAGACCAGAGGAGGGGCAGAGTTAGCTTCCCTGGAGGAGCTTAGAGATGCAACCTTTTCGAGCAGCCTACAATATAAGTAGAGAGTGAAAGAGTGGAATGATTCTCATATCAGCCACAAGCAGTTTGAGCCAAGACAGAGAGTATGGTTGTTCGATGCCAGGCTTAGATTATTTTCAAGGAAGTTGCAGAGCAAATGGAAGGGACCATACCTGGTCCGAAAGGTACATGACAATGAAAGCATTGACATATCTGAGATGTCATCTGAGTCTACCTTTCTTGTTAACGAGCAGCGGCTCAAACCATATCTAGATCATGAGCCACTGGTCGTTGATGTCGCTCCTATTCATTTTGCATGAGATGTGGTCTCTTGACTCACATCTATTGCATCTCACGCCTTATTATCACTGTCTTCCGACTTGTATAGATCCAGATGTCCATATCACACCATTCTTCAGTCTAACACCCCATTTGCATCTTTCATTTTGCTATACTTAGGGTGTACTTTACCCTAAGTATAGGTGGGTGGGAGACTTTTGATTTTCTTTTGATTCTTTTCTGCCTTCGTTTTGCTGCCTATACTTAGTAATATTTTACCCTAAGTATAGGGGAGGTAGACCCTGTATATTCTTCCACTCGGATTTGCCTTTGCATACAGCCTGCTATACTTAGGATTACTTGATCCTAAGTATAGGGTGAAACCCCGAGATCTTTTCCCATTCTATTTCTTTCATTCGTCTTTGTATTATAGGTTTCTTTTCATTTCCCTACACTAAGCACGAGTTATGTGTTCTTCATCGCTCTTGATTCACTCTGAGGACATATAGAGGGGTGTCGTTATATACTTTAGCCATAACTCGTACGTTGTGTGAGTGTATTAATAAATAAAATGGCTAAAATCCTTAAAAATCCATAAAATTTAACAAAATCCATAAAAATTACAAATTTTTCTTGTACATAAATCCGTTATTGCATATATAGCTATTTACAAAATTATTTTTGTAAAAATGTTTGTAAAAATGTTTTGTGTAAAGATTTTGTAAATAGTTTGATATCAAAATTATGTATATAGTACAAAATTTTTGTAAAATGTTTGAAAAACAAAATGTTTATAAAAACCCTTTTGCAAATATGTGTAAATATTTTGCAAAACTTCTGCATTCATGCATACATCCATGTATTCAAACTTTTTCAAAAATTTTGCATATTTTCAAAAATTTTCAAAAAAATGCATTTTTTGTATATATTTGTATAGTTTTTCTGAATTATAGTTGACATTTAACCTAGCCTGGAATTAAATTGAAAAATGGAGTTTGGTTAAGATCTTAATCCACCTAATTCTAAGAGGTTGAGACTTTTCAGGTCCATGGTGACTTAATTCTTTGAGTCCACTAGGCTATGATCATATGTCATCTTGATGAGCCTAAGTAGAACACTTAACAACACACGCATGACTCTCACAGATAATGGCTTTACTTGCACCGACACTTTACACCTAGCTCTCTACGGATGAGGTGGTGAGGAGGTTGTCTTCTTTGACTTGGGGTAGCATATGAGGGTAGTACTTCTAGGCGGAACCTCTCTTCTTCTTTTAGTGAAGGAAGTGCATCTCAACTTAGTCTATTAGCATTGATGTCTAAAGACAGGAGTTGCGGGTTGCAATAAAGCTTCAAAAGAGGGATAGTCTACTGGCTCAAGAGGAAAAATTCCTTATGTATATATGTTGCACCATGAAGATATGTTGTACATATGCACATCAAAAAGAAAAACTCCAAAAAAGTGGTGGGTCTGATAGAAAATGAAATACCCACCGGAGTGTATATAGTCTAATAAAGCAAAGCTTATGTTACCCATGCCCATCTCATGAAGCTTGCAATAGGGAGACTTGGCTACACTGGTTAGGCTCCCTAGGATACATGGCTACACTAGCGATGGTCCATTCTCTTCTTCCTCCTCTTCTTGAGCCAGTTGAACTTGAACTTAGAAGGGAATACCCCGCTCCTCGAGGAAAGAGTTGCCAGACTAGGGTATTAGAGTTACCTTGATGAGGAGGGTTGTCACTTTGCCATTTATGAGGTGGGGAGCTACATATCACTTACACCGTACACGAAAAGATTCATGGTCATTAGAGCTTGTGTATGTAGACTTGTTCTTATTTGGATTGTTGAGGAGTCTTGACCATAGATTGGTAGAACTTAGAGGCTGCTAAGTTTTAAACCTAAGTCCAAATAAGGTTCCGACACACTAATAATCCAATGATCTGACTGAGCTCCATACTTCAATTTAATGAATACAAGTTTAATAATAAACCTTGATTAACCTTCTTTTTCTTTTTCTTTTCCTTTCTCTTCTTCACTTCTTTTTCAAATAAGTGTTTGCTAAGGACTAGCAAAAGTAAAGTATAGAGGGGTGAATACTCATTCACCACTCTTTATTCTTTTATTTTTACGAATTATCTTGGCAAATAACCATGTAGATAGCTGTAAATACAGTAAGTTACCAATAAGCATGCTTTTTTTAAATATCAATAATTAGCATGTATTTATGCAAAAATAAAAGAATAAAAATTACAAGAAAAAGAAGGAAATATTTAAAATAAATATTGAGTGTCCTAAACCCAAGAGAAGGTCCAATATGGGCCTGATCGCTAAATAAAATAAGTAGAGAGAGATAGGGACACTCTACCTTGCACATACACCTTCCTTCATGTATATATTTTATTTTCATAAAAATAAAAATAAAAATGAATAAAATAAAAATTAGAAAAATAAAATAAAAAATAATTTCTCTCTTAACCTTGTACATATCACATGTATATATGTATTATATATCTAATTATTTCATACTTGTAAATATCAAATAAACATTAAATAGAAATTATTTTATACTCTACATTTTATGTTGTAAATAAATAAAATATAAAATAGTTATACAAAAATAAGAAATAAAAAATAATTATATAAAATACTTAAGTATTCTATACCTGTATATAATATAATATATTGTATATATCATAATTTATTTTTCATAAAATCAAATAAAAATCACTAAAAAATAGTTTAGAAATTTATAAACATTTATTAATTTTAAAATAAAATCGTTTTCTATTTTTTATTTTTTTTACAAATCTTTTCTATTTCCTAATTTCTGATTGGTCCAAGAGGGATGTTGACCCCGGTCAACTCCCCCTCCCGGACCAGTCTTCACCCGGATCCGGTTTGTGCCCCATCTTCTCGTAATTTTCCCGATCGGATCTTGGCCTCCCTTGTCTCGATTTCTTCGCCCGCTCCTTCCCCTTGGATCCACGACCCTCGCGGATCCCTAGGGAAGGACAGATCTTCCTCGGTTCACGCGTGGGCTCCGATTCTTCTTCGCCACCTGGGACTTGCTATAAAACCTTCATTCCTTTCCCCAGAGGGGTAGCTCGTGCCGCACACTCTCCTTCTACCCTAGACTTCTTCCCCTTGGTGATAGCTTTCGGACAGAGCCTTTGGTGGTCGGAGAAGGCCGTTGCACCCGTCGCTCAAGCTACGTGGCCAGAGTTCCACCGCGTCGAGCCTTCCCCGCCTTCCGCAGTGAGGTTGAGGCGAAGACCCAGTTCGACTTCACGCTATGGAGTTAAGGATACAACTTGGACCTTCAGGTAGAATCTATCTCGATCCTAGTTCCGTCTATTGCAGCGAGGTTGAGGCGAAGACCCAGTTCGACTTCACGCTATGGAGTTAAGGATACAACTTGGACCTTCAGGTAGAATCTATCTCGATCCTAGTTCCGTCTATTTTGATTCTTGCATTCGCCGCTCTGCCAGCTCCGACCCGACGATCGGAGCTTCGTCAGCCATCTTCACCCGCTTCGATCGACCACCCTGCTCACAATCACCTTTCCTCCGCATTTTGATCATCTAAATCTTGGCTGTACGAGACAAGATTAGGCTTAGGTTCCTTCCGACGCTTCGCCGGAACCTCCCTTCGCCATCCCCTGAAGCTTCCTTCTATTTTCAGTCAAATAACATTGATCGGAGTACTCCTCCGAGTCAGAGCTTTCTCCCGTAGGTCTTCGCATGTGTGGTTACATCCCAGTTCGCCTTCATCCAGTCTTGTCGGATCTTGTCCAGGTCTTAGCACCCTTCATGAAGATCCGACCAGTGGCTAGCCCATCTGACCCCTCACCCGACGTGAGGAGCCACATGATCCTGTTGCCGCCGTCCGATCGTTTATCAAAGACACCGATCTTCCTCGGTGCTCTAGTGAACTTCGCCCATGCGGAGTTCTTCCAGTACCCTCCTCTGCCGTTGGATCTTGCCTCTCCGCCAGTTCATATCAGAGCCGTCCATCGCCAGCACCTGACAGGCCGTTAGATCTGATATCTAACAGCCCCCGTACACCCAATGTCCGCTTCTTCGTTAGTCCGTTGGATCCGCCAGTTGTCAGCGCCAGAGCCGCACGTCGCCATCCAGTCGAAGCGCGCCACCTATCACACCACGTGATTCCCACGAGTCATCTAGGTAATTTTCTCTACTACCCCTGTATTTACTTTATTTGTCATTTAGTCTGTAAAATAAAAAGTACACAATAGACCATTTTGCATCTGTGCCCCTGCAGTTTTCAATATTTACAGTTTAGTCCTTCCTTTGTGGTTGCACGTGCATCGTCACGTGTATTTTTGGGACATTTACATGTACTGCCCTGGACTTAATTGATGTTATGTTTTGATGTTTTAGTTTTAGTATTTGCACGTATACCCATGTGCGTGCTGTTATTCTTTAGTCCCTTGAACATGTTTTCTTTGCATTTAGGCCCCTATATACCTTTGATTTTCGATTAGATAAATAGCAAATTTCTTCCAAAAATCGTTAAATTTTGACACTTGGCTCCTACCATGTTGTAGGAATTTCCCTAAATTTTTGGGTTCTTTTTGTTTCCATTTGTCATTTTTAAAAATTGAAAAACCCTAAAAATCACTACTGTTAGTTTTTAAAAATCCAATAAAAATACTAAAAACCCTCTAAAAAATCAAAAAAATACTGATAGCTTTTTTTAGTGTGTTTTTGTTGTTTTCCAATTTTCGTAGCTTTTGCATTTATGAAATCTCTAAAAATTGAAAACCATTAAAAAACTTAGAAAAATCATTAAAAATTCACAAAAACTCCAAAAATGCATTTTAGTTTATGTAGTTAGCTTTTAATTATTAGTTTTTCGTAAAATTGTTGCTTGAATTTTATAGGCATTTTAAGTATTTTTAAAGTGCCTCTAGATTCTTGCTACACATTGTTTTGTATTTTGGCCTTGTTTTATTTTTAGAAAATTAACTAAAAATCAGAAAAATACAAGAAACATACCAAAAATACTTGAATATTTATAAAAACCAAAAATATTTGGTGTGTTAAATAATTGCTTGATTGTGACTTTTTGATTTCTTTTACACCTTTTATTCATTTTTAAAATTACAAAAATATTTGAAAACCTAAAATCCACCATTTTATTTTACTTTCTTTATTTTATTTGGATTTTCGACTACTTCTTAGCCTTGGCATACCGTGCTCCTTGTGTTCGACCCTGCTAGCTCTTCCAGGTAAAATAAAATGGCGAGACCGCTATTTGTGCTTGATTTGTTGATTTTTGTGTTTGATGGTCTTTATTTTCTAGATTGACTTAGCCTCGCGTTTCGGGTCGCAACGACCTTATTTACACCTTAACCCGATAGCAAGATTTTGGGTCTTCAAAGAGGACAACGCAGAAGGTACTTAAGAGCAGATTTTAGTGGTCGACTCTTACTAGAGATGCTAGTACATTCGTGAAGAGTTGTCCAGACTGTCTGAGAGCCGTAGGGATAATTGGTGCTCGATATGCCTTGCCTATGCAATCTGTTATTATTTGCAAGATATTTGACGCATGGGCATAGATTTCATGGGACTGTTTCCCTTTTGTAACAACTTTGAGTACATACTTGTCGCTGTAGATTATGTTAGCAAATGGGTGGAGGCTATACCAACAAGAACCGCTGACAACAAGATAGTGTGCAAGTTCTTGAGGGAACACATTATTTCACGGTTTGGTATTACACGTATTCTAATTTCAGATAGGGGTAGTAATTTCATCAATAAGGAGGTGAAAAAACTAGTAAAAAGTTATGCTATTGATCACAATGTAGCTTCTCCTTACCACCCACAGATGAACAACATGGCTGAAGTTTCAAATAGGGAGGTAAAATCCATTCTCCAGAAACTAGTATGACCAGATAGGAAGAACTGGTCATAGCTTCTAGACAAGTTCTTTGGTCATATTGTACTGCTTATAAGATTCCCTTAGGTACTTCACCGTTCAGATTAGTTTATGAAAATCCATTCCATTTGCCCATAGAGATCATGCACAAATCTGAATGGGCTATCAGAGAGATCTCATTAGAGATACAGAAAGTAGGAGCCAAGAGAAAGTTAGATCTGAATGAGCAAGTAGAGATTCGAAATCAGGCATACGAGAACACTCTCATTTACAAGGAAAAAGTGAAGCGATGGCATGATAGACATATCAGACATAAGATCTTTTTTCCTGGGCAGAAAGTCTGGTTGTTCAGTGCGCGATTGAGAATTTTTCCTACCAAATTGAAAAGCAAGTGGGAAGGGCCCTATATCGTCAGAACAGTGCACGACAATGGTAGTATTGCTATATCAGATGTGTCACCTGGTGCAAAATCGTTTACAGTGAATGGGCAGATGCTGAAGCACTTCGTAATGACTACTGATCATATAGCCCGAGTTGGAGTGATCTACTTTGTTCAGGATGCATGACTACTCTTCTACTTCTTCTCATCCTGTACAAAGATCTTTGAAGCCATTCGATTTTCTGGAGTACACAGCTGTATATCCTTCATAGATCACAATCGTCCTCATTTTTGTTCGTCTTCTTTGCTTAGGATACCAGATCCTAAGTATAGGGGGGACCGATTGCTCACTGATTCTCATTTTTTATTTTTGATATTTTTACTTTTCTTTTGTATATCCTTTCGTTTACTCTAATCACTGGTCCATAATTATTGGCCACACTCTTTTCTATACTTAGGATACCTTATCCTAAGTATAGGGGAGACCAAATGATTTTGGTGATTTTGTTTTTCTTTCTCCTTTTGTTCTTTTGGTTGTATATTCTTTTCCCCCAGTCACCTCATCTTTGTTCCACTATACTTATGATGACCTGATCGTAAGTATAGGGGGGTCGATTGACTTCTATTCTTTCGTTCTTTTTCACCCAATTTTACTTAGCACGAGTTATGCCCTCCTTTTTCTCTTTTGATGCTTTGAGGACATAGCACAAGCTAAGTATAGAGGGGTGCGCATATATTGTATATATATATTTGTCCACAACTCGTACTTTTATGTATTTTCTATATCTATAAAATCCATAAAAGTGGGTGAGGGTAAGTCAAAATCCACCTATTTAATTATTTATAAAATCCTTGTATAATAGAAAAAGAAGAAAAATATGTTTAAAATCCTTATTTAAAATCCTTAATTTAAAATATTTATTTAAAATATATATAACACTTATTTAAAATCCTACATATTAAAATATGAGTAAAATTCATGTAACCCTTGTAAAATACTTTGTATATAAAATTGGTAAAATCCATTAGTTATTTAATCCAAATAAAATGAGTAATTTATTTTGTAAAATTCTTATACATAAACTTGATTATAAAAATAACAAATCCATAAAAATGTAAATTCTAAAATTCATAAAAAATTATAAAATCCTTAAAATCCAAAAAATACGTAAAATTAAGAAAATATACTTCACAAAAACTTGGTTGCATTTGCATTAACATTTTTCATAATAAGTTTGGTTGCTAAAACTAAAGATTGGGATAAGTCTAAAGGATGGAGCTTGATTACAACTTTTAACTTTCATTTTATGGAGCCTAGTTAGGAACAGGAATTTAGACTCTTCAGGTCTTTGACTTAAATCTTTGGGTTCCATGAGACCATGTTTGGGAAGTTAACTCGAAAAGTGCCTAAGTAGAACACTTGGTGTCTTCATCAGTGAACCAATTTTGGACACATGCACTTTGCACTTAGCTCGACTTGCATGATGCTGCGAAGGGTAATACATCTTGGTAGTGCGTTTCTATCCTTGTATTGCGGCATTGACGTCTAAAGACGGGAGAGATTGGGATTGAGATAGTCACTTCGGATGATGGAAGGATTTGTTGACACAAATTTTTGAAGACCTCAAGAAATGGACGGAATGAAAAGATGCTATATCCGTCGAGGCACAAAGAGATGAATGCAGTGCAAGAAACACTACAAAACCAATTCAAAGAAGAAGCCACTAGATACAAACACGACCACAATGGTCCGAGCTTCCACCAAAAATCCTACACATCTTAGTGGAGACTTAGCTACACCGGTTGGGATTCACAAGGAGATGCGTCTACACTGGTCGTACTCCTGTTCTTTTCTCATTCTTCTACTTCCTTTCTATATTCTTTTATGGACATAGAAAGAACTATCCTCAGAAGGGAATACCTCCCTCCCTATGGAAAGAGTAGCTGGACGAGGAACCAATAGGAGTGTATGGCTGGGATGGGTGGTTTCTTCGCTTTTTTCAAAGCAGGAAGAGCTAAAACATATCACACATAATACAGATTGATTTCAAGGTTGAAAGAGTTTCTCATATGAATGAGTGGACTGAACTGGCTATTGAGGTGAACTTAAACAAGGATTTGTGGAACTTGAGGGCTATTGAGGTGATGAATCTACGTTTCATCATCTTTATTCTATCATTTTGGCCTTAAAAACCCAAGTAAATGCGTGTAAATAGGTTTAATTCATGCATTTTAGCATCTATGTATATGTGTGTAAATATTGATAAAATACGGTTTTTAAAGCCAAAATTATAGAATAAAGAAAAAAAAGAAAAAGAATAAAATATTGTAAATTTTTTATGATCCGAAACCCCGAGACCTAAGCATCTTGATGACTAGGTCGACCAGGAATAAAGTAGGGGGAGATAAGGGCCAAAATACAACACAAATTCCTTTTTATTTTATTCATTCTTTATTCATTTTGGGACCCATTTTTGGTTGCACTTTTTACACATCAAATAAAGAAACTTTGTACATGAAAGTTGTAGATAATTAAATAAAGAAAAATACAAAATTGATTTCACTGAAAAATAATATACAGATAAAAAGTTATGGTCTGAATAAAAATCCAGAATCCCAAGTTCACAGACCCGTATCTCACAAATGAAAATTCCAAATGCAACAAACTCACCTTTAATTGTATATAGAATAAAATAATCTATTTAATGGCGGTGGTTTCGCATTTGGCGGAGCTACAGTTTGAAAGTTGAGTTTTGGACCCCTATTGTATACTGGTACAAAATAAAATATTCAATTTATTATTTATTCATTATTTTTGTATTTTTATATTTTTATAATTTTGTAAATATTCCTTATAATAATTATGTGTATTAAAATCAGAATAAAAACATAAATTAAACTCAAATACAAATACTTGTAGATATCATACACATATGTATTTCACCTATAAATATACCTATACAATACCTACTTTTATTAAATATACAAAACACATCAATAAATTAAAATAAAACTACAATTAAGTGTATAAAAGTGTTTTATAATTTTATAAAATAAGAAACAAAAATAATAAAATTAAAATACATACAATAAAATTAAAAGAATACAATATATAGAAGAATATACCTATAAAGGGTATAATTGGTAACTTGTAATTATACAACCCATAAAAATAAATAAAAATCATAATAAAATAATTTATAAAAATAAACATTTTTTATTTTATAATTAAAAATCAATTAAATCATTATCTATTTTTAATAGATTTTATAAGCATTTTTTCCAGGGATTTTCCTGGTTGGTCCACGAGGACCAACCAGGTGACTAGGAAAGTTGACCCGCGGGTCAACTCTCCTGCCTTCTCCCTGCTGCATGTCAGAATGCCTATAACCCGACTTTCTCGATTTTTTCGCCATTGATGCGTGGCTCGAGGGAGGACGCTTCCTTCATGAAAGTTGCTCCTGGCACATCCTAGATCCCCGCCGACCTACTAGATCTACCCAGATCTTCGTGGCGCACTCGTGACCGCGCCTCGAAGATCGCCTCTCCACCACCTTTCAAAACCAGAGCCCCTTCTTCCTTTTTGACTTGGAACCCTTTTGAACCCTTGATTCATCTCCTTGCGGCGGTGCTCTGGACGGGAAGCGTGACAGGCTTCCTCCAGCCCTTGCGCGGAGCAGTCGAGGGCGGCGGAGGAGCTTCCATCACCTCCGGCCACGCTAGGCCGTCGAGGTCCATCTCTTGGCCGACCAGCCAATCGAGGTTGTTTCAATCCATTTTTTTAGTAGTTTAGATAGCTCTAAGTCCCAACTTCCAGTTTCTATACTTAGTTTGCTTTTTAAATTAACTATTTAGAGTAGGTCTCACGATCGAACACCTGCCGGAGCTCTTGAGCTCCGGCGACCACCAACCTCTCCACGTCGCCACCCACATGTTTTTGCTGGCTCCTTGGACCTTTTACTTTTGCCGTGAACCTTCTTTGCAGGTCCAGGGGCCAAAGACCCCACCTGGGGATCGATTTTGCTGAAGCTAACAATGACCTGGAGCGGCTCCTGTTCTTCACGTCGCGGCGGTTTGTCGGCGTGCCTCACGCCATTTTGAAGCCATCAACAGCTAGAGGGGTGTCCCAGGAGGCTTCGCGAGCTTTTGGAAACGGAGACGGTCAACGGGGGGGCGGATCTACGCCGAAACTAAACTCGCCAGCGGTGAGTTCCTTCACCGTTCTTCCCCAATCGACTAACACCGTCGGATCGTGGCGTGTTCTTGTTGCAAAGCAGTAGCCGTTGGATCCAATTCGCCCTGGCCGTTCGATCATCATTCCACCTTTTAATCGTGGCCGCAGGCAGCGAAGGAGCATCGAGCCCTATTGAGTCGACATGTGTCCTAAGTGGATGCGCCTCCTCCGTCCGATCGCGCGCGGGGTATTTTGCGTTAACTCCCCCATTGTTTTTTTGTAATTGGTGATTAGTAGCAAAACCTTCATCTACCATTAGTAATTTTTGTAATATTTTCAAAACATCCCTCGTGATTTTGAGTAATTGCAGAACTTTCCTCCCCAAGTGCACGTGCTCACGCACGTGCTCCCCTGGGAATTTTGCGGATAGAACCTCGTAGATTTTGCTTTTACTATTCAACCCGTGGTCTTTGTTAATTAGTTATAACTTGCTGGGATATTTACATTCAAGCCCTCGCATTCTAGCCTAATTACAAAAATGCCCCCGCAAACATGTATTTTCCTTATGTTTCTAGTAATTTTTGCGTGCATCTATAAAATCCCAAAAAATCTACAAAAATTAATTTAAGTCTCTGTTGCGTAGTAGATTAACGTCATATTTTTATTTTGCATATTTATTGCATTTTAATATTTATTAAAAATAAAAAATAGCCATTTTATGCACTGTTTAGCTTATAAAATCCATAAAAAATATAAAAACACTCCAAAAAATCCCCCAAAAATATATTTTATCTACTTTAGTTTGTTTTAACTCCCAGCCAAAAATAATTAAAAATTACAAAACCAAACTCCTAAAAATTGCAAAACTCCAAAAACCTTTATAAAAATCTTAAAATTTCCTCAAAAATCCTAAAAATACAAACTTTGTCTATGAATTTTCTTTGTTTCATTATCTTTAAGTGAAAATTAACTTGGAGAATTTTTGTTACTGTTTTCTATTTTATTTCTCCATTTTAGTTTCAGCCTTGTATGTTATTCACTGTTTTCTCTTATTTTCTCCTTTAAAAATACCAAAAATATTTTGCAAAATACCCAAAAATCACAAAAACAGTAGAAAAGTATAAAAATACCAAAAACATTTCATTTTCTAATTTTTGAGCATTTTTCACTCTTTTTATAAATACCCTTTTTCCTCTCTTCTTATATTATATATACATTCCAATATTGAAAAAGAAAAGATAAAAAATATAAAATATAAAAAGAAAATAAAAAAATTAGAAAATTAAAAATCAAAAGACAAAATTAAAAAAATAATAATAAAAAATAAAAAAAGTAAAAATTAAAAACCCACAAAAAATAGCATGATAGACATTTGATCACATTCACACACTTGTGCATTTTGCCCCATTCTACCTGTCTGCTCCCTGTGTTCGACCTCTACAATATTTGCACTATACACATCTTTGTTGTAGAGTTATAATAAATTTTAACTCCACACACTTTCACTGCTTTACTTGATTGTCGTGGGTTAATTGTTGTTTGAATCGGATTTTCGAGCGGTCACCGCATCGACTGTTTATATGCCTTGTGGATCAATACGACCCTCGAAATCCTGTTCAACATGAGGATAAAATCCCAATCCTATAAAGCTTTGTCCTTTGACTATTCTCATGAATTGGTTTAGGAAAATAAATTCATTCTAACTTTCTTTCTTTTTCCTTATTTTTCAAATAAGTGTTTGCTAAGGGACTAGCAAAGTTTAAGTATAGGGGGTTGATGAATCCATGATTCATTAACATTATATTTACATTTTGTCTTATAACCCTTACCAAATACATATAAATATCTATTAAATTTCACTTTTTAAAACCTTAGTCATGAATATAAATGCACTTTTATGCATTAAAATCATGTAAATAAATAAAAGAATAAAAATAAAGAAAATAAAAACAAAGGCAAATTGTAGATATGTATATATGTATAATATGACTTGTAAAAATAAATATAACTGAAAGATTTATTTATAACCAAATCCCCGAGACCAAGTCAGCATGGATTGGTCGATAAATAAATAAGTAGGGGGAGATGAGGAAGAAAATAAATAAAAAAAATTAATTCCACACTCCACACATTCTTCATTAATTATCCAATAAATACCAAAACTTTAAAGATTTTTAATTAATTCATATGAATATATTTTTCACCAAACTCTTCTCCTAATTATTTATAAAAAATATATAAAAATATAAAAATATGTTAAAAATATTAACTTGTATATATGCCAAGAAATCCAACTTGTAAATCCTCCAAATACAAACTTCTGAATATCATAACTTTCTCCTATGAACTACAATTTCACTATACAAACTTCAAATTTCATAAAATAATATTCTATAATTAATGAAGGTGATTTCACTAAAATCGGAGTCAGTTTGAAAAAAGTTGGTTTTGCGACCTAACCACAACTGGGTTTCTGGGCTATTTATTTTATTTAGAACACGTTATTTATTATTTTAATGATTTTATAATTTTTAATTAATTTATTTATCTTGTATCTTAATGCTTATTTATTTCATAATTTTTGGATATTTTTATTATTTTAAATAAATAAAAAACCCTAATTTATAGGTATAAATGAACTATATATCTTATATACTTATTTATTAATATATCTAAGTTAATTTATTAAA
This sequence comes from Ottelia alismoides, assembly GCA_037367405.1. Taxonomy (NCBI): domain Eukaryota; kingdom Viridiplantae; phylum Streptophyta; class Magnoliopsida; order Alismatales; family Hydrocharitaceae; genus Ottelia; species Ottelia alismoides. The sequence goes on along the minus strand of JAZKJV010002036.1, from coordinate 907,941 downwards.
AGCCACCAAAATTCATATATACTTTTTTTATTAATCTAATAATTAAGAAAATATAAAATTAATATACTATTTATAAATTTATTAAATTAAAAATCGAAAACCTCTTTAAAAATGATTATTTATATTTATGTATTAATATAATATTTATATATTGTAAAATAATTAATATTTATTAAAATTAATTATACTATAATTTAGATAATTTAATTCTCTACATTTTTTGTTTTTATACCTAATTAAAATATTGTTATTAACTATTTAATTCATATTTATTAAGGTATTTCTTGAACCTGGCCAACCAGGAGGTGACACGTGTCAGCACCTGGGACCTTCTTCTTTAAGAAGGTCGGACAACTTTCTGTTCCAACCGCCGATCTTCAACTTTTTCTCCACGCTAACTCCTAACCTCCTCCTCCAATCTGATTCATTCATCTTATTCCTCTAACCACCCTCTCTCATGCCCACCATTGATTCTCTAACAAACCCTCTTCGTTCGCCTATAAAATCCTCTTCAAATCACCATTTTCGAACTTAACTTCTCCTGAGCTCTAGCTTCCAGAATACACTTGGCCATCATCCAACCTTCACTGTCGTGTTCCGCCCGATTTGGAGGTGACAACTCCGTCCAAGGCTGTCTGCATGGAAGAGGATTGAACGGAGGAGGGTTCCAAGGCGATCCGCCGCCTTGCATCGCGTCACAATGTCGTGCCGAGCTTCGAGAAGACTGCTCGTCAAGCTACTACTCGAAGGTCATACACCTTCAATTTCACAGGTCAATTATCCATCTTTTACTATTTCTTTCTAGATATATGTGCTTCTATTAGCGATATTAAGTACATGATTAGGGACCTTAATCATCCGTATTAGATGTTATTCCCTAATCCCTCTCAAACTCGATCCAAATCACTCTGAATCTATTTCCATTCTTGCATTGTATTCATTCTAGAGTTTCTGGAAAGACTACCTTAGAATTGCAAATTCTTTTAAAATTGTGGTTGATTTACATGCAAATCAAGCAAGAAGATAATCAGTTGCAGGTCATTCACCATATGGAGCACATAATTCACCATTTGGAGCTTCGATATCGAAAGATCCTCCCATATCACAAGCTGTTGAAATAACTTCCAGGTCAGCCGAACCTCCACCTTCACCGGCTAGTACACGCTGCATCCGATCACCTCCGGCCATCTTCACCCACGGGCGAGCACGGAGGGACAAGGTGTCTCCCTCTTGGCCCTGTAGGAGGTCCATTCGAGATTGTCTACACTGGAGATAATTCGTCAAAGCTGCAACTGACGCCAGCCGAGCGGAAGAAGCTAAGAACATCGAGAACACTCAGACGCTACAGGCTAGCGCCATGTGTCATCCACGGGCGGTCAAGATCAGCCAGCCGCATCTAATTCCAGCCGTTGATCTTAAAGGGGTAGGACAATTGCACAATAAACCCAGGTGAAGATCCAGACTCATCTTCATCTCCAGACTTTCCAGAAATTGCATTTAGGTCCCTACACATGGACCTAAATGCAATAAAACTATTTCTTCATTGCGAATAAGTCACTGCAAGGACCCATTTATAAAAAAACTTTACTGTTTTTTTTACATTTATGCCCCTGGGTTGTAGGGGTATTTTGGACCCTGATTTTGTTGTATTTTCTTCCTAAATTTTTAGGGTAGTTTCATAACTACCCAAGCTACATTGGTATTTTTCGCGGTTTTCCTTTGCTTCATTTATTTGATTTGATTTTTATAAGATTGAGTGAATTTTTAGTCTTTTCTTGAAGTTCTTGTAAAACCAAGAATAAAGAGAAGTTTTCGATATTGATTTCTTTCATCGAAAACCAAAGTTTTAATATTCTGCCTCCTTAAGTTCGATCTAGGCTCACTTACCTTGATAAATAACATAGTGTAGACGAAATAGGAGAGAGAATAGAAATCCTTTCTCCTATTTTGTTGATTTTTGTTTCATCAACTCGAATCTTGGTTCGGAGCGACTCCTACAACCGATACCGACATCTTATCGCTTTCCAAGATTTGAGTTATCAATGCCATTGGATGCCCTCTATTGGGAGTAATCTAACGGACACAATCCAACCACGTTGCTATCCGAGGCAACGTTTCAGACCTTAATCTCAGAGTCCGACCCTCAGCTCGAGCCTCATTTCGAACAACCAACGGAGAATCAGGAGCTGACACATGGACCAAGCCTCTACATCCGAGCCTGTATGAGTCGCGTACAACCTGCATGTAACTGGGTAATTTATAACTCCAACCCTTGATTTCAAAATAATTATAGATAAGTCCTCCCTACTTGAGTAATCTGCATATGAACCCCTGCGAGTTATTTTAATTACATTTGAGTACCTGTTTGTCCTTATTTGTAATAAAACTTGGAGTTTTTCCTACATTTATGACCTTGAATTATTTTTTGAATAACTTATTATCCATATATCTAATTAAAGTGATTTTGGTCTCGTTTGAAAGCTATTTTATTGCTCTATCTTGTGGTGTTCTTTGTGGTAATTCTTGATATAAAAATCATGAATTATTTATTTCATCTTCTAAATGCTTAATTTGATCTTTAATGGAAGTTGAAATGGTTATTGTTTTGAAAAACTGATCCTGATTAATCCCTTGCATCTTGATGAAAAAATATTAGTTGATTTTTATCACTACATTTATGCTAGTAATTGGTTTAATTGTTGGTTAAAAAAAGTTTTTTTAAGTACTGCCTCAACATCTTCAGAATCTAAATGATCTGAGGGTGACTGAATGTTCTGATGGTTCACTTCAGACTCGGAGGGATAAAGAAGGTCTGAATGATCTGAACTCAGAATCATCTCCATCAAGATTTTCGCTTTTCGTCTCTAGGATTGTGCTCTCCAGTCTCCCATCCTCGGATATTAGAATCTCAGTTTCGACGAAGGTGGAATGAAAGATTGGGTACTAGGTTCGGCCCAGACGGCCTCATCATCGGTTTGTACGAAGTCAGAAACCTGATGACTGTTGGGCTCGTCATCATATGCTCGCTCTAATCTAGCTTATTTGGAATTCTGGTCATGGATCATCTCAATATGTATACTTTCACCCTGGACGCGAAAGTACACCTTCCCGGTATCAGAGATGGAAATGGCCTTTACTTTTGACAGAAAAGGTCGTCCTAGTATGATTGGGATATCGGTCACACATTCAGGGACTTCCATGTCCAACACGACAAAGTTCACGGGGAATTGCAAATCCTGAATGGTGACGATAATGTCTTTGATTAAACCCTTAGGCCTCTTGACCAATCTATCAGCAAATTGCAAGACCGTTCGACTTGGTCGAAGAGGACCGAACTCGAACTTGTCGAATAGGGAATATGGAAGGATAGTAATCGAAGATCCACTATCTAATAGAGTCCGATCAAAAGTCTGATCGAGTATCTCGCATCTGGCATACGGTGCTCTCGTATCTGATCTCTTGGCTGGGAGATGATTATGAATGGCATGACATGTTTCCTTGGTCAGCACATGTATCTCATAACAGTGATTTCCCTACCTCTTCTTTCTGCGCACTGTGGTTAGTTCTTTTAGGCCTTTCTGGAGAAGAGGGATGTGTGCCAAGGCTTCCGAAAGAGGGAGTTGGATCGTAAATTTATTCATTTGAATCTATTTGGCATTTTCTTTTTTATTGCCTTTTCCTAAGCAGAGTGCTTTGGGAAAAGGAATCTATACATCCTCCGGGTTAGTCTGTACAATAAGAGAATCATAAGAAGAAGAAGGAAAGGTTTTTTGTAAAATTGGGACCTGATTTCCTCGAATCATCAAAAAAAGAAAGATCTTGATCAACAATCTTTTTATTTCTTTTTCGAGTTCTTCTCTTTTGTACATTTTTTTGTGGTTTTCTATCATCATCACTATTTACAAAGAAAGGTAATACAACTACATCGACGTTCAGCTCTGCCTGCACTTCAGTCTGGGTGGCATCAGCACCACCATTTCCATTGTCAAAAGGTGCGGCTTCAGTACCGTCATCAGTGTCTTCTACATGATCTCTCATGTTATCCAGAATGTCCTCCCCAAGCCTAGATTAGTCTGCCTACTGGAATCCTACCTCTCCTAAGCGAAATGAAATCATCATCATCACAAAGAAGATAATCGTTAAACATTATTATTACTTTGAAATGCTTTCTAGATCAAGTATTTATTAAAGTCTACCTTCTGATTTGATCTCATTGGATTTGGATTTTATAATTAATTCCAGAAATGATTGTGATCAACTCCAGTTATCTTTTGTACGCCTGATAATAATGTGTTTGTCATAATTATATTTTTGGTGCATCATTGTCTTCACCTATTGTAATTGTATAAAAAAATGTGTTAAAATTTGCTATGTTGTGATTTGTGCATTTGTTAAATATAATTAATATAAGAATTGTTACTTTAAATATTTGACATTTGAAATTTACCACCAAATTGCTTGCATCCTTGTATTTGACCCTAGACATCCTACATTAAAATTAAAGCTGAATCCTTATTGCGGATTTTATTCATTCAATTCTGTATAAAAATCTAAGTGCATATGCTACAACGGATCTATATTATTACATGCATTTATCGACTCATCAGATGGCACCATTGCTAGTGACCGCTGGAGCTTCATTTGATTATCTATCTACGACGATGAAATTCTGTTATCTAGGCGGTGAAGTGGAATTACAGATGAAGCAAATGAAATGGCAGCGATCTGATTCCGAATCCAGCACAGATTTCTCTTCCCTTTCAGAGGAAGACTGCGATGTGGTTAACATAGTTGGGATTTGGGCACATAACCCAACAGTACAGAGCGGGATCCTCTCATCTGGAGAAAACAGTGTACACAAACCAGTTATTGATACATTGCAAGAGTTCTTGAATAATGCATCCCCTACTCTCTTAATGACATAGAAGTCCCTTTGGACTTGTCGGTTCCTCATCTTTTAGAACAATCAAGGGAAATAGATGCTAAGTCGGACGCGACTTTGGCTGATGTACCATCTTTCTTTGGCAATCTGATTCTTTATTCTTTAGTTCAGTTGGTGGACAACATTACAGGAAAATAATATCCACTAAGCATCACAAATCCAAACTTAGTGGTAGTTCTGCCTGATATACCTGATGATTCATCTTTACAAGAATTGAAGCCATTACCTCCTACACTCAAGTATTCCTTCCTTACGTGATCAAAGAATAAGTTTTCTATCATCATTAGTTCTAAGTTGATTGTAGACCAGGAGACTAGATTGTTAGAGGTATTAGAGAAAAACCGTAAGGCTATAGGATGGACTGTGTCGGATCTCGTGGGTATAAACCCCGCACTCTGTTCACATCATTTTTTGTTGAGGATAATGCTAGACCTTCTTGTGAGTTCCAGAGGAGAATTAATCCAAATTTACGGGGAGTAGTTAAGAAGGAGATCGATAAATGATGTGGAGCGGGCTTTATTTACCCAATCTTTAACTCCAAATGAGTGGCACTTTACACGTTGTTCCCAAGAAGTTGGGAATGAAGATGATCACCAATGATGAGGGAGTTGAGATTGTGTCACGAGTGCCTAAGTCGTGGCGTATCTGCGTCGATTATAGGCGCCTGAATGTTGCGACCAAGAAAGATCACTTTTCCCTACCTTTTAATTGATTAGATTTTGGAGAGATTAACGGGGCTAGGAAGGAGTTCTTTTGTTTTCTTGATGGGTACTCTGGCTACAATAAAATAGTCATCACGACCTGAGGATGAGGAAAAGACCACTTTTACAAGTCTCTTCGACACTTATGCATTCAGACGCATACCTTTTGGGCTATGCAATGCCCCAGTTACATTTCAGAGATGCATGATTGCGATATTTGCTAAAATGGTTGGGGATTTCATGGAGGTCTTCATGGATGATTTCTCAATCCATGGTGATTCATGATTCTTATTTAGCACACTTGGACCGAGTTCTTCAAAGGTGTAGAGAGGTAAATCTGGTACTCTCTTGGGAAAAGCCATTTTCTGGTGAAGGAGGGTATTGTGTTGGGGCACGTCATCTCCAAGAAGGGAATGAAGGTTGATCCTGGTAAGGTGGATGTGATCAAGAAACTTGATCCACCAATCAACATTAAGTCACTGATGTCATTTCAAGGGCATGTTGGATTCTATAGAAGATTTATTCAGGATTTTTCTAAGATATTCCAACCCCTGACCGAGCTCCTAGGAAAAGACATTGAGTTCTTTGTAGATCACAAGTGTCTTGAGGCCTTTGAGCTCCTTAAGAAAAAGACATGTGGCTCGTCTATTCTGTAGGCTCCTGCTTGGCCTCTTCCCTTTGAGATCATGACCGATGCTTCAAATTTTGCTATAGGAGACATATTGGGGCAGTGGCAAGATCAGATTCTGTTTGCTATTCACTATGCAAGCAAGGTATTGGATCCATCACAGAGAAACTATACAGTGACCGAGAAAGAAATGCTTTCAGTAGTTTGGGCTTTAGAGAAGTTTAGGTATGTGATTTTAGGCTCTAAAGTGATAGTATATAGCGATCATTCAGCCATTAGGTATCTCATGGAAAAGAAGGACGCGAAGGCACGTCTTCTTAGGTGGATATTGTTACTCCATGGAATTGATTTGGAAATTAAGGATAAACCCGAAGTTAAGAATGTAGTGGTTGATCATCTTTCAAGGATCGAAATAAAGGACTCCCCTGATACTGAGCCTATTCGAGAGAACTTCCAGATGAGTCTATTTGTGTTATTGACTCACTTCCATTGTATGCCAACATGGTGAACTACCTTGACTTCAAGTAAGTTCTCCATAGTTGTATTAAGAACAATATAAGACCGACTCAAGTCGGATTCGAGGAAATGGCATTGGGAGGATCTGTTCCTTTTCTTTGAAGGATCGGATTGTATCTGGACAAGATGTATTCCTCAGGAAGAATACCAAAGTGTCCTCATGTATCGTCATTCATTTAAAGCTGGAGGACACCATTTTGGAAAGAGAACTGCTCACAAGGTGCTACAATGTGGTTTCTTTTGGCCGATCTTGTTTGGAGACGCTGTAGATTTTGTACGGTCGTGCCCTGTTTGCTAGAGGATGAGAGGGACTTTTGGTTATATATATGAGATGCCCATGCATCCTGTGATTTTTTGTGATGTTTTTAATGCTTGGGGCATAGATTTCATGGGTCCCTTCCCTAATAGCAAAGGGTTTGAGTATATCTTATTAGCGGTTGATTACTTGTCAAGATGGGTGGAGGCTATCCCAACTCGAGATGAAGATGGTAGGATTGTTAAAGTTTATTAAGGATCATATTATTTCACGGTTTGAGGTACCTAAAGTTTTGATATTTGATGGAGGTGGCCATTTTGTGAATGGAATGATGAAATCATTTTTAAAGGACTATGGGTTTGAGCATAGATTAAGTAGTCCTTACCACCATCAATCAAATGACATGACCAAGGTTTCAAATAGGGAGGTGAAAAGTATCCTTCAAAAGTTAGTCCATCCAGATAGGAGGAACTAGTCTCAGTTGTTGGACCAAGTTCTGTGGGCTTACAGAATGGCCTACAAGACACATTTTGGTACTTCATCTTTCGAGATGATTTATGGCAAGCTATGTCATTTGCCCGCTGAGTTAGTGCACAAATCCTAATGGGCAATATAGAATATTAACTTGAGCCATCACTTAGGAAAATTGTGTAGAAACCTCAACTTAAATGAACTAGTGGAAATTCACAACTGACCATATGACAACAACATGATCTATAAGGATAAAGTTAAGAAGTAGCATGATGCACATATTAGATACAAGAACTTTTTTCCCATGATAAAAGGTATGGTTGTTGAATGCAAAGTTAAATATTTTCCACCAGAAACTTAAGTCAAAGTGGGCGGGTCCTTTTATTGTAAGGGAAGTGCATGAGAATGGTAGTGTAGAGATTTCTGAGCTTTCAGAAAATGCACCTTCCTTTCTGGTTAACATGCAGTTACTTAAGCATTTTGTAGAATACAAGGAAAGGTTAACTCCCGTAGAACTTATGGACTTCATGCCTATCGATTCAGTTTTAGCTTTCTCAAGGAAGGCATGATCATCATAACAGATCCACATCAACAGATTCATTTCTTGAAGATTCATATTATTTATTCTTGTAAATTCCATTCGCCTCTTTTCTTTATCCTACCTACAATTAGGCTATTCTCAGCCTAAATATTGGGGGATTTTGTCCTTACCCTCTCCTTTGCTCTGATCTCTCATTTGTATTTATCTTTATATCTCTACTTAGGTTTTTCACATCCTAAGTATAGGGGTGATCTTCCCTGTATAATCCTCTTGAATTTTTTTCTTTCTCACACTTGCACATGTCTTATTCTCAATTCACTTCTTTTAGATTATTTTACGCTTAGTTGAGCTATGATTTCATATCACTTTGTGCTACGAGGACATAACAAAAGCTAAGTATAGGGGAGTCTACCGTATATATTACATATATAGTCAAACCATAGCTCATAATTTTAAAATTTTCAAACTCTTCGGGTTATGTGTATCGTATTATATTTTTGAATTGAGTATTGTATAAAATATATTGAAAATAATTTTTGAAAACTATATACATATTGGACATGATTTTCAAGTGTTTTACACAGTTTCTGGAAATTTGGATTAACATTGTTTTGAAAATCATGTGAAAATGTTTTGAAAACCTATATCTATGTGACTTTTTTTGCAAAAAGTTTTCAAAATTATTTTCAAAAGCTAAGGGTGTAAATGAGATTAACTAATTAATTTAATTCCAAATCCAATAAAAATCAGGAATATCATTAACTCTATTGTGTCTTTTCAGTATTCTTTAGTATTTTAAGGTTTCTAAGAAGTTGCGACGTTTCCTTGAACCATTTTGTCATTATCCTTTATAAGGTTGTCTGTCCTTAGAGTTTTTCAGAGTCTGACATGAAGGAAAAATCTGAATGTCAATTCTATATTTTGGAAGATTAAGTTGACTAAGAGTTCTCTGAAAAGAGTGGTGCCGATTGAAGAGGATGATCTATTGATAGAAGAATCATATATGGAGGTACCCTTACCATTTCTTGGGGATGCCCAATTGTGGGATTCTCACATGTCCTGTAAGTTGGGTCATTCTACTGTGTCTAGTTTTTCTTTCTAAGGAAAACCCTAAGTCTATTGTAAGATTTCAAGGTTTGATTCATCTTCAAATGATTGTGAATGATTTTGAGGCTTCCCATGTAAATATGGATATCATTTTTGAGGAATAATTGCATCATTACAGGAGATTGAAATTCCAAGTTGGTGAAGATCTTTCATATCCTGATTCGAAGTGTTCTTTGTTAGGAAGAAATAATTGAAACATAAGCCGGCCTGTGCTTTTAGACCTCGAAGATCCAATCTTTATTTATAAGGAGCTAAAGTTTGTAATGTTGTTAAGGTATCCTAGTATATTATTGAGTGTCTCTGTATTGTTTTGTCAAGGGTGCCCATTCTGTTGTCCTTCTCTGACACACTATATTTTTAATTGGTGTCTTTCTCTGACACTTTAACTATGCACTCAAGGTCTGAGATGATCTTTAACACTTAGTTTAAGGAGTCCCTAGACTTAGAGTTATCATGAATTAATCACTTGGGTCTTAGAGTTAAAAAATTCACTCTCTCCAAGTTTGAAAATATGCAGGCTATATTTCATGCTTAATCTCCTTTAAAAGAAATTTGACTATCATTCACATGCACGTCTACATTCATGATTATAAGTTAGGGTATCACCAAGGAGACTTGGATTCGAAGCTTGAGTTTGGACTTGATCTATATGATGCTCAAGGATGGGATAAAATTAATGAAGGCTTCATGAAACCTGAGTGTTAGCATCTTAGCCAGTATGGGACATGTTCTCATGCTATCTCTTGACTTTGACCTAAAGTGCCATGGTTTGATGACATTTAATTAATAATTGATCAGTGTGCGCAAACTTTTGGTAAAAGCAGTGGAGCTAGACAAAAACAAAGAAAAGAAAGAAAGAAATGTTGAAAGAAAAGCTCTCACCATACATAGTCAAATATCAAAGAGCTTCCACCAAAGGCAAGCTCTCCCAGCCATTTCAAAGTGTCCACTTGGACCATTGTTATTAGGACTAGGAGTCGGGCTAGCACCCAAAAAGGGCTCTGCATCGTAAATGCTACAAGTATGGGTGTAGAAGGTATATTAGATACTCAAAAAAGGTACATCCCGGTGTACTTTCAGGAAAACAAGTGCAGACGACTCCAACTTCTTTTGACGGACACACTGATTGGCAAGAATCAAAATGAAAATTGTGTTGAGTATTGGCACTTGAGAGAACCCTGTTCAAATGAGAGGAAGGGAAAATAAAGACACAATTCTACATCCTCAATAATCTTGCCTTCCATCGATACCTTTGAAGTCTGACAAACTAAAGGGACGGTGGATTAAAGCAAGACTAGATTTATTTCCTAGAGTTGAGGGTTGAGTCCCTGGGAGAGCTTCTGAGATTGATATTTTTGGTGATATTCTGACTTTATTCTCATGATGCAGTCTACGAAGTCATACTTCTTATATATGTATACATTGAGAGTCTGACAAGTATAGGAGTTGAAATCCTTTTGATTAATACTTGGATCAACTTAGAGTTTTAGGATTCCTAAAACCTAATGTTCTACACCAAAGCAATCCTTGTTTACTCACTTTGCACATGTCAGGGATCTCATTAATTAAACTAACTTGCTAACAAATTCTTTTATTAGCCAGGGGGGTGATAAATCCCAGATTTATCATCTTTAATTATCATTATTAACTCTCTTACTTAATTTAATCACATGATTCATTAATTAATTAACACTAATTATTAATTAAGACATTATAAATAATTAACACTAATTATCATGGGATTTTTACCCAGCAGACCCTATAATCTTTGTCTATGACCTCTACGACCTTTGAAACATTGTAGTTCCTCTCTCACCCCCATAAATGTGTTAACCTTTATCCTACAGACCCTATGGTTAACCCCCATCTATTTAACTGTTAAAATCAATCGGATTCTGTTATCTTTTTTTATACTCTACCCAATTTATTTATCAAATTTTCTAGAAGTGCCATTCCCTCCTGATAAACTGCTGAATCGGCCCTATAATACTGTTGTTATAACACTTCATGATGTCATCGCAGTCGGGCTGAATCGGGTCATCAAAGACCATCTCATTTAAATATAGCAATCAAATTAAGATGGCCGTATATTTTATTTTACTTGGCAAGAAACCAAGGTCGAATTCAAGGACATGAGCCTCTCTCATATTATCCAGATTTTAATCTATCTAATTAAGTGTTGGATTAAAAGAGCATAGGTCAAATCATGTAAGAAGACACCACAATGCATTGAAGAAAAGAAGAAACATGCATTTTTTATACTTTAATTTTTATCAAGAAAATAAACGCGATGAAATGCATCAAGAATATGCCCGAGACCATAAGTAAATGAGCCATTAAAATACACGTCAAATCCGGGTTAAATTAAGAAGCAATCTTTATTCATGTAAAAATAGGAATGGGGATCAAGACACTTAATCAATAATCTACTACTTCAAATTTCGTAGTGTTTAATGTGAAATGAAAGCATGCCATAAGGAAGACAATAAAGAGAGCTTCAAAGTACCACTGAAATCACCTGAAACGGAGTTACGAAGCTCAAGATATGCAATAAAGAAGATAAGGGCATAAATGCAAGAAAACATAAAAAGATAACTACAATCAGGTCCCTGGAAGGGACTAAAATGTAAATAGAAGAAAGTTCGAGACCTTCCCTATAAAATACTCACATGCACAGGGGTACTTTCACAATTTTGAAAACCCGCGAGGGTAGGATTGCAAAATACCCAAGTACGCGTGAGCTGCACGTGATCCAGGACCTGGTTGCAAATTGAAGAAGTCAGCGGGGGCTCTGCGCAATTTACCCACATGGCACGTGCTATGCACGCGCCATCCATGCTTGGAGGAAAGCTGAGGCTCGGCAGAGGCTCGAGGTGCTTCGGGTCGGCTCGGGCGCTGGATCAGGCTCGGTGCAGGCTCAGAAAATGCTCGAAAGAAACGAGCCTCCAGGCTTGGGTTCGGATAAGGCTCGGGACATCCAAGCCTGGAGCTCAGAAGCTGAGGCTCGGACTTCGTCTGGAGATGACGTGTGGCTGATCGTACACCGTCAGATCTTCGAAGATCCAACGGTATCTGACGTCGTTGGCATGGCTTCATCTGGGCCGTCAGATGGTCGCTGGACGAGGACCATCCAATGGCCGCTGTGCTTCCTCGTCCATCTTCAGCTGGCGGCGGGTTCAGAGCTCTGGCAAAGGAGCTCCTTCTCCGCCGCTCCATCTCGTGCACGGTGGAGCTCCACAAGACCTCTTCGAAGGTTGGCGATGAAGCTCAAGTCTTGGTCGAGCTGCAGCTCTCGATGGTGAAGGTACTCGTCACACCAGTGACGGATACGGTGCTCGCGAAGCCCAGTCCAGCGAGAATTCCGATCATTGAGGAGCTAATTACCTGCATGGTTAGAGACAAACTGAAACAAGGGAAATACGTGCAAGGATGGAATGGGAGCTTTTGTGGGCAAAGAACATGGAAGATCTGAGCTTCTCCACCGTGGAAGGCGGAGAAGAAGAGTCGGATGTGATCTGAGGTTGTGAAGGGAAGTAGAGGTATTGGAAGTGTGCGTGTGAAAGGGGGTTGTGAGTCGGAGCTCTGGGAGTGAGCGATGAGGGTCGAGAAGGAGGAGAACGACCTAATTAATTAAGGGAAATCAAGAAAAAATGCAAGGGAAGAAGAAGGAACTTACCTGACGTCGGGCGGCCGGAGGGCTTGTGCTCGAGCTCCGAGAAGGCGCTCTGGGTCATCGCTGAACTCCCCCATCCTTTGGGAGCAGCTTGGCAGGCTCGGAGCACCGTGACTCCTCCATGGAGGGCTGAGGGTCATCACCGGAGGCTCCTATCGTCATCGCTCGATCCGTCCATCTCCCCCTGTCACAGGGAGATGGCGGAGGGCTGGGCCGTGCCCTGCGTACGGGTGGACAAGGGCTATCGGAGGAGGGAAGGGTGTATTTGAAGATGGTGATGGCGGTGCTGATGAATGGAGTCGTGGATTTCGAGGGGGTTATGGGATGACTGAGAGGACGTCGTGGATTGTGGTCGTGTCCGCGAGGAAGGGGGAAGATGGGTGAAGACCGTGAGGTGGTTAGCGATAGAGGGGAACATCGGAGGAATAGGAGAAAAAAGGAAGGGCGAGGTATCCATACGAGTGGAGAACGTGCGAGTGAGGAGCGCCTGGAGGTTGACAATGACCTGTAGCCGTTGGATTTGGAGATCCAATGGTGGACGTTTGAGCGCTGAAGAACGGTCTAGATTAGATTTTAGGTGCCGCGATCAAAGAGTCGTCGATGATGCCACGTGTCGCTTTGGATACGAAGCGTGAGCAGACGACCGCGATGTGATGGAAGTGTAGATCAAATGGCTAAAATGCAGTGGGAATGTGAGGTCGCGATTTCAGCTCCAAGCGATGATCTGATGGCGGAGGTCCTGACACGTGGCGCGAGCAGGAAAAGGCAGATACGTGTGGTGATGATGTAATCTTGGGGATGATCTGATGGTTGTGAAGAAGGGCGTATGTGGAGGAAGCGCAACCGTTGGATCGAGATGAAGATCCAACGACCCTGGGCGACGGCGTATGAGACAAAGAGGCCGGGCCACGTGGCTCAACCAGAGAGGGCCACTTGGCCCAATCTTATTCCGAGAGATAACTTGAGATATGAGGGTCAATTTGTCCAAATTTGAGAAAACTCAAAACATGAAAGTTGTAGATCTCGATGAGATCTACAAGTTTCATGTTGACCAAAAATGAAGATGAGATCAAATGAAGACTCAAAATATTTTTGATGGTACTTTCAAGGCTAAAAATACCACGAATTTTAGTTTTGTCATTTTTTTGTGATTTTTAATTTATTAGTGACTCTGGTAAGTAAAAGACATTATCTGGTTTTTATTGACACAATTTCAAGCAAGGGGGTTAATAATGGGAAACTAAGATGATGAAATTGGGTTTCATCACCAACTATACTTAATCTATGCTCATCCTCGAGCATCAAAAAAATGATTAAGATGGTTTAATCCCCTTGTGCAAGTGAGTGCAGGATCCAATCTGTTCAAGTCTACTCAACTTTAGAGGTCCAAAATTCTAGAACTTAACCCAGCCTTAGTCAAGAGACACCCAATTCCTCTAATTCTCCAGACTCTCCCTGATGTACATATAATCTAAAGGATATGAAATTTAGTGTTGACTGTGATTCTGAGAGTAGAGTCAAATCGTCACCTAAAGTCTTGGTCCAAGAAAATCTCCTAAGGACCCAATCCTCAACACTAGGGAGTAAATCAAATCTTGCATCCAATCCACCATCTCTTTAGTTGTCAGACTTAGAAAATGTAGATGGAAGGCAAGTAATGGAGAGTATGGGATTGTGTCATTTCTTCTCTCCCTCTCATTAGAACAAGGATTCTCTCTAGTGCCTTTTTACGCAACACATTTTTTTGGTGTTGATCAGTGCGTCCGTCAAGAGAAGTTGGAGCCGTCTGTACTTGTTTTCCTGGGAATACACTGGGGTGTGTCTCTTTTGAGTACCTATCGTACCTTCGACACCCAGACTTGTAGCATTTACGATGTAGAGCCCTTTTTTGGTGCAAGCCCGACTCCTGGTCCTAATAGCGGTGGTCCATGTGGACACTTTGAAATGATTGGGAGCGCTCACCTTTGGTGGAAGCTCTTTGATATGTAACTTTGTGGAATGAGATCTTTTCTTTGACATTTCATTTATTTGTGGTATTTTGGCTAGCTCCACTGCTTTTACCAAGAGTGGCGCACACTGATCAACATATTTTTATTTAATCACACCCTGGCACTTATGTCAATATCAAGAGATTAGTATAAGAACCAAGTTCTCATACTGGCAAAATTTGTTGACTCTCAGGTTTCATAAAGCCTTCAAAGATTTTATCCCATCCTCGAGCATCATTAGATCAAATCCAAACTTGAATTCCTCATCCCAATCCCTCAGGTGAAAAGTCAACTCATCTCATCAAAACCGCAGTCGTGCATGTGATGTGTTGATCATATTCTTATTGTCTGAGACTAAGCATGGAATATAGCATGCAAATCTAGAAACCTAGGGGAATGTGGATGATTAAGTCTATGACCATGATGGCTAAGGATGGTTAATCTAAAATTTCAAAGACCTCATAAAACTTAGTTTCTTTAATCATTTCAGATCCTGGGTAGAAGTGTAAAAGTAGAGGATTAATCCAACTCCTTCATCCAGAAACTCTCTTCTTTTTTTCTTTTTTTTGAGACTTCAAGAGATATTAGGATTGCCTAAACTCAATTAAGCATCTGCATTCAGCCAGTATGGATGTAAGTACTGGCCGAAGCCTATTGCTTGAGGACGGGGCCTTACGCGATGTCCTATAAATCATCCAATCTGCTAAGGGCGAACCCTCATTGAACGCGGCTACTTAATTGGGCTTAGTAGTCACGAATGGCTCCTGAAAGGTTTTTTTTGGGTTTTTCTCATTTTTAAGGATTTTAATAGAAGGTTAAAACACATGTTAGACTCAACTTTCCTTAAAAAGAGAGAGAAAAAATTTCAAAACCATGTCACACAAATAAAAAGTTTTCAAACATTTTTCAAAAGATTTTTCAAAACAAGAAAAACTCATTTTCAAATCATTTTTTGTAAATATTTTTATCAAAATAGTGTAACATAATATAGAAAAGCCGTGAAAAACTTCTGAGTCCTCTTAATCCAAAGAATTTTACTTTAGCCAAAAAAGTTTTAAATTTTTCAAAATTTTCAGATTATAACTAAAGTAAGTATATTGTATATACGGTATACCACCCAATACTTAAACTTTGCTATGTCCTCATAGCACTGGATGTTACAAGTACATAGGTCCATTTAAATGTAGAGAAATATACAGGAGCTAAGAGGGGCTCCCCCTATACTTAGGTTAGAAATAACCTAAGTATAAAGGCAAGGAAAGGAGAGTAGAGAAAATCACGGGGACTCGGGTCCCCCCTATACTTAGGTTGAGATTAGCCTAAGTATAAAGATGAGATTTGATGTTGGGAGGAACCCAAGGTGAATGAAGAAGATGAATGGATTTACAAGTGAGCGGATGAATCTACGGAGATGGATGGAGTGACTAAGGCTCTGGGGAGTGTATCGACGCAGGAGTGTATCGACGCAAACATGGCTCAATCAAGCATACAACACCCTTTAGTTTCATCAACTCACACATGAAACCAACCGAGGTTGGTTTATTATCTTGTCGATTTTATTGGTGATAAAATTTAGATACGCAGAGAAAAATGTTAAGTGAAAATCAATGCATAGACGAGGGTGTTGCTCTCCCAAAACCAAAATTTACTCCATTTTAGGTTGACTTACAATTAACAATCCAAATTTTTCTTAAGGTTGTCACTGATTAATGCGAGCACAAAATCAAGCAATTATCATCTACCGTTCATTCCCATATTCTGTTTAACCTAGGTGATCAAGCTAGGAAAGGAAACCAAGAAAAACATGTATTCGATAAAAATCGCGATCTAGGATAAGCGATAAAACATGCAGTGACTTGGCAAAAATCTGTGAAAAACTTGGTCTGTTTTGAAAATCATAATCAATATGTATGCAAGCAGATCAAAAAGCCGCACCTAACATGCTTCTATTAGAGTGAAACATTTCTTTAAAATTTGACTAAGTGAAGCGAGGCTAGGTGCGTCTTTGATTAATGTGTGTCCTACCTACGAGCAAGCGCATAAAAATGCGAATTTTAAACTAAGCTCGAAGAGTCGCGTGCCTGGTCCTAGGTCAACACTCAAGTGGGGGCGATCCCCACACAACCACAATCGTTCAATTACACTCATGAGCCTTCGATCGAAGACCACTGTAAAAGACGAATTATTACAAACATGGAAATAAAAATGCAAGACATTTTTTTCTTTCTTTTCTATTTGCTCCAAGCATGCTCCTGCGGCTCCTCGCAGCGGGAAACACCAGCTCCTCGCCTTCTTGAATCATCAAGGACTCTGCCACAAATACAATGGTTAGAGATCGATAAAGAAGAAAATTTTATAATGCAAGACAAATTAACAATCTTGACATATAAAGAAAAACACTTAATTAAATAAGTAAAAATCCAAAAAATACAAGAAATGAGCTGTGTCCCCGGCAACGACGCCATTTGATAAACCACTGAATCGGCCCTCTAATAGTGTTGTTTTAACACTTCATGATGTCATCGCAGTCGGGCCGAATCAGGTCATCAAAGACCATCACATTTAAATATAGCAATCAAAATAAGATGGTCGTATATTTTATTTTACTTGGTAAGAAACCAAGGTCAAACTCAGGGACTCGTATTATCCAGATTTTAATCTATCTAATTAAGTGTTGGATTAAAGGAGCATAGGTCAAATCATGCAAGAAGACACCACAATGCATTAAAGAAAAGAAGAAACATGCATTTTTTTTATATTTTAATTTTTATCAAGAAAATAAACGCGATGAAATGCATCAAGAATATACCCAAGACCATAAGTAAATGATCCATTAAAATACACGTCAAATCAGGGTTAAAGTAAGAAGCAATCTTTATTCATGTAAAAATAGGAATGAGGATCAAGACACTTAATCAATAATCTACTACTTCAAATTTCGTAGTGTCTAATGTGAAATGAAAGCATGCCATAAGGAAGACAATAAAGAGAGCTTCAAAATGCGACTGAAATCACCTGAAACGGAGTTACGAAGCTCAAGATATGCAATAAAGAAGACAAGGGCATAAACACAAGAAAACATGAAAAGATAACTACAATCAGGTCCCTGAAAGGGACTAAAATGTAAATAGAAGAACGTTCGAGACCTTCCCTGTAAAATACCCACACAAACAGGGGTATTTTTGCAATTTTGGAAACCCATGAGGGAAGGATAGCAAAATACCCAAGTCCGCGTGAGTTGCACGTGATCCAGGATCTGGTTGCAAATTGAAGAAGTCGGCAGGGGCTCTGTGCAATTTACCCAGATGGCACGTGCTATGCACGCACCATCTAGGCTTGGAGGAAAGCTGATGCTTGGCAGAGGCTTGGGGTGCTTCGAGTCGGCTCAGGCGCTGGATCAGGCTCGGTGCAGGCTCGGATGAAACGAGCCTCCAGGCTTGGGTTCAGATAAGGCTCGGGACATCCAAGCCTGGAGCTCGGAAGCTGAGGCTCAGACTTCGTCTGTAGATAACGCGTGGCTGATCGTACATCGTCAGATCTTCGAAGATCCAACGGTATCTGACGATGTTGGCATGGCTTCATCTGGGCCGTCAGATGGTCGCTGGACGAGGATCATCCAACGACCGTTGTGCTTCCTCCTCCATCTTCAGCTGGTGGCGGGTTCAGAGCTCCTGCGATGGACCTCCATCTCCACCGCTCCATCTCGTGCATGGTGCAGCTCCCCAAGACCTCTTCGAAGGTTGGCGATGAAGCTCAGGTCTTGGTCGAGCTGCAGCTGTCGATGGCGAAGGTACTCGCCACACCAGTGACGGATACGGTGCTCGCGAAGCCCAGTCCGGTCGGATGTGATCTGAGGTTATGAAGGGAAGTAGAGGTATCGGAAGTGTGCGCGTGAAAGGGGGTTGTGAGTCGGAGCTCGAGGAGTGAGCGATGAGGGTCGAGAAGGAGGAGAACGACCTAATTAATTAAGGGAAATCAAGAAAAAATGCAAGGGCAGAAGGAGGAACTTACCTGACGTCGAGCGGCCGGAGGGCTTGTACTCGAGCTCCGAGGAGGAGCTCTGGGTCATCACTGAACTCCCCCAGCCTTGGGGAGCAACTTGGTGGGCTCGGAGCACCGCGATTCCGCCATGGAGGGTGTAGGGTCATAACCAGAGGCTCCGGTCGTCATCGCTCGATCCGGCCATCTCCCCCTGTCACAAGGAGATGGCGGAGGGTTGGGCCGTGCCCCACGTACAAGTGGACAAGGGCTATCGGATGTGGGGAGGGTGTATTTGAAGATGGTGATGGCGATGCTGATGAGTGGAGTTGTGGATTGCGAGGGGGTTATGGGATGATCGAGAGGACGTCGTGGATTGTGGTCGTGTCCGTGAGGAAGGGGAAGATGGGTGAAGACCGTGAGGTGGTTAGTGATAGAGGGGAACGTTGGAGGAATGGGAGAAAATAGGAAGGGTGGGGTATCATCACGAGTGGAGAACGTGCGAGTGAGGAGCGCCTGGAGGTTGACGATGACCTGTGGCCGTTGGATTTGTATATCCAACGACGGACGTTTGAGCGTTGAAGAACGGTCTAGATTAGATTTTAGGCGATGCGATCAAAGGGTCGTCGATGATGCCACGTGTCGCTTTGGAGACGAAGCGTGAGCGGACGACCACGATGTGATGGAAGTGCAGATCAAATGGATAAAAACAAAGAGGGAATGTGAGGTCCCAATTTCAGCTCCAAGTGATGATCTGATGGCGGAGGTCCTGACACGTGGCGCGAGCAGGAAAAGGCGGATACGTGTGGTGATGATGTAATCCTGGGGATGATCTGATGGCTGTGAAGAAGGGCGTACGCGGAGGAAGCACAACTGTTGGATCGAGAGGAAGATCGAATGGCCCTGGGCGACGACGGATGAGACAAAGAGGCCGGGCCACGTGGCTCAACCAGAGAGGGCCACGTGGCCCAATCAGATTATTCTGAGAGATAACTTGAGATATGAGGGTCAATTTGGCCGAATTTGAGAAAACTCAAAACATGAAATTTGTAGATCTCGATGAGATCTACTAGTTTCATGTTGATCAAAAATGAAGATGAGATCAAATGAAGACTCAAAATATTTTTGAAGGTACTTTCAAGGATAAAAATACCACGAATTTTAGTTTTGTCTTTTTTTGTGATTTTTAATTTATTAGGGACTCTGGTAATGAAAAGACATTATCTGGTTTTTATTGACACAATTTTAAGCAAGGGGGTTAATAATGGGAAATTAAGATGATGAAAGTGGGTTTCATCACCTCCCACCTTCCACCTCTAACTGTTTGTCCCTCCCACCGTCCACCTCCAGCTGAACACGTTGCCTCCCCTCCCCCGGTGCACTGCCGCCGCTGCTCGAAGCTCCCACTCCCCCGTCGGCCGGCCTCCCCTGCTCGTCCCCCCTGACGGCGGACGAAGTCCCTCACCCACTCATCACATACCTGCTCGAAGCCCCCCCTACGTCCTGCCGCCTCCCGATCGGAAGCTCCCCCCCTTGCGTCCCGTCGCCTCTTGATCAGAAGCTCCCCCTGGTAATCCCATCCCGCCACCTTCCCCTATAAAGCCCCTCCCCCCCTGCGGAACTGCCTGCCCCTGCAAAGCCCTCCCCCCTTCCCCTGCGGACCGTCTCCCCCAGCAAAGCCACCTTTCCATGCGGACTGCCTCCCCCTGCAAAGCCGCCTTCCTCTGCGGACTGCCTCCCCCTACAAAGCCCTCCCCTGTCCTCCCCCCCCGCATGCGGACCGCCTCCCCCTGCAAATCCACACTCGATCCCGATCAAAGACTCCACCCACCACCCCGGTCCTGCCGCCTCCCCCTGCAAAAAGTGAAACCCTCCCCACAACTCCACGCTTCAAGCTCATGCTCTTCTCCAGCACAGGTCGTCTGGCTCCCTCGACCCCTGCCAACCTCCTCCAATCGACAGTGCAGTGGGAGGGGGTGCTGCACTGTTACTCTAGCCGTCTGATCATGAATTCTAGCCGTCCGTCCGATCATGATTTTTTTTTACTTTTCATGGTTAGTTTTAGCTGTTCGATCATGAATTGGTTAGATTAACTCGTTTCTAACTCAAGGAAGTTAACTTTAGGCGTGTTAATTTAACGGTAGGGTCTGTGGATAAGATAAAGCAAGTTTACAAGGGTGAGGGAGGAATTACGATGTTTCAATGGTCGTGGAGGTAATTGACAAAGATTATAGGGTCTATCGGGTAAGAATCCCAATTAGCATATGCTAATATTACCCTATTATGGTGTAATATTTTATGTATTTATTTCTTATTAAAAATCAAATAAAAATTATAATAAAATTGTGCATAAATAAATTAACATAAAACAAAATAAAAATACAAAAGAATAAGCAAAAGAAAAATCAAAGAAAATTGTTTTACATGGTTTTTATTAGTATTTTATTTTTATCTATGTGTAATGACATCTGACCTCTTTGACTTCTACATGAAAGTTGTAGATCTCATCAAGGTCTGCAACATTATTCTTACCATTTTTCTTAGTTCTTCCTGTAACCGATTCTTTTCGATTTTAATCTAATTTATTTATTATCTTCAATTCTGATTGGACTACGTGGCACATCCTCAGACGCCCACGTGGCCTGCTCCTGGCTTGCCACACGTCGACTCCAAGCACCATCAGATCTCCTTTGATCTAACACCTCTCATGCTTCTACTCCATCAGTCGTATGATCTGCGATCAGACCTTATCCAGACCATACAACAATGCCGATTTCTCCTCCGTTGGATCAGATCAACTGATCTGATCCAATCCATTCACTAGTACCTCATCGATAGCCCTATATACTCGGTGTTAATTTATTAATGTGTCTCTGTAATTACGTGGGGAATTCAGAATCGATCAAGAAATAATGACAAGAAATTAATCAGTTTTTAATCGATGTGGTTTTATGTTTATTTTACTTGAGCAAGTCCCGAGGTCGAACTCAAGGAGATAAAGGAACAACCTAGAATTTTGTTCATCAAAGTTCGTGCACGGCTTTCGAGGTGGTATTTTTTTTGGTATTTTTAATGCAATTTTGGAATGCAAAATGCAAATGTGGTCAATTTTAGGGACTAAAATGCAATTTCAATCAAACAATGTCTTAAAATTATGGAATTTGTTCGAGATGTCAATTATGATGAAATGAATGCACTATAATTTTTTGGAATGTTTGGATGCAAGATAAATATTTTATGAAGTTTCGAATGCAAACAAAGTGAATTTCAATAATTAATTATAATAAATATTAAACCTATTTATTTTCAAAGTATAAAATTATCCAAGATCTATCATTAGGTGATTGATCTCATAAAAATCTTAAACCTAAAAAATATGAGATTTAATCCCTATTAAAAATTTAAGATTAAAATATGCAAAATGATTTTTATAAGGTAAACCATACATCAAATGCAATTCTTTTTGTGCACGATGTTAAAAAAACTAATTCTATGATCCACTATGGTTAATTTAATATGAATTTTCAAGAAGAGAGTGGACAATATATGCGCAGAAGGTCATTTCCCTATTCATCATTGCATTTCAGGTTGCCTAATTCTCCTCGGGGTCCTCCCTATTCTTTGGAGGTGAATCGACTTGATGCCCACATGAATAATAATTATTAAATAATTACAGACCACAAAAATATCATAAACATGCCATGATGTAGAGAATTAGTTGTAGAACACAATGCCTATTTTTAAAAATAAAATGAAGCGATGTAGAGATCTAAAATAAAGGAGGAACATAGTGGTATCAGTGCAAATTACAATAATTAGATTACAATAGGAAATGCGGTGCAAGGACTGAAACATAATTACCTAAACTTTTGGGGAAGTTTCTGCAAAAATTCCAACCGGTCACATGCTAGATACGTGACCCTTGAGTGGCGTGGGTTGGTTGGTGAATTGGCGGAAGGTTAGGGGTACTCCAGAAATTTTCGCACATGGCACATGAGGGTCACGTGTCTGGAGTCCCCCAAACACACACGCGACACACGTGGTGGGGGTCTCGGGTGTGTCGTCTGGCAATGCTTTGGCAGAAAGGGAGGGGCCTCCTAGTAAAGCACGATTGAGGACCTACGAAGACGGAGGCAAGGCCCAGCGAGGGTGGTGCTCTGGTGGCATTACGATGGAGAACGTGTGGCTGACACATGGCCATGGGTAGTCGGGGGCACGAAGCGCTATCGAGGAAGGGCTTCTGGCTGTCAACGAAGGGAAGGCGCAGTTGACCTCCCCGACCGATGTCACCGAGCTCCAAGGTTGGCGTTAGAGTCTGAACCGTTGATGAAAGGCACGCTGCTGCTCGAAGTCGACGGTGAAGCACAGTTGAAGACTTGGCGGTTGTGGGCATTAATGATGGATATACGTTGGTGTCGGAGGCTTTGGCTCGATGGCTGAAGCTGGAGCTGGGCAGTTCGCGCAGAGATGGATGGTCGGGCATGCTACAGCAAAGCTGTGAGGCTTTGGATCTTGCCGATGATGATGGTCCTCGAGTTGTCACCACCGGAGGTTGCACTAACGGTGGATGAAGATGAGAGGGAGGCGGCTATGGGTTAAATAGAAGCAGATGAGTAGTGGCCAGTGATAGATAGGGAGTTGACTGCAATTCACAGCGCAGCGAGATCTCATGGAGGTGTAGTCGCGTAAGCAAAAATGGCAGGAGGGATCGGGAATGGTGATGAATGACGATCGAGGAGATCTGATTAAGGAGGAGATGAGGTTTGAGGGATCCAGGATGGAGGATATGGAGGGTGGCTACAAGATATGCGGGGAGGTGGTGCGACGAAGATTTCGAAGGTGGGGCAATCCATAATAGGCCTGTTTGGGAAAAGGGGAAGAGGGAGATGCGTAGTGGCCGTTCTATCGGCCGAGATCGGACGGCCAAGGATGTTCCATGTGGTAGTGTTTTTCTATATTTCAATAAAATGAATTTATAAAAAGCTAAAAAATGGGTATCACGTGGCGACTCCAGGAGCGGCCATGTGGAACCTCTAGAAAATTCAAAAATAAATGATAAAGATAAGTAAAACATAAATAGCAAACGACCTCAAATCAAAAAAATTTCTTCACGAAAGTTTCTTATCTCGACGAGATCTACAACTTTCATCATAAAAAAATGAAAAAATATGATAAAATAAAAGATAAATATTTAAACATTAATATATTTTTTGGATTTTATTAATTAAGAAAAATAAGAAATAAAATAAAATATGAAAAGATAATTTTTGTAGAGACTGTTAGTGAAGATTCGAACTCATTTATTTTCTTTGATTTCAAGTTTATTCTGGATTTAAATTTTTATGCATTTTAATAAAACTATTATCAAGAAAATAAATAAATAATAAATAAAATAAAATGGGTTATTTATGTACATACAATAATAGGTTAAAACCCGCTAAAATACAAAATGTACAAAAGAGGTCCAAAATCCAACTTTCGCATATGAGCTCCGATTCACTTGAACTTGGTCTTTTTTGAAGGTATTTGAATGTACATTATTTCAAAAGTAATTAGGATCAAATCATACATTGGATGAGGAAGATATCGAAGTTTTAGTCTGAGAATCCTGCAATTAAGGTTTGGGTTTTTGGTCCACTTATTTACGTTAGTGATTTTTTGTATTTTTTATTTATTCTTGTTAGTGATATTTACACAATGGAGTAAGTTTCAGGTCATTTGGAGTTAACATGAATTAGTTAAAAAACAGAGAAGTTAGGCTATTTTACAGGTCAATTGAATTGGGAATTTTGGCTCCTAATTTATGCAATAATGAGTGATAAATTGCAATTTTTATCAATACATGCATGGATGCTAACTATGCAGAATAACTGAAGAAATGCCAATGAATTTTAGGGATTTGAGATTAATTAATCATTTTTAGAGTGATGAATATGAGATTCATCATCTCCCCATACTTAAACCATGCTCGTCCCTGAGCATCTACAGAAATGCAATGAGGTGAAATGAGATTGGGTTCCATACCAAGACCATGAGCTGAAGGTGAAAATGGAACTAGACCTGACCTTTGGATTATTAGTTAGGCGGGACTTCTGTGAGACTTAGGATTTTAAAATCAACAGCCTTCTCGTTTTACACATCATTGGCACAGTATCGGCTCGGAAGTCATCTTAGATCAATACCCTTCCCAAAGCATACCCCATGAGCATTGAACAATTTACTCATGTGTGTGAAAGGTTTTCTTGAAGCACCCCAAAGATCTGTAGGTTTTCTTGAAACTTGGACCTTTTTGGTCAAATATTTATTTGGTTGTGGCTTCTTTGTATTTGGATTTTTTGGGCTCTGCTTGGATCTTATTGTGCCCCTACATATATGGAACCTTTTTTTCGTACATATTTTGGGATCTTAGAAAAAATTGTGCCCAACCATCCATCCCTTTTCTGAAGCTTTATTTCAACCTGTACTTCGGTCTTTATATGCCCATGCTACCAGAAAAGAAACTCACACAGTCTTCCAACACCCTGCATAAGTTGAGTTAAGTGCATAGTTCGAGAGTACAAATTAATTCCCTCTTCCAGAGTCATACCCAAAATAAAGAGATCTGGTTAGACACTAAGATTCAAACGATGCACATTGTCATGTTGAACTCGAAGAATTAAGTCAACGTCCTGAAGCTTCTAAAATCCTTTTTCTCGGTGAAGTTCCTCTGAAAACTAGGTGGATTAAGGTCAAGTCCAGACCACTCTCGGTTTCTACTCATAACCCGGTTTAGAACCCAAGGACTTTTCACAAATGCATGTAATACTGGATGAAGTACAGGTGTATGAAATGCATACACACATTTCTTTTGACTTTTGAGATTTTTTTGGAAAACGTTTTTTGCAAAAATGATTAAGAAGGCATTTTTTTAAAAAATTTTGGTTGGATACAATCAGTGTTAGTAGCAAAACTCTCCTTTTTTTATTTTTTATTTTTTTAAGTAAGTTACCCACCCCGTAAATACATATAGACTTATGCAAAAGTACGAGCTATGGTTAAAATATATACATAGTATACACACACACCCCATACTTAGCGAGTGATGTATCCTCATAGCACAAGAAGAGTAGAGAAGACATAGCTCAGGCTAAGCGTAAGAGGGTGAAAAAGAAAAAATAAAACGATAGATCGGCCCGCCCCCTATACTTCGTCTGTGAACAATCTAAGTATAGAAGAAGAGCGAAAATGAGATGGACGGGATATGTGAATGAGGAGAGTATATATAGATTGGCATCGGTTCTTAGGCACTAGTTACTCTAAGTATGGAAGAAGGGTGGAAATGAGGCGATCGTGAGAAGGATTGGATGAAGAGAGTAGTATGTACATAAGGCATCGGTCCCCCTATACTTAGGCCTTGGCCTAAGCAGAGGAAGAAGATGTATAAGGAGACCGATGGGGTCGGGAGGGAGGGTAGCCGATGATTAAGGTGGTTTTTAGCCAATCTTTTTGTTAGCCTGAGGTGGAAGATCGTAATGATAAGAAGGAGATGAAGCATATGATTCCCATCCATTGTTAGTGTTATTCTCAGAAAAATCATGCTAGAGAGTAGATGAAGCGTTTAAATCAGATGAAAGGTACCCATCATCGGATTTATCCTTAGAGGAATAGTATTTGAATGTGGAGGCACTCAAGATATTCTTGTTCTTTAGTTGATTCAGTTGTTTTCTCAGAATTTGTTTCTTTTTATGATCAAGCGATTTGTCCTCGAATGATGAATACTATGAAGCACCAGTCTCAGTCAGCTCATAAGAAATTATTCCAGTATATTTAATGAGACCAGGAGAATCGGCTTTTGATGAGTAACATTGAGGAACATGAGTCATCCAACGAGAATCGAAATTTGGATCCTAACATAGATATGGTTTTAGAACTACCGAACATACCTCATTCATGTAGATTACCCTTTCCAGATCTGATGAGGAATCATCATACGATTCTTTTTTTGGTATGTCAAAGGCGACTTCTTTTTAGATGAAGGAGCATCCATGTTTCGTGTTGTCTATGAAGGTGCTGGTCTTGGAGTGAGGTGTTGACAATTAGTCTCCAGATGAATAACCATAGAAAATTTTCTAGTTGGTCAGTATACGTCCTGCATATTTGTTCTTAGTTTTCTTAATGTTGGTGCACTCCTGAGTTGGATTGAATTGATCAAGGTAGTCAAAGAAGATTTCGGTCGACTTAGGATGCATCCATGCATATGTCTCAAGATCATAATAGAAACCCGTTCTCATGGTGAGAGCAACGAGAAATGGATTAATGGGGAGAGTATCTGATCTACCGGTTAGTGCATCTCCCGTATATTTGTTCTCAAATGACTTGATGTTGGAGTATTCATGTGTCAGGTTGATTTGATCAAAGTGGTGAGATGAGACTTTGGCCGACACAGGATGCATACAAGCATATGTCTCAAGATCATATAAGAAGTTATTTACCATGATAAGAGAAGCGGGAAATGGAACAATGGGGAGAGTCTCTAAACCAATAGTTTCCTCAACAACCACTATCTCATGTGTAGATGCGGGGTATGGCTCTTCTACCGTTTGGTGGTTACGGCTGTTGACGGCTTCATGGGTTGCCTCAGGATATTGTGTTTCCTTAAAGACAGGGTGAGATCGAAGTCCTCCTAATGTTGTAAAATTGATTTCCCGAGCCTCACACTCAATAATTGCCTTATCCAATGCCAATAATGGCTTTCTAAGAATGATCGGAGACTGGGTGAATTCTCCTTGATGCTCAATATCAATGATCGTGAAGTCCATTTTGAGCGAGCACCTTGGAATGTAATGATGACTGAAATTATTCCTCTCGGCTGCTTTATAGATCGATCAGCCAGTTAAACGATCTCTCTTATCTTTCTTATAGGTCTTAGTTTGAGCTTGTCAAATACAGAGGTCAAAAGGATATTGATTAGTGAGTCATCATTGATTCGAGCATGGGTAAATATGATGTCTTTGATTCCACAGTCAAATCTGAGCAACCGCTTTACTATGCGGCTCTTGGTTCTGTCCTCAACACCAAGGAGGTGGACATTGACAAGATATGTCTTTCAGTCTTGTTCTTATTCTGCCGACTTTTTCATCATTAATTTGTTCATTACAAATCCTTTAAGGTTGGGGAAGTGTTCAATGGCCTATATCAAGGGAAGTTCTAAAATCAGTCTCTTCTCCAATGCTTACCTAAAGTAGGATGCAAATTCTTCATATCTTCTTCAGTTTCAATTTTTATATATTTTTCTGGTTTTCAATTTTTTGAGTGTTTTTTTAATATTTCAATTTTTTGGTATTTTCTGTGTGGTTTGTGGATGAGTTGTGTTTCCCAGACGAGGAGGAGCTTAGATATGTTGAGTCAGATTCAGAGATGTCTCTAGGGGAGTAATAGGCAGAAGTGTCGCTATTAAAGTCGTCCCTAGGGTGAACATAGTCTATGGATTTCTGAATATCACCAGGGCTTTGAATAGGAGATCCAATCTTTTCATCATCCATTTTTATGTTCGAGCTTCTATAGAATGAAATTAGTTGGTCGGTGAACTTTCTAAATTTATCCTCCAATAATTCATATAACTTATTTATCCTCGAAATATCATACACAAAAATCTTATCATGATCAATCATGGGAGCAGTCAGTGAATGTTCTTATTTTTGTATTTGAGATTCAGTAATTTCATCTTCCATTTTCTTATATGAGCTGAGAGGAGATTCTCTTGGAATATGCAATATATTATTGTTATTTTCTGAAAATTTATCCTCATAATTTATGGAAGGGGTCTGCTCAGTGAAAGGATTTTGCGAGAATCTGTAGGTCTCATACTCAGCATACTGTGACTCAGGCATGCAATGTAGGTTTGAGTAGAGTCTACTTCCATGGTCGTGATTGATCGTATCCACAAACAACATGGAGTCATACAGGGTGCATATGTTTCGACATCATCCATTTGGTCCTCTGTATGTGCAGGTTTTCCAAAAGAGTGGTATTCTGGTTGGTCAATAGGGATTTGATCGTTATGGTAAATCCAACCTGGTTGATCAATAAGTGCGGACCTCTCCTTGAGGTTTGATCGGGCCATCATATTATTCTTTAAGGTCTAGTCTGGATGCATTTCTGTGAATTGTGGACCTGTTCCAAGAGGATTGTGAGGAAAGAATGAAGGTGATGGGGGTTGGTCTCTCTGCCAATCATTAGTATCAGAAGTGATTTGATCTTGAAATGGTTCATTAGTTTCGATGAGAAGTCAGGAATAAGATGGTTCAATCCAAGATGGCAAGTGATTATGTGTATCAAAGATTGAGGAAGGTGGCACATATGGAATGTTGAATTCAGGCAGATTATTAGGAATTGTAGATTGGACTAGATTTATTTAGGGGTGAGTGTTTTCTGCAAATATTGGAGGATATCTAGCAGAAGGGGGTTTTGAGTATTTGGGTCTAATAACTGAAACAAATTCATTTTCGTAGTATAGATCAGATAGGTACTCAGACCATTGCCTCGTCTTTGTCAAAGGAGGTTGATGATGAATAAACATGGTTGATCTCGGTGCAAGTGCATTGGATATTCACAAGAAGAAACCAATTTTTTTATCAAGGAGAGTGATAGCACAAATGCGCGGTTTTTGATCTTTGAATTTGTTTACACACATTAATGCAAATGCAATACAAAACCCCAGTTTCACCAACTCACACAATGAATCCGGAAGAGTTCGACAATTTATCTTTTCAATTTTATTTAGTGATAGATTCAATCCTGGAAAAAATTTAGCGAGCTGTTAGGTGCCGAAAATTTTCTTAAAGACTAGCCCAAATTCTTATGACTAGTTGCATCCACTTTCAGCCAGTTTGGGCGTAAGTATGGACCGTAAAATGTCTACCCATGTTACTTAAGGACGGAGCCTTACACAATGTCCTTTGTACCACCCACTCTGCTAAGAAAATCCGGATCGTTTACCAGCTACCCATTATTTCCTCAATGAGAAGTAGCTAATCATTTTAGAATCAGTAGTCTGAACGAAGATTTCGGAGATGGACTCTAACCTTAAGTGTCGTCTCTCGTTCACTCAGATAAATAAATGAATCCAAGGTCGGGGTTGCTCTCTCGTAAAAATTCTTGATCTTATGGGTTAATTAAGTCATCGTTGTTTAGTAGTCCCATGTTTAATTAGGCAATCATTGAAAAATTAGATGAGCACAAATACACGTCTACTATCCAGTCCTAATTTCCTTTTATTTTTAGGTGACAAAACGGGAGGGAGGAATTCTGGAAAAACCAATGCACACGAAAACCGATGATGTATGCTCAGTTAGAAGGCTTACAAAGATTCATCACAATGTCCATGTTGGATGCGATACAAGAATTGAAAATTATTCTAGATGAATGCAAGCTGATAAAAACCACACCTAATAGAAAGTTCTATTAGCCATGAAGAATTGATTTGAATTTACTAAGTTGAACAATCTAATGTGCGTCTCAATTAATGTGAAGTGTGGTCGTAGGTTCTATGAGCACAATAAAAATTATAGGAGCCCTAATAGCCGTATGTGTAGGTCTAACCTACGAGCCACTCAAGTCGGGCCCCACACTCACTGGAGAGTGAAACATGCCACGACACACCATAGAAAAAGTTTAAGGTCTTGTTATACACACGAGAGTCCAAAAAGACACCGCTATAAATGAGCAATTAATTAAAAAAATTAAAATTACAGAAAAATAAATCCTAGACTCTACGCACTCTCACAACTCGACTCGATCTTAATTTAATTGCAGTTTTTTGAGCATCGGTGAAGATGTGTCGGTTTTGCGAGAAACTGCTCCACGTACATCAGGTACCTCACAAGAAAAATAAGAGAGAGAGAGTGTGTAAGAGAGTGACAAAAATTAATAAAAATGAAATAATAAAATAAATGCTGAAATAAAATAAAATTAAATGCAAACAAAAATGGAAATTTTACAATGATGATTCGGGGGTCAGGCTACCCGAATGTGGAAAAGTGAACAAAAAAATTTTAGACAAGATTTAAGTTGTTTACCTCCTTTGGAACGATGCCATCTGAAGAGTTGAAAATACCCTCTTTAATTTGTGAGAATTAAACTTTAGAAATAATGATGGAAATGTATATATAGTATGTCTATATTTTACCCATAGCTCGTACATTCACGTAAGTCTATATTTATTTACAAGGAGGGTAACTAAGAAAAACAAAAAAAAAACATTCGACTAGTCGAAAAATGCCCCACTTAATCGGTGTGAAATATTAATGTGTCTTAGTAATTACATCACAAATTCGGAATCGATCAAGAAATAACAACAAGAAATTAACCAATTTTTAATCGACATGGTTTTATGTTTATTTTACTTGGGCAAGTCCCAAGGTCGAACTTAAGGAGGTAAAAGGACAACCTAGAATTTTGTTTATAAAAGTTCACGCACGGCTTTCGAGGCATTTTTTTAAGGCATTTTTAATGTGATTATGGAATGCAAAATCCAAATGTGGCCAATTTTAGGGACTAAAATGCAATTTCAATCAAACGATGTCCGAAAATTATGGAACTTGGTCGAGATGTCAATTATGATGAAATGAATGCACTTTATGTTTTGGAATTTTTGGATGCAAGATAAATATTTTATGAATTTTGGAATACAAACAAAGTGAATTTCAATAATTAATTACAATAAATATGAAACCTATTTATTTTCAAGGTATAAAATTATCCAAGTTCTATCACAAGGTGATTGATCTCAAAAAAATCTTAAAACTTAAAAATACAAGATTTAATCGCTATTAAGACTTAAAGATTGAAATATGCAAAATTAATTTTTATAAGACAAACCAAGCATGCAAATGCAATTCATTTTGGGCACGATGTTAAAACAAACTAATTCTATGATCCATAAATTTTGGCAATTTTTAGAGCTATGGTTAATTTAATATGAATTTCCAAGCACAGAGTGGGAAAAATATAAAAATTTCCATAAGAATATCAATTATTAAATAATCACAGACCACAAAAAATATCATAAATGCGGCATGCTGTAGAGAATTAATTGTAGAATACAGTACCTATTTTTAATAAATAAAATGAAGCAATGTAGAGGTCTAAAATAAAGGAGGAATACATGGGTATAAGTACAAATTATAATAATTAGATTACAATCGAAAATGTAGTGGAAGGACTGAAACGTAATTAACTAAACTTCTGGGGAAATTTCTGCAAAAAATTCCAACTAGTCACGTGCCAAGCACGTGACCCTTGAGCGGTGGGGGTTGGTTGGCGAATTGACAGAAGGGTAGGGGTACTCCTGAAATTTTTTCTCAAGGCATGTGGGGTTCACGTGGCTGGCATTCCCCAAATACATGTGTAACACATGTGGTGGGCGTCTTGGGCCTGTCGCCCGGCAGTGCTTTGGCGGAAAGGGTGGGGCCTCCTAGCGGTGTACGACCGAGGACCGACGACGGCGGAGGCAGGGCCTAGCGAGGGCGGTGGTGCTCCGGTGGCGGTGCAGTGGAGAACATGTGGCCGACACATGGTCATGGGTCATCGAGGGCGCAATGTGCTGTGGAGAAAGGGCTTCAGGTTGTCGATGAAGCGAAGGTGTAGTGGAACTCCCAGATCGATGTCGTCGAGCTCCAATGTTGGCGTCAGAGGCTGAACCGTTGATGAAAGGCGTGCTACTACTCGAAGTTGACAGTGAAGCACGATTGAAGACTTGGCAGTTATGGGGATTGATGACGGATATACGTTGGTGTTGGAGCTGGCTCGATGACTGAAGCCGGAGCTGGGCAGTTCACATGGAGATGGATGGTCGGGCGCGCTGCAGCAAAGCCGTGAGGCTTTGGATTTCACCGATGATGGAGGTCCCTGGGCTGTCACCACCGTAGGTCGTATTAACGACGGATGAAGATGAGAGGGAGGCATCTTTGGGTTAAATAGAAGCAGATGAATAGTGGCCGATGATAGATAGGGAGTCGATCACGATTCACGAGGCAGCTAGATCTGGTGGTGGTATAGTCACGTCAGCAAAAATGGTAGGAGGGATCATGAATGGTGTTGATTGACGATCGGTGAGATCTGATTGAGGAGGAGACTGTTGAGATAAAAGGGTATTGTAGGAATTTGACCTTTTATCTCAACAGAGACGAGGTTTGAGGGATCCAGGATGGAGGAGATGGAGAATATCTACGAGATACGCAGGCGGGTGGTAGAGGCTGTATGATGGAGATTTCGGCGGTGGGGCGATCCATGATTGACCAGTTTGGGAAAAGGGGGAAGAGGGAGAAGTACATCGGCCGCCCGATCGGCCGAGATCGGATGGCCATGGTTGCACAATGTAGATGCATTTTTTTAATATTTTGTATATTTTTATATTTTATATTTTTTTAACAAAATGAATTTATAAAAATCTCAAAAATGGGTGCCACGTGGAGGCTTCAGGAGCCGCAACGTGGCACCACTAGAAAATTCAGAAATAAATTATAAAGATAAATAAAAAATAAATAACAAACGACCTCGGATTGAAAAAGTTTCTTAATGAAAGTTGCTCGTCTCGATGAAATCTACAGCTTTCATGATGAGACCAAATCCAAAATCGATCATCTGCATAGAATGACATTTTTGGGGTATCCCATGTACATAGAATAGCTTGATTTTTAGGTTTTATAAATTTTTTATCATTTTTAAACCAGATAAAAATCCAGACAAAATATGATAAAATCAAAGATAAATATTTACACATTAATCTATTTTTTGGTATTTTATTAATTAAGAAAAAGAAGAAATAAATAAAATACGAAAAAGATAATTTTTATACAGACTATTAGTGGAGACTCGGAATCAGTTAGTTTCTTTGATTTCAAGCTCATTCTGGTTTTGGATTTTTACGCATTTTAATAAAACTTTTATCAAATAAAATAAATAATAAAGAAATAAAATAAAGTGGGTTATTTATGTACATACAATAGTAGGCTAAAAACTGCTAAAATACAAAATGTTCAAAAGAGGCCCAATACCCAACTTTCACATATGAGCACCGATTCACTTAAACTTGGTCTTTTTTTGAAGGTATTTGAATGTACATCAGTTCAAAAGTGAGTCAGATCAAATCAGACACTGGATGAGGAAGATATCGAGGTTTTAGTCCGAGAATCCTTCAATTAGGGATTGGCTTTTTGGTCCACTTATTTACGTTAGTGATTTTTTTGTATTTTTATTTATTCTTGATAGTGATATGTACACAATGGAGGTAGTTTCAGGTCATTTGGAGTTAGCATGAATTAGTTAAAAATCAGGGAATTTAGGATATTTTACAGCTCAATTGGATTGGGATTTTTGTCTCCTCATTTTGTGCAATAATGAGTAATAAAATGCTTCTCTTATCAATAAATGCACGAATGCTAATTATGTAGAATAAAGGAAGAAATGCCAATGAATTTTATAGATTTGAGCTTAATTAATCACTTTTAAGAGTGATGAATATGATATTCATCAATAGCCATTGGATTGTTTGATCCAATGGCTACTATGTGTCATCCTCCTCTAGCACTTCTTCCAAGCATTGCAACCCTTCATCCCCTGCATAACTTCTCTAATTTTCTCCAACCTCCATACGCACCATCTTCCCTCTAAACTGCCACCAACATCTTCATCATTCATTCCTTAATTATGTCGACTCTATAAAAATCCTAATCCTAACTTCTATGCTAACTGGAGGTGGTTAAAACCACCGCCTGGAGACAAAAACCCTCGACTTTACCCGCCTTCAAATAGACCTCATCCGACCACCTTCTCTGGTTATCCGCCACTCTGAGACCTGTAACTTAGTCTCATCATCCTCCAGAGTCATGAGAGGACGCGATTGAGAGCGATGATGTACGTACAAGTCTGGTGAGATCCTCCACTTAATCGATAATAATTTAGCCATTTCAAAGGTTGAACGAGCTCGAATCATGGCACATATATTTGAGCGAAGACCAGAAGTATCTACACTCCACTCCAAGCCTACAACATAACTCGAGAATCAACCTTGATTCAGACTTCCATATCTAGGTCACCCAAGCTTCTCATTAATCTCAGTTGCTTTAATTTCAACCAATTTCTCTCACTGATTATCGTTCATAATTCCCTTATCTGAATATTAAATTATCCTCTCCATATATCCATTATGTACATGTGATATCCCAGTGAGTCTCATCGTTTCTCCATAGTTGAATCCATCTCCATCTAGGTTCCTGCTATGTTCGAGCAGGAACAAAACCAAGCTCCGCCTTTCACGTCCATAGAGCTTCCATCTCGTATCATCTCCACTATAAAATAGTCATCTTGTATTTGTTTGTATGCAGCATTAACTTTGCAGGGAACTCGAGCTTCATTGATCGGAGTCTGAGATCGAGTTCTGATCTCCCTTTTCTGCATTGGTAGTACTTCATCAATAGAGCAATACGATGTGGATTTCATCTTCCCCAGCTTCTGATCACCTTCATGGAATCTACACATAGGTCATTTGACCTTTAGTGGAGGTAGAAAAGCATGACAGAGCATTTCAACCTTCGCCTAAGCACCTCTCGAGCGTCGTCTAATGAGGAGGAGCTGAAGAACACACAAGGAGCAAACATCGTTCGATGCCCAATATTGGGCGTAATCCAATAGACACAATCAAGCCACGTTGTTATTCTAGGCAATGTTTCAGACCTTAATCCCGGAGTTCGACGCTCAGATCGAGCCTCATTTCGAAGCACCAGTGGAGAATCAAGAGCTGACACGTGGAGCAAGCCTCTGCATTCGAGCCTGTACGGGTCACGTGCAACATATAAGTGATTGGGTAATTTATAGCACCGCCTCCCATTTTCGAAATAATTACAGATAAGTCCTCCTGCCTTGAGTAAATTGCATATGAACCCTTATGAGTTATTTTAATTAGATTCCTTGTTTGTCCTTATTTGTAATAAAACTTGGACTTTTTTCTAAATTTATGCCTCTGGATTAATTGTTGAATAACTTATTATCTAACAATCCAATTAAAGTGATTTTGGTCTCGTTTAAAAGCTATTTTGTTGCTCTATATTGTTACATGCTTTTTTGTAATTCTTGATATAAAAATCACTCATTGTTTATTTCATATTCTAAATGCTTAATTTGATCTTTAATGGAAGTTGAAATGGTTATTGTTTTGAGAAATTAAACTTGATTAATCCCTTACTTCTTGATGA
This sequence comes from Ottelia alismoides, assembly GCA_037367405.1. NCBI lineage: Eukaryota > Viridiplantae > Streptophyta > Magnoliopsida > Alismatales > Hydrocharitaceae > Ottelia > Ottelia alismoides. Next base: position 871,909 of record JAZKJV010002036.1, on the reverse strand, counting down.
AAAAATATTAGTTGATTTTAATCACTAACTTTAAGTTAGTAATTAGTTTAATTGTTGGTTAAATTTTTTTTTTGAACAACAAAGAGAAATTAAAACATTATTATTACTTTGAAATGCTTTCTAGATCAAGTATTGATTAAAGTCTACATTCTGATTTGATTTCAATGGATTTTTTTAATTAATTCCATAAATGATTGTGATCAACTCTAGTTATCTTTTATGTGCCTGATAATAATGTGTTTGTCATAATTATATTGTGGGTGCATCATTTTCTTTAGCTATTATAGTAGCATAAAAAAATGCGCTAAAATTTGCATTGTTGTGATTTGTGCATTTGTTCAATATAATTAATCTAAGAATTGTTACTTTAAATATTTGACCTTTGAATGTTACCACCAAATTGCTCACATCCTTGTGTTAGACCCTGGACTTCCCAGGTTAAAAATTAACGTCGAATCCTTCTCGCGGAGATTATTCATTTGGTTTTGTATGAAAACCAAAGTGCCCTGCTACAATAAATTTGTAATATTACATGCATTTAGTAACTCATCAATAGACCAAGAACTGGCCCAGGTCACCTTCCAAGACATGCTTATGATATGGTATAATGAGTGACAACCCAGGAGGAGGAGGAGGAGGAGGAGTAGAAGTAGAGAGAGAGCAGATGGAGGCCGTGGAGACCCAACAGATGAAGCCCGAGTAGAGAGGCTCAATCCTACATTCAAGGATACCTACAACCCCTGGAGCGGGACAGATGTCCGAGTGGATCCAAATCCCTATGGTCCATGCACACTTCGAATTAAAGCCTCAATTCTTGGCAGTTCTACCCAATTTCCACGGAAATGCGAATGAGGAACCTTATATCCATCTACAACAATTCGCTCGCATTTGTAGTACAATGCACTACCCTAACATACCATTAGTCCTAGTCAAAATGACAACCTTTTCATTCATCCTTTAGTATAATGCACTTCATTGGATCATCCACCTCGGGAAAGTCGTCACCACCTGGGAGGAGCTAAAGTTATCCTTCTTGCACAAATTTTATCTCTCGGGAGCTTAAATAATATGCATGCCCGAATAGACAACTTCACCCAAGCCACCCATGAATCCATTCATGAGGCTAAGGAGAGGTTCACTGATTTATAGGAGAAATGTCCCCATCATGATATTCCTAAAACCAACCTGGTCCAACATTTGTTTGAGGGAATGACAATTGAAAGTCAGAAGCTCGTGGATGTCGCGTGTAGCGGCTCATATTTCAACAAGGACAAGGACTTCGTCTGGCAGATCTTTGAGAAAATGGCCAAAGTAGATGCTGCCTTGTCATCATCCCGTGCATATCAACGTCAACCACACAACATCTAGAAGCCAGTTCATATGACGGCTTCCTATTAGATACACAGGGATGAGATCTCCAACTTGAGCATCATAGGAAGCCACCTGTCCAAGGTGGATATTTGTTAAAATGATCCCAAGACCTCGAGAAGATTTATGTAATCGAACAAAGGTCACAAAACCTGGACAAACTAGATCAGATCACCAAGAAGTTGGAGTTGCTTGTGAGTACTATTAATGTCTTCCAATCTGTGTCTGCATCGGCTTTGACTCCTATTGAGATGAAGGAACCTTCATTGCCTCAACCTCCTCAATAGAGCCTCTCACAGCCAACAGTTTAGCATGTATACTACGTGCATGCCCTAGAGCCTACATCTCCCCAACAACCACAACAACACCTTGTGGTCTTCCAACCCGAGCTCCAGATCATCCGGGATCCATGCTCTCCTCCTCCACCTCTCATTGAAGAGGTGAATGCCATGTGGAACAATGATGTACAGTTGGCCAATCATGGAGGACAATAGCAGAGCCAGTCTACAGGCAACTACCCATTCCCTCAACAGCAAGGAGAGAGATTTGTCCAGAACCAGCCTTAACACCTCCAACAATCTCCATCATACCATGGCAATTGGAGACATAATCAATACCAGCAATCGCAATACCATCCATATCAGCATAATCAATAGTACTAATAAGAACCAACCTCCTCAACATCAACAGTAGTACCATCCTTCTCCTCGGTACCATAATTAACATTCCTACGCACAACCTCTACACCATTCCCAGTATCAACGTAGTCAATATGATGAACCATCCGAGATTGCTCTTGTGATCCCCGCCTTGGATTGCTTGGCTAAGTTGATGAAGAGCCTTGCTGAAATGAGGCAGAAGCTCGATGACCTCACCATAACCAAAATTTCAATTCCAGCAAAGGTGGAGGCCAACCCCAATAATTTTAGGAAGAAATAGCAGATAGTCTGTGATGTTATCTTCGACCTAATAGAGTCTGATGTGCATGATTCGATTTTATCTAATGTTTGTCACTCTCAACAATGGTAGGACCTTACAACCGACTTCCACCATGAAGGGGAAGAATAAGGCTTCACCTAATGAATCATCCTCTTCTTCATCAATCGATCTATCATCCAGGAAGGCTGAGGAAGCAGAAGACGAAGGACAAGCACCAGAAAGAAAATGCCAAAAAAATCTACAAAATCGCAATCATCAAAAAGGTAGCACATTTAGCAGCAATCGAAGCACCACCGTGACAACCATTGAGGAGACCACACCTGCAGCCTCCCCGATGCCAACCGGTGGAGCACAACCTGCAGTTTTTGGATGCCTGCCTCGCTAGACTGACTAGGACACTTTCATTCATCCATTTGTACGACCAGATGTGGGCACAGATTTTGATGTAAATAATAATAATTCTTTTTCTTTTGGTTCTATAGATATTCCATCCAAACGCTTTAAGAAAAAAAAATAGAAATTTGAAAAATTCCTTGTCCGACCCTGATGTTATCGACAATATTCATAATCTTTTTCTTGAAATACCCTTGTTTAAAGCCATCAAGTACATACCTAACATCAAGAAAGGACTGAAAGAAGCTTGTACTTCAAAAAGACATCCTCCCAGAGCGCGTGGAAGAATTATTAAGCATAATCTGACCGCGACAACTGTGAAGGCAATCAGCAAGGTCCTAACCAAAAAGAAGGACATGGGAACTCCTCTAGTTAGATGTCAGGTGCTCGATCGGGAGTTCGATCGAACACTCCTTGCCGGTGAATCATCAGTCAAACTGATGCCTACTTCATTACTCAAAAAATTTGGGTTGGAACCGCTCTAGTCCACTAGAATGCTTCTATAATTCGATGATACTTTGATCATGCAGCCCCAAGGAATTTTGGAGGATGTCCTCATCACCGTTCAGGGAATGCAGCTCCCTGTGGACTTCATCTGCTTGATATGGACACCTCAGCTCCACTTTTACACTCCCCAATAATCCTTGGACAATCGTTCCTTTGAACAATCGAAGCGGTGGTGGACTATGGCACCTGGTAGATCAACTTCCATTCTACTAGTGACAAGGTGCCTACTGATATAATCCAAGTGCTAAAATTCGATTGAGTCTGCATCAGACGCGAGTGAGCTGGAAGAACAAAGAATAGAAGACAGTGACTTTCTTGTTGAAATCCACTATCAAATCTATTTATTGATGATATCAAAACCCACAAATTCCTCTTCATAGAGGAATGAGTGGACAACATAGTCGAGTTACCTAATGTCCTTGATGATGACATTTTTGTTAAGTTGCCCAAAGAAGACGTCTTTAGCCACCTGTCCTTGGCAAAGTAGGAGAAAATCATTGAAATTTTTTGAACAAGATTCTGTGATTGAAGAATCCAGTGATGCATTTAATGCAGAGCCTATAATGCCAATGGTAGACACAATACATTTGAAAGATCCGACACCATCACCCTATACAGTAGCTGAGGTCAACACTGAGCTGAATCAGACACCGCCTAAGCTCAAGCCACTTCCAGCAAACATGAAATATGCCATCCTTGCAGGTGCACAAAACATGTTTCCATGATCATCAAGTCTCAATTTACACAATAGTAAGAGTCTCATCTACTCAAGGTTGTAGAGATAAACCGCAAGGCCATAGGATGGAAAATTCCAGATCTCCTCAAGATCAACCCCTCATTGTGCTCGCATCACATATACCTTCAAGAGGACAATAAGTTATCCCAAGAAGCCCAGTGCAGATTAAATCCAAATTAGGAGATTGTGATGAATGAAATCACAAACTAGTGTGATGCGAGATTCATATATCCCATCTCCGACTTGAAATAGGGAAGTCCCTTGCATGTTGTGCCCAAGAAATCATGGATCACCATGGTAAAGAATGACAAAGGAGGGGAGACCACAACTAGAGTACCAACATCTTTGTGTGTCTTTGTGGATTACATACGACTAAACTTAATGATGAACAAGGACCATTTTCCGTTTCCCTTCATCAACCAAATAATCGAGAGACTAGCCGCAAAGTAGTACTTCTACTTCTTGGATGACTACTCTGGTTATAATTTGGTTGCAATTGCTCATGAGAATCAAGAGAAAACGACCTTCACTTGTCCATTTGGCACCTACACCTTCCACCAAATGTTGTTTGGTTTGTGTAATGCTCTAGTGACATTCCAATGATGCATGTTGGTCATATTCAAAGACATGGCCGGTAGTTTTCTCATGGTTTTCATCGATGATTTCTCGATATATGGAGACAGCTTCGATCAATGCCCATCTTATTTAGAAAAGTCTTGAAGAGATGTTGTGAAGTGAACTTGGTGCTCTCATGGGAGACGAGCCATTTCATGGTGACCGAAGGGATCATGCTAGGACATGTCATATCCAAACGTTGCATGGAGGTAGATCTTGCAAAGTTGGTTTCCATTTCAAAGCCTGATCCACATACAAACTTGAAGCAAGTCCGATCGTTCCTTGGGCATGTCGGGTTCTATTCATCAAGGATTTCAGCAAAATTTCCCAACCGTTGATCGAGGTTCTAGGCAAGGATGGAGATTTTATTATTGATGACAGAGTCCTCCAAGCCTTTAATCGATAGAAAGAACTAATCACCATGGCCTGTGTCCTTCAACCGCCAGATTGGGCTCTCCCATATGAGATCATGACAGATGCTCCTGATTATTCCATTGTTACGATTTTGGGACAACATAGAAACGGCTTACCATTTGCTATTTACTATGGTAGCAGGATGCTTGATGAAGCTCAGAAAAACTACACTGCCACTGAAAAAGAGTTGATATCGATCATCTTCACCTTGGAGAAATTCAGATCCCATCTCCTATGATCCAAAGTGATTGTATATATAGACCATTATGCCATCATGTACTTGAAAGCAATGAAGAATGCCAAACCAAGACTCATCAAATGGATCCTTCTACCCTAGGAATTCAATCTTGAAATTCGTGATAAACCTGGAGTAAAAAATGTGGTTACAGGCCATTTGTCAAGATTATCGGAGCCATACACTCCTGAGGAAAGCTTACTTCCTATTACAGAGACTTTCCTAGATGAATCTATTCTGTAAACCACCTTGCTCTTTGGTTCACCGATATTTTGAACTATCTTGTGTCCAAGAGAACTCCACAAGATCGGTCAAAGTTGAAAGTCGACAAATTTTTGTAGGATATTCATTTCTATCAGTGGGAGGATCCTTATCTCTTTCATGAGGGGGTAGATTGCATCTGGAGGATGTGCATTCCTCAGGAGAAAGTCTAATGTGTCCTTGAACATTACCATGCCAAAGAAGTAGGACACCACTGTGGAAGAGGTATGGTAGCAAAAGTGCTACATTGCAGCCTCTGGTCACCGACTCTCTTCAAAGACAAAGAAGACTTTGTCAAACACTGTACTAACAGTCAGAAAATCAGTATAACCATAGTAATGAGAGACACAATGCCCCTGAAGTACATTCAGATCTCAAACGTCTTTGATGTGTGGGACATTGGCTTCATGGGCCCAATTCCCAAAACTCAGGGCTATGAGTATATTCTTCTAGATGTCAACTACATCAGTCGTTGGGTGGAGGCTATCCCAAACCGAGCAGCTGACAATCACACCATCTGTCACCTTCTGAAAGAAAATATCATTGCAAGGTTTAGGATCCCCAAAATTCTAATATCAGATGGGGGTTGCCCTTTCTTCAGCAAAGAGGCGAAGAAGATGACACAAGAACTTTGCATGAACATCGTGTCGCCTCTCCTTACCATCGACAACCTAATGGCTTGAGTAAATGTTAAAATAAGGAGATAAAGACAATTCTACAAAAACTTGTGCATCCCGAAAGAAAGATCAGATCTCAGATACTCGATTCAGTTCTTTGGTCCTATTAGACCGCCTACGAGTCACCGTTAGGAATGTCTCCCTATCGCCTGTTATATGGCAAGCCATGCCATTTTCCCGTGGAGCTCATTCACAAATCCTTGTAGGCAATTAATGTTCGTAATTTGGATTCCAAGAAGGCCAGGAAGAACAAAAAGCTGGATTTGAATCGACTTCTTGAAATATGTGAGTATGCATACGACAATAGCTTGATGTACCAGGAGAAGGACAAAAAGTGGCATGGAAAGTACATCCATCGCAAGACTTTCAAGCCTAGTTAGAAGGTTTGGTTGTTTGATGCAAAGCTCAAAATATTTCTAGGGAAGCTGAAGAGCAAGTGGACCGTGGGCCTTTCATAACGAAGAACGCGCATAACAGTGGAAGCATTATTATATCTGGTTTGTCAGCTGACACACATCCATTTGTGTTCAATGGAAGGTTACTTATGCCTTATCTTGAAAATGATATGTTTCTATCCGTGGTTGATTCAATACAGGTGGTCTACGATGGAGAGCTCAACGTCACATCATCTCTGCAATCAGATGAGAGACAAAAAAACATTTTTATTAGTTAATCTTTTTCTTCTCTTCTTCTCTTCTTCTTTTCATATTCATTTTCCAAATTCTTTCTTTCATGTTTCCTCACCTCATTCATCTATGTTGTACTTAGGATATGCTTCATCCTAAGTATAGGGGGTGAGCACCCTCAGGTTATTCATTCTTAGATTCCTCGTCGATCCCCTCAACACTTGACTTTCTGTACTTAGGGTTATTTTACCCTAAGTATAGGGGGACGGGGGGACATGCCAAGCTAATGATTTATTCATTCCCACCCTTTACCCTCCTTGGATGTTAAATACAATATGTTATACTTTGGATTAATTGATCCTAAGTATAGGGGGGACGATCGACTTCTTATTGTTTATGCAGTCGTTGTAGTATATGCTTTCCTATACTCAATATGAGTTGTGTCTTCCTTTTCTCTCTGATATATGAGGACATAACTCAAGCTAAGTATAAGAGTGTCATATATATGTTGTATATATTTTAGCCATAACTCGTACTTACGTATTGGCAATAATATGGCTACTAATGAAAACTAAACACACACAAAATTCTTTGTATACACTAATTAATAAATCGGTTAAAAATGTTTTGCAAATTGTTTGAAAAATGGTTGTTAAATCTCTTTGAAAAATCTTCTGTATAATCATTTGGAAAAATATTTGTAAAAAGTTTCCAAATCTTTGTAAAAATGTCTTGGTTTATAAAAAGTTCTTTCTTTTGTTTGAATATAATATTTGAAAGTCTGTTTGCAAATGATTTGGAAAATGGTAGCAAAAATATTTTGAGAAATCTATACATACTGTTTGAAAAATCTTTGCAAATTTTGTAAATGTTTGTAAAAATTATTCGTCGGTTTTTTTCTTCAAATTAGAGTTTTTAAAATGATTGAGAAAATATTTTCAAAATTATTTTGAGAACCCTGGACATACTTTAAGCAAAAATAAATTCTTTACAAACATCAAATCTTTAAATACCTTGTGTAATTTCTTTCACTTAAATTCTTGCAAATGAAAATGCACTTCCATGTAAATATATGCATGTAATCATTTTCCAAATTTTTTAATAAAATCATTAAAAATTTGCAAAATAAAAAATCTATAAAAATTTGTAAAATTTTTTTCAAAATTGCATAAAAATTGTAAAAACACTTTCAAAAATCCACAAAAATTCAAAATCAGAAAATTACATCACAAAAACATTTTCTGCATTGTGCATAACATTTTGCATTTTTCAGATTGACCATAACAATTGAACAAAGCTAAGTAAAATCCGAAGATTGGAGCTCGGTTGGACCTTAATCCGCTTAATCATAAGAACCTTAAGGGAACCAGAATTAAGGCACTTCAGGTCTACTAGAATTAATTATTCGAGAGCACAGGACTAGGTTCAACATCGTCTTGACTGCCTAAGTAGAATATTTCAGAGCACATGCATGACTCTTGTCGACACTGACCTAGCTTGCACACATGCACCTTATACTTTTATCATCTCAGTTGAAGTAGTAGAGGGTTGGATTTGCCCGCATGAAATATAAGCCAATGGAAACATCGAATGCCACATTTTATGGTCATTGTACCCCAACCTGAGCTAGTAGCGACGAGGTCCAATGATAGAATGTTGCGGGTTGCAATAATGCTTCAAAAGTGGGAAAGTCTACTAGCTCAAGAGGAAAAATTCCTTATGTAAATGTTGTTGTACATGGTATTATTTGAAAAAAAATGCATATTCAAAAACTCCAAAAAGAAGAGACGGGCAAAAGTCCAAGAAAAATCAATTTCTGTTGGAGCATGTATCCTATAAGGAACTTGAGCACCAAAGTCAATATGTATGTGAGCCTGTAGCTACATCCTAGGATATGTAGCTACACTGTCTACAATCCATTCTCTTCTTCACCTCCTCTTCTTGAGTCGGTTGCGTTTGAACTTAGAAGGGCATATACCACTTCTAGAGGAAAGATTTGCTCGATTGGGGAATTAGGGTCACCATGCTGGAGAAGACTGACTTCTACCACTTCAGATGAGATGATCTATATATCAAACATACTGTACAAGATAGACTCATAGTTATAAGGTAATGCATATGATATCGAAGTGTTCTGAACTGGCTTTTTAGGAGACTTGGGCAGAGTTTTGTGACTCTCAGAGGATGTCGTGTTTCAAGTCCGGTTCCCAGATAAGGTTCCAATCAAACCCAAAATCCAAAGGTCCAACTGGGCTCCAAACTTTGATATTATGAAGACAAGTTCAAATATTAACATCAGTCCAAGTTCTTTCTTTTTCTATTCTTTATTTTCTTTTCTACATATATAGTCATAAGTGTTTGCTAGGGACTAGCAAAAACAAGCATGGGGGGTGATGAATCAGTATTTCACCACCTTTATTCTTTCATTTTGACCTTAAATAACTAGCTAAATAATGTATACATTATTAAGTTGTCAAATAAACATTGTAATTTGTACAAAATACTTTAAAAAATATTATATATTTTTTAAAGTATTTTGTTTCAATAAAAGAATAAAGGAATAAAGTAGAAAGCAATGAAACACCGTAGGTGTTGAGTGACCTTAGACCCGGAGACCAATTTATTATGATGATTTGATTGACAATGAATAAAGTAGGGGTAATAGGACAGAAGAATTGTACAAAGATACATAGAAAACAATACATAAAATCCAAATTTTAATTCATCTATAATTATTTTTGGCACCTGTTTTATTTTATTATTTTTTACACCTCAAATAAAAAAATCATCTATATGAATAATGTAGATAAAAATACAAAGAAAAATAAAAAAATTATTTCACAGAAAAATAATGCATAGTATGCCCGGGACACACAAAATAAAAAGCCAAAATAAAAACTTAACGTACTTGTTTCGTCTCCGTACTATATCAAAATTTATAAAAATCATCTTTACTTGTATATAACTTTTAAAAGCTTCTTAATGAAGGTTGTTCTATTTAATTTGGAGCTACTATGCAAAAGTTAGGTTTTGGGCCCATATTATGCAATATACATGTATATTTTATTCAATATATTTATTCTTTATATTGTTCAAATTCATTTATTTTTATAAAATTATAAATAATATTTAAAATAGATACCCATAATTAAAATAAACTAAAACCATAAAATAGATAAAAATATGTCATAGAATTTAATACATCGATGAAATATACCTATATATACACCTATAATGTATAGATACATAATTTTTTAAGTATACAAATAATCTCGTAAAAAAACAAAAAAAAATCCAAAAATATGTTATTAAATAAATCAAAATTATATAAAATACTAGTATAAAAAATAAAATATATAGTACAAAATAAAAATTCAAAATTCAAAATACATGTATATTGGCCTATTAATATACATGAAAATATTAACAAGTAATAAAACACTTAGAAAAATAAATAAAATAGGAATTAAATGCTACATAAAAATAAAAATATTTTTATTTTATAACCAAAATTTCATTAATTCATTTATTAATTATTATCCATTTTTCAAGGCATTTTCACCCAAAAATTGTGTGGTTGGTTCATGTGGACCAACCAGATCGTGATGTTTATTGACCTTGTATCAACTATACACCTCCCCTTCTAACATATGTTAGAGCATGCGAGCTGCCCTCCTTTGCCAAAATTTCGTCCTTGACTAGAGGCTTGAGAGCTTCTGATTTCTCAAACAACCTTAGCTCGATCATCCTTCTACCTCGCTAGAGCCCTAGCTTTATCTTAAGAACACGAATCACCTGCAATCCCATGATCAAGTCATCATCTTCTCGCCTATAAATATACCTTCTCTGCCATTTTTCAGCTTTTTATCCCAATTCCTTGTTTCATAGTCCCTCAATTCTTGCCTAGGACCCGTGCTTGATAACAGGAAGCTGGCAAAGCTGATTTGCAACGAACTTCGTAAATCTGGATCTTTGGATCCAGGTTGATTTCACCAGTAGTCTGACTGTTTCTCCACCTGATTCCACACCCACTTCATTTCAAATTTTGTTCACCTAACTCCATTGATTTCCCCTTGGATTCTACACGGATCCAAGCGAATCAAGGATCCTTCTTCACCATTCGTCGGAGCTTTGTCACCCCACTCATTCCTTCATGCATACAACATAAAAATGGGATTAGACGCACCGTCTCGAGTAGCCTGATCTTTTTGTGCAGGTACCATGAGCAGAGAAGCACCTGGAGTGGAGATCTAACACTTAGATCAGCACCAGGCCTCCTGGAACTGAACAAACCCCTAGTCTCAATAGAGGGGATCTGGGCCTCATTTGTGCTCACCGACTAATGCGGGAGGTCCCCAACAACCCGAAGAATCAATCGATGAGGAGATTTATGGCCGAATCTCAGTGTATTCAATGTTCGAAGCCAAGACACACCTGTGTTCTTGGTGTTCTTCCAGACGCCTCTCGTACTATTGGATCTATGTTGCCTCCCAGATACAATATCCACCGTCGAGTTTGAAGCGAAACGGTGCAGTACCTAGTTGCACGATCTGACTAAGTGAAGGTGATGTGGAGCGCTCTTATCCATCCTTTCGTGCGCTGCTAATGGGTATATTTCATTGGACCACTGCCAACTTTTGTTTATTATTTAGGCAATACATTATTGTATATGCAATGTAAATTAAATCGACTATTTGCATGCAGAACCTTGTCATTTATTTTATTTGGTATCAAATCCTTATCAGGCACGCACTCATGCCCGTTTTTTGTTTGTAAAAATTGCATGTAACCCCTTAAAATTTCTGGACCTATTACATAATGCTCTAAAGTTTATTTATATTTGCATATAGGTTCCTTGTTCTGCCTAGTATTTTCATTTATTTGATTTTAATCATTAAAATTATATCATGTGTGCTAATAATGATGGGAAAATTAGTGGATATGCCTTATTAAATGCTTAATCATATTATGTGCTTGGGTCTGGCTGTTTTCTAATTTTTCTATTTATTAAATACCAAAAATATAAATACTAAAAATTCCCTAAACACTACCTAATGTTTTTTATATTATTTTACAGCTACAAATCAAAAATCACAAAAAAATTAAATAGAACCCTAAAAATTACCAAACCCTTTCTAACCCTAAATAATTTGCAAAATATATTTGAAAAATCCAAAAATATTAGTTTTTTCTATACATATATATTATCTACATAGTAAAATTGGTTTTTAGAAATTTTGAACTCATATGTTATTTTTAAGTATCAAATAAATTCAACATATTTTACAGGGATTTTTACCTGGTAGATCCTATAAACTTTGTCAATTACCTCCACGACCTTTGAAACAACTTAATTCCCTCCTCGACCCCGTAAACTTGTCAACTCTTACCTCATGAACCCTCCGGGTAATCTATTTCAAGCCCGTGAGGCTTCTTATGGTAATTTACAGGGTCAATGGGGTAATTACGTTGTGTAAAAGGTCATAGAGGTAATTTAAAAAGTTTATAGGGTCTGCCGAGTAAAAAACCCTATTTTAAAAGTTTATGTTTTTCGTATTTAGGATTTTAAAAACACCTACAAATCTGCAACAAATCCTGAAAAATAAAAAATAGAAGAGAAAAATAAAAACACAAAAATATTTTATTCTGTAATATTTGACTATATTTAGCTATATTTATAATTAGTATATTATTTATTGCCCATATATACTTATCTCTTATAATATATATTGCCCATATATACTTATCCCCCATACTAATTTCATTTTTGTATAATATCTGTAATAATTATCTTTATAACGATCCTCGTTTGAGAACTCGCGTGTGTAACATGTACTTGGACATTATATGTGGTGTGCGGAGCCTGTTTTACCCCAGTTTGCATGGGGCTCCACTTGAGTGTTCGCCCTAGGTTAGGATGCGTCTTCTTGAGCTTTCATTATTTCATTACTCTATACTTGATCGTAGGCAGGACACACTAATAGGTATGGAGATTCACTTCATCTCCTTTGGTTCATTGAGACACACGTAAACATCGATTGCCTTAGCTAAAATTAACTCAAATTGTCCCACTAATAGTATCATGTTTAGGTGTGGTTTCACTCGACTTGCTTGCATGTAGTGTAAATCTAAATTTAGTCTTGCATGTGCATGGAGAATGCTGGAGGCACTTTAAATTTCTCTCTCAAGCATGCGTCATGGTTTTCTCATATGCATCGTCTTCTTCTCGATCTCCCTCTTGATTTATCACTTAGAATATAAATGAAAACGGGACTGGATGTTAGACGATGGTGCTTGATATGTGCCTACATTAATTCAATGATAACCTAAAGCCTAAATATGGGACTGATAATGCAAGTCGACAAAAATAAATAGGAGTAAAAATATCACCTTGGATTATGGGAGATCAATACTCGCATTGTACACAAGATGTGTTACATGTTGAGAGGTGAGGACGTATCCCTCGGATAGTGCCCAAAACCCATTATCAAACCATGTATAATGGACTATAATTTTGGATGATAACCAATAAAATCAATAAGATAAATGACCAACATAGGTTGGTCTTTATGTGTGAGTTGGTGAAACAAGGATATGTGCTTACTTGGTTAAGCTTGGATTGTGTATTTTACCTAACCCTCCCATAATCCTAACTACTCCATCTTCCATCTTAATAGATTCAGTCACCTCCAGAGATTCAAGCATCTTGTATATCCATTTCACTCTAACATTAATTGTAGAATGGCTCCCCATCTTGAGATCCTTATTCATCTTACTTGGGCTACTCTTCAGCCTAAGTATAGGGGGACACATGTACCTCTCTGATTGTTCACCTCGGTTCTCTCTATCTTCATTGCATATCGCTATCCTTAGGCTCTTCTCAGCCTAAGTATAGGGGAGACCTGAGCCCCTGCCATCCTATTTACTCATTTGATCCCTTCCCTCATTCTTTTTTTTATACTTACATTACTCTTAACCAAAGTATAGGGGGATCTCCTGAGTCAATCCCCATATGCTCTTCTATATTTTAGCATGAGTTATGGTTTCATTTAACTTTGTGTTATGAGGACGTAGCGAAAGTTAAGTGTAGGGTGGTATACCGTATATATTTCATATATACTTTAGCCATAGCTCATATTTTGAAAAATTTCAAAATTTTTAGGGCCAGGGTATATTATTTTGTGAACTGATTTTTGTAAAAATATTTGTATAATGATTGAAAAAATTTCTAACTGTATGACACTATTTTGAAAAATATTTTGCAATGGTTTGAAAAAATGGGAGTTGACTTATTTTGAAAACCGTTTGAAAAATGTTTTGAAAATCTATATATTATGTGAATTGGTTTGGAAAATGTTTTCAAAATTCTTTCAAAAATAAGGGATAATTTAGACTAACTTTGTATTTTTAAATACTTCTATCCTTATTCAAAAACCCATAAAAATATGAAAAATCAATTTTTTTAGTAGTGATTCTGACTACTAAACTTCAAAATGATTAACACTTTTCAGTGAGGGAACTAAGGTCTCCCTTAGTAGAGTGGGTGGCTAAAAGACAATGCGTATGACACCCACTTGAAGTAATACGGGTAGCCGTCTGACGGTCCATACTTACACCCAAACTTGCTGCAAGTATATGCAACTACTCATATAAGTTTAGGTCGGTCATTATTTCTCTAAATAAGTTCTTCAAAAATCCATAAAAAATGTAAAAATCAAAATAATTACAATAAACATTAACTTTTGTGTTGGTGTATCCTTGACACAATCAATATCACTTAAGGCTTGGGTTATTGAGAACACTTGGTTTTTGAGGTCTTAAGAGTCTGAGTTAACCAAATTTAGTCATTATGGTTTGAGACTTAATAATCCACACTTCTCTTGTTTGAAAGATATGAGTGCTATATTGCACTCTTAATCTTTACCTTTTAAGAATAGGATTAGTTCATCACTTGCACAACCGCATGATTGATGAGATGAGTTGATATTTCACTTCAGGGATTAGGAATTGAGATTGGAGTCTAGACATGATTTGATGATCCTCAGGGATGGGATATAGTCGTTGAAAGCTTCATGAAAATTGAGTGTCATCAAATGCTAGCTAGTATCGTCGCAACCCAACAAAAGTCTCAACAATTTTTTATTCAAAGCCAACAATCAAAAAAAGAAATGTTAGAAAGAAATCTAAATGTTATTTATTTACCTGGATAGCGTATAGGATTGAACTCAAGGAGGCAACAATAAATTCCCGAAGGGTTATGTAAATCAATGAAAAAAATGAAGTAAAAAGAGGAAAATCAGAACAAACTACTCCTGGTTTTTATGGATTTTTTATTTTTATGTTTTTATGGATTTTTATTATTTGTAATTTTTATGGTTTTCAAATTTTTGTAATTTTTATGATTTTTAAAATTTAGCAAACGTTTTTATATTTTTTAAATAAAAGGAAACAAAATAAATGAAAAAAATAGAATAAAAAGTAAAGAAAGGTAAATTTTTGGATTTTTAAAATACGTCAAAAATTATCAGAAAATTAAAATAGAAATATTTAGGCACTATGTTGTTATTTTTAGAATATTTTTAGATTTTTAAAGATTTTTAAAATAAATAAAAATAGTTAAAAACAAAAAAATAGAAAATACATCGGATATTTATATGATTTAAAAATAGGAAATAGAGTAAAAATATGTAAAATATATACAAAAACAAAGACATTTTTTAGGTTTTTAAAAAGGTATTTATGAGTTTTTATGATGTAATTTTATATTAATTTTTATGTGTTTTAAATCATTTTTTGGTTTTTATATGGAATTAGAAGATGAAATTTATGTAGAAATTATAACACAGCAAAATAAGCAAACATGATTTTTTTAGAAATTTTCAAATAATTATTATATTTTTAATGATTTATATTCTGCAAACATGAAAAAAACAAGTTATTTTTGAATTTTAAAAAATAATAAAACTGATTAAAAATGAAAACCAAAATTACTGGAGATAATACTAATTAGATGGAATTTATTATGATTTATTTGGAATTTATAGAGGTGATTAGAAATTTATTAAAACGAATTAACAAGCAAAATAATTATCTGATTCATTGGGGCATGGATGTAATTAATTTTATTTAGTAGACTAAAAAGATAACACATCAAGAAATGTGGGGACAAACCCTGTAATTTACCCGAAAGGGAAATGCTGGCATACGTGAGATGCGCTGGCACGAAACTCGAGGGTATTAATTATAAGGGTTAAAAAGTTTAAAAAAATACATTATTGTTATTGCGATTTCACCAAAGGTCACATTCCATGCACTCTTATACAAGCAAACACGACCTAGAAGCAAATATAGAAAACTAGGAGGGAAATAATGGAAATAAACCAACAACAATATAGTGACACGTGTCCAAACGAGACTTATTTACAAAATTAAAATCATGCAAGGGCTAGATTGTAAAGTCTTCATCGAGTCACGTGATCTCCTCGTGCAGCTTGGACGGTTATTTGCATTTGGGTTTCTGAACTGCCGACTGAGGTTGAAGCACTCCAGATGTCTGGATTTAAGCTGGAAGTGCGATTTGATGTATTAGCTTTGGGGCTCAATCAACGGCAAGTATAAGATCTGTGCAAATTGTTCTTGACCGGAAATCACTAAAAGGAGGTGGAAGAACTCATATGAAGGTAATGAATCTACGATTCACAGTCTTTATTTTTTTATTTTAGCTCTTTCTTTTAGCAAAATCATCTAGAAATACCTATAAATAAAATAAATTAACTTTATGCAAGCCTTTGTTAATATCTCATAGTTAACACATATTTTTCCAAAAAATAAAAGAATAAAGAGAAAAGAAAAAGAAGCATGTATTTAGAATAAATACATAGTGACCCAAACCCCAAGAGAGGGTCAAATTTTGACATGATTGCAAAGAAAATAAGTAGAGAGAGATAAGGGTACACTATGTATTGTACATACAACCTATACTTGAACAAAATATTTATTTATTTATTTCTGACAAAATAAAAATATCTTATTCTTTTTAAACACTTGTATATCCCTAAAAATAATATAAAAATAAAATAAAAAATAGAAAGACAAAATGAAAATAAAAATAAAAATAAACAATTCTTTGCACAAAAGACATCTGTAAATAATACAACACCTATTTATTTTACAACCCTAATTAATATAAAATATCAAATAAAAATCACTTTGTATTCCTTAAACTATTTGGTAAATAAATAAAATATAAAATAAAAAGTGTTTGTGTAAAAAGAATAAAATAAAAATACTCGTACATAATACATAGGTATATTATACATGTATATAGTACTATATACCATATATACCTTATTTTTATTTTCATAAAAATGATAAAAAATAAGAAAAAATAGTTCATAAATAATAAACATATTTTATTTTATACATTTTTCAAATTAAAATCATTTATTGATTTTTTTAGCTATTTTCTCTATTTTATAAATTCTGGAATTCCTATCGGTCCACGTAGGAACGTTCACCCCTGTCAACGTCTCCTCCCAGCTGACCCGACCCAATTCTTTGCTTGCCGAAACTTCTTCTCCTATTTTTTCTGATCGAGTCAGAACCCCATTTTCCTTGATTTCTGTGCTCGACTAAGGTCCTTAGATCCACAATCCTTGCGGATCCCTAGGTGCAACCGGATCACCCTTGGGTTATGAGCGCCACTCCGATCCTCCAGACCCTCGAGCATCCTATAAATTCTTCCCTCCACCTCCTACGCTCCTTAGCTCATTCCCCACACCACCCTTTCCCTCCAGATAGACTCAATAGAGTGATAGTTGCTCGAAGCCTTCCTCAGAGCTCGGATTAGTAACTGTTGAGTTGCAGCTCACATTGTGAACGGAGCCTTACGCCGCGAGAATCCTCTTCCTCCTTCCTCCAGGGAATCAAGGCTATAACCCCCCTCCGCTTCTCCAGGAGTTCCTGAGTTCATTAGACCCTTCAAGTATCTATCATATAACCCATCCTTTCATGTTTCGATCCGACTTTACATTTCATCACTGTTGTTGTTCCTTTGCTCAGACCACCGGGTCTGGAACCCATTACCCACCTTCATCTACACAGATCAACCTTGCGATTCGCCACTATCCTTCCCATGCAACCTTTCCCCCCTTAGTCTTAATCATTAGAGCAAGATTAAGGTTATGATTTTAATCCTCCACCTTTGCCAGAAACCCAAGCTCCATTCCCTATCGCTTGCCTTCGTTTTAGCATGCAATAACGCAATCTGAGAGTTCCCTTTGAGTCACTCTCCCCTATGCAGGTGTCTGTTCACGCTAGGAGACCTAGTTGATACCCCTACTGCTCCGGTGGAGCAGCTCCAGGAGGACAATCACCGCGATGCCCATATGGTCATTCTCCAAATCATTGGAGCAACCAAATCAAGCAGGGTGCTCCCACGACAATGCCGGACTCCTCAGAGACTTCATTGGAGCGTCGGATCTCCATCCTCGCTCTGTTGAAGTTCACCTAGGTCGAGTTTGTTCAAGGCCCTTTTCTGCCGCTCGATTAGGAGCCGTACCCCTAGATTTGATCAGGACCGTACACCCACATTTGATCTTTAACGATCTAATCAGATTCTTGGGATGATATGTCATGCACGTCCGCCCACCTTTCCAGAGCCATCAGATTGCTTTTAAGAGGGAATTAGAGCTGTTAGAGCATGGCTCCTCATATGCGTGCCACGTGCCCTCTACTTGGGTATATTTCCTTTCCACCCTATCATTTTCATTACTTAGTTTTAGTCCAATAATTTTAATGTGTAGTTAAAAACATTTATAGTTTGGACACTCAAATTTTTGAATTTGCATTTTAGTCCCTCCGACTTTTAGTCACGTGTGTCCCCACATGCTTGTTGGGTTATTTACAAAATTTATCCTGCACCTTTATGTTGTTATGGAATGAATGAAATGTTTTGAGATTTGCACTTATACCAGTGTGTACCTGGATCACTTGTTCTGCATGAGTTGAGTGGACTTTCTACATTTTTGGTCTTGGAACTTTATTGTATGTTATCTGTTCGATCCTAAAAGTGAAAATAATTATGTTTGGGACTAATTTTTAAAAATAGATCTTTAATATTTTTTCGGGACTAATTTAATATTTTTTATAATTTCTTGTCTTTTATTGGTTGAAATAAATATTAAATTAGTCACGAAAATTCTACAAAAATTCTTGTTAACTCATGTGTGCTTGTATTGATGTGGTAATTTTGGTTTGTCAATTTGGTTGAATTTTGTACCATGCCACAGAGGCAGAAAAAGAAGCTACTCTCCTAAGCAGAGAAGAGTCGGGACAGGAAAGATTCCTACAAAAGGATTTTTAAAAATTTAAAAGCCCCTAAAAAAGATCATATTGGTGTTAAGAAAATTATAAAAAATCGAAAAAAATAAAAAATCAAAATATTTTTTGTAGGTTTATTTTGTTGTGTTTTACTTCCAGTATCATTTTTGTTTCAAAAATCCTTATAAAAATTCTTGAAATTATAAATGATCCAAAATCTTATAAAAATTGTATAAAATCCAAGCAAAATCCAAAAATTGTGTTTTCAATTTCTATTTGTAGGTTTTTGTTTCTACTTTATCATAAAAATATCATCCACGAAATTTGGGCACTTTAGGTATTTTTAATTTGCAAATTATTCCTAGCTATGCATAGTTTTGTCTTTTTTGCACTATTTGTTTTTTAAAAATTCTCAAAAACATTTAAAAATCTTACAAAAATTATCAAAAACACTTTAAAACCTGTAAAACCCAAAATTATCTTCTTTTTGACTATTTTAAAAATCCAAACAGAGTATTATGTGTGTTTTTACTTCTTTTGTTTCTTTTTGTTTTATTCGAAATTAAAAATTTGAAAAACTACAAACCATTAAAAAAATTTGCTTTCTTGAAATTTTACTACATAGTTTTTAAATCATGCTCCCTATGTTATAGTAGACAGCTATAGTAGATACATAGTTTTATTTTTGTAAAACTACTTCTGTAATAACTTAGACTCTTGAGACTTGCTTTGACACTTAAGGTTCGTTTAGTTGCTAGGTTGGGCTGGGTTGGGTTGGGGTAACCCTATGAATAGTAAACTGTGAGGACGATTGAGAGGGTTGGAAGGAGGGATACACCAGTGTACCCCAACCCAACCCTACCCAACCCTGCAACCAAGCGAAGCCTTAGATTATTTAATGTCTGTGTCGTCGAGTGACGGTGCACTCGGGGGACCTCATCGCATTCTTTTGAGATTTCTTCACCTTTATTTCTATTTGATTCTCGAGGATTTGGCCCCTAGATGTAGGACTTCTATTTTGCTTGAGCTTGTAATTAGCTAGGTCCAAACACCTTAATATCTTATCTGTTCCTATAGAACGTAATTGGACCTACTAAATTATACATAGGAAGTTAATCTATTGGGATTAGAGACCACGTACCGAGGCTGGCAGGACCCATTATCGTGGGCACCGATCGGCATCGAAGACCGGACCCCTGTCTCTCTTCCTGATTAGTTAACTACATGTTCTTCACGCTAATAGAAGTTTCTCATCTTAGGGACGATTTCCTCGTGCATCATATAGGTAGTTTTATTTATGTCTTTTATTTTATGCTCGGGTCACCTTGCATGTAGAGCGCTGGAGTAAGGTACACAATTCTATCTTTGCATGCATCATTGTGTTTGACCATGCATCAGTTTTTCAATCTTCCTTCCACTAGTTTTATTGGACTTAAATAACCAAGGAAATCAAAAAATTCATTAGGCAATGTATTCTTTTAGAAAAATACCATAAAAAGTGATGACCAATAAAATTTGGGACTGCTAATGCAAACTTGGACTAAAACCGACTTGACCTAAAAATCTTTATTTTGGGCAGCGTCACCCCCTCCTTATTTGATTTATCTACAGCGACAGAGCGACCTGCACACTAGGACAGAGCCACGCCTAATCTCTCTTCAGACTACTGGTTCTTTTTATTAGTTGTTCTCTGAGGAGGATTTTACTGGGTAGACGGCAATCGGTCTGGGACTTCCTTAGCAGATTTGGCAGATCAAGTAACCGGTAAATAATCCACACCCATACTAGCTGGGAAAAACTAATTGTGAGATTCGAGACATTCTCCTGGGAGCATTGAGCTCCTAATAGCTCAATTAACCTCTTTGATAGATTGAATTGTCACCTCAATAAAATTTGACAATATTAATGACCGATCTTTCACGATCATCAGCTCGCATTGCGTAGAATATCTCGTTTTGTTTGCATCCCAGATCCAATCTTCATAAATCACCATATCACGATGATGGTAAGGAGGTCCCTTAAGCTGCCTTTGGCAGCACTGCTTTCTATCACTCCTCTCCATTCATCTAGGGCACATTCAGAGAGATCACACCCGCTCTCTGAACCTAAATTCGCCTCCAACCTATTCCCCCTCGACCACCCTTCTTTCACCCCTGAGTTACAGAGGCTAGTATAGCTATATGTTTATTTGACAACACCTGAGCTAGGGTCTTTTGCCTTTGCAGAGACCAGAGACATGGCCAAAAGGGAGGGAAGGACTGATGAGCAGCCACAAGGATCAGTGTTCGTATTATACCAGGCTGCCATCAACAACACGTTGCTAGCTTCCTTAGAGAACATTCAGAGACAGATCAAGGATCAAGGAGCATTTATGGAAGAAATGAGGCGAGAGCTCACGCAGATGAGAGCTGGATGAGTAGATTCGTAGAGACCTGCCAGTGGAGAGATACCCAGTGCGAAGGGAGAAGATGGACGCCAGGACGAGCCGCATGAGCCAGCCAGACCAGCACGTATGATGAAGCAGTTGCATAATCCATTGCAACCCTTACCCACAGAAGGATCCAATTGCCCGAGATCCTTAGAGACATCGAGTTTCGCCACTAGACGATTCAGTTACTGCCCAGATTCCATGGTAGCAATCGAGGAGCCCCATCTCCATCTGTAGGAGTTTGATATGGTATGTAGCACCGTCCACGACAGAATTGTAGACGAGGACACAATCAAGGTGATTGTCTTCCCATTTTCCTTGGTTGAGAGAGAAGCCTACTGGCTGAAGCACCAATATAGGGTAGTCACCACTTGAAATTAGCTTTGGATCGAGTACTTGAACACGTACTATCCACTCGACCGGACCAATGAAGCGAGAGCGATGATTAGCAACTTCACCATGATCCTGAGCGAATAATTCCATGAAGTATAGTATCGATTCAGAGAGCTCATTGATAGGTGTCCACATCTCGAGATCAGCAAGCCCAACCTCGTTCAGAGTTTCTTCTATGGGCTGACACCTAAGCAGCAGGGGCTAGTGATGGAAGTCAACAGGATTTGGTACTCCCAGTACCAACCACATCTCTGGATTCATCAAGACCATCTCAGATTCTGATGGTCCACTGGAGGCACCTCTTCCCAGCAACAATCTCCAGCTCAGGCATGGCAGAGCAACCAACAGTAATAGCCCCATCACTCCCACCAGTACAAGCAACAACAGGGTCCTCGTCTCCACTATTAGAGACAACAGTGGAGTTAGCCGCAATAACCTCACTAGTACTCCTAGTCTCCTCCTCCTTACTACCAGCAGCAATAGACTCAACCTTATTTCTAGCAAGGAAACTCGTTTAGTTCTCATGCACCAGTCTATGAGAACCCAATCCTTGATGACCTCGCCCGCTTTCTGTCTAATCAACATGCCTCCTTCCAGCGAGAGATGGACGAGTTTTGGCTGGAGATGAGGGAGATAATAAAGGGAAAGGCCGCTGAACCCGCTCAGATTGAACCTAACTCGAACAATCAAAAGAGAAAATCTGAGTAGGTACAGTTTATAGAGACCACCACTCCTAATGATATTATGGAAGATTCTTCTACTTCTATATCTGATGGTGATTTTGTGACACTTAGGAGCGGTAGGAAGCCAGCTGACGGTGACTCGTCCGAGCGACATCCCAATGCAGATTCCTGAGTGCCAGACGAGGATGGAAGCAGTGCCGATGCCACTTGTCTTGATGATGATGACGGTGGTGCTAATGCCACCAAGTAAGTTGATCCATACGATGGTACTAAGGATGACGTATTTCGAGTTTCAGATGGTGGTGTTGACGCCACCATGATTACAGATGACATGCTAGAGCATGGTGCTGACGCCATGAGTTCAGATGTTGTCAGTGGTACTAATGCCACCAAGTTACCGTCTGTCATGTTCCCTCATTTTGTACCTGAGGACATTTATGGAAAACCCCAAAAATGGAAAAATAACAAAAATAAAAAATATGAATAACAGAAATGTTTCTATATCTCTTGTGAGTCCATCTATGTTGCCTGATTATCTTTGCATGCATTCTAGCTTATTACATGCACAAGAACCCATTCCTTACCCTCATTTCTCTAGAGAGGATCCTTCCTTCCCCTTCCCTCAAGAACTCCTCTTAGGAAATGGGACCAAAACAATAAATCTAAAAAAGAAGCACTAAATAGAGTTCAACGAGCAGATGATAGATAGATTCCAGATATAGCTAACTCTAAAGGTGGCACTAGAGCACATCCCTCATTTCCAGAATAACTTGATAGAGAAGACCACCATTCAAAGGAAGAAGGGGAACCACAATGCAGAAATCCATGTGCTCACCTGTGCCACTTGCTTTTCTATTCGAACCCGATTACAAGCCAAGAGATCAGATGCAAGAGCTCCCTATGTCAGATGCCACAGGTAAGAGCAGTTGTTCAATCGTATTCTATTAGACATCGATTCTTCGATTAAACTCAGTCCGGCTGCCTTACTCGACTGATTATACTTTGGCCCTTTTAGACAGAGCATGACAATCCTTTAGTTTGTTAATAAAGCTATTAAGAGGCCAAAGGGGCTACTCAAGGATGTTGTCATCATAATTCAGGGCCTCAAATTCCTCGTGGACTTTGTTGTATTGGACATGGAGATCCCTGAATCAGTGCAGATACCCTCATCATTTTAGGATGACATTTCTTGGCTACAGCCAAGGTTGTGTCCAATCATGATAGAGGGAAGGTATACTTTCGTGTCGAGAGAGAAAGTGTACAAATAGAGAAAATCGTGGAGATTAGAGCCAGATATCTAGCTTGCTCAAGGGAGATGACTGAGCAAGAGAAGATGATAGATGTCGAGTTAGACATACATCATGAGTGTGATTTTGTGATTATAGATGATGAAGCAGTTTAAGCAGATCTAGCATCATGAGCTCTTGTCACACCTTTAGACACTGTAGAGTTACAGATGACAGTTGAGGAGAGTTCAGACAACACACTTAGGGCACAAGACACCTTAGAGGATAATAATCATGATCAAGATAGCGAGGCAGATTTCATTTCATGTGATTTAGATTCAGATCCTTGGGATTTAGACACTGATTTTTATTGGCAGGACTTTGATGACTATTTACCGTGTCTGATTTCCTCAGAGCCAACAGCTAGGGTGGAGAGCGAGTTAGGACAATCGACAAATATACCCGTAGGGCCGTCTTCATCAGATTTACCAATTTAGTGAGAGTTCTCACGTGCAGATTTGGCAGCCTTCACACAGACATTTCAGAAGCCAGATTTTCCAACTCAAACTTGTCCTGAATTTAAGACCTTGTCGCAGAGAATGAAGTATAGATTCCTTACATGTGAGCCAGATATGTTCCCAGTCATTATCTAAGAGGATTTGACTGAAGACCAAAAATCTCATTTGATGGAGGTTCTTAAAAGAAACCGCAAGGCAATAGGATGGAGCGTAGCTGAATTCCTAGGGATAAGTCTGGACCTATGCTCCCACCACATCTTCAAGATCTTCAAGATGTGGTCATAAAGGAAATATCAAAGTGGTGGAGTGCCGGATTTTTCTACCCCATCTCTGACTCCAAGTGGGTTAGTCGATGTGGTACCCAAGAAGACGGGTATCACCACAGTTTTGAGCAAGCCTAGAGAGGAGATAGCTATCCGAGTACCCACTTCTTGGAGGATCTACGTGGACTACAGACGATTGAATAAGGCCAACAGGAAGGATCATTTCCCACTGCCATTTATTGATTAGCTTATGGAGAGGCTAGCTAGGAAGAGTCACTACTACTTTCTTGACGGGTAATAGGGATACAATCAGGTGGCCATAGCGCCCGAAGTACAAGAAGAAACAATGTTCTCATTTCCGTTTCGAACGTATGCTTTTAGACGGATGCCCTTTGGTTTATGTAATGCCCTGGCTACATTCCAAAGGTGCATGCTTTCCATCTTCTCGGACATGGTGGCCGAATGTTTACAGGTCATCATGGTTGACTTTTCGATCTATGGTGATGGGTTTGATGCTTGTCTTGACTGCCTAGACCAAGTACTTCAGTGCTTCATCGAGGTCAACCTTGTTCTATCTAGGGAGAAGAGTCATTTCACGATGACTCAGGTGACGATTCTTGGCCACATCATCTCCAACAAGGACATGGAGGTCGATCCGACCAAGTGGATATCATCAAGAAACTCAATCCAATGTCCAATTTGCGACAATTGCGGTCTTTTATGATGTATGTCAGATTCTACCCACAGTTCATATAAAACACCAGTCATATTCCCCAACCGCTCACTGATTTACTGACGAAAGACGTCGAGTTCATTGTAGATGAAAAGTATCTGGCATCATTTGAGTCTCTCAAGGGTTTAGTTGTGCAAGCTCCTATCCTTCAACCACCTGATTTATCTCTCCCATTAGAGATCATGACGGACACTTCTGATATTTTCATAGGGGTTGTGCTTGAAAAGAGGAGAGATGGATTGCCGTTTTCCATTCACTACGCTAGCTGGACATTGGATGCCGTTCAACGGAATTACACCGTGACTGAGAATGAGATGCTAGCTGTGGTCTTTGCTTTGGATAAGTTTCGATCTTACATTCTTGCATCCAGAGTGACTATCTATACAGATCACACCGCCATCCAATACTTCATGGCAAAGAAGGATGCCAAAGCCAGAACGACCATATGGATACTTCTACTCCGGGAGTTTGTTATAGAGATTAAGGATAAACGTGGAGTCAAGAATGTGGTGGCGGATCACCTCTCCCGATTAGATCATCTTGAAGATTCAGAGCAGACCACACCTATTACAAAGACTTTCCCAGACGAGGCCATTCTTGCTATCACCTCGCTTCCATGGTATGCTGACATTGTGAACTATCTTGTCGCCAATAATGTTCCACAAGGATGGCCTAGGTAGTGACTTGAGACCTTCCTTGCAAAGGCCAAGTTGCACCATAGGGTGGATCCCACCCTTTCTCATGAAGGGGGGGGGATAGTTTCTGGCATCGGTGTATTCCTCAGGAGGAACACCACAGCTTCCTCACTTATTGCCACAAACTTGAGGCATGAGGACATCACTCTGCGAGACAGACAACATAGAAAATTCCCCAATCCGGCCTTTGGTGACCTACCCTCTTCAAGGATTCTGATGAATACGTGAAGAGGTGTACTGATTGTTAGAGAATGGGCACTTATGGAGAGCATGATATTATGCCAATGCAGCCCATTCACTTCTGTGAGGTTTTTAACGCATGGGACATCGATTTCATGCGTCCATTCTCTAAGAGTCAAGGATTTGAGTACATTTTTCTAGTTATTATGTGATTCATTGGGTTGAGGTCATCCCCGCCCGAGCCACAGATGCTAAGACTGTTTACTAATTTTTAAGGAAAAATATCATTTCACGGTTCGGTGTACCTAGTGTTTTGATTTCTGACGGGGGACTCATTTTATCAATGACAAGGTAAGGGCCCTTGCTAACGAGTTCAACATTTACCATAGAGTTGCCACTCCATATCACCCTCAAACTAATGATCTTGCTGAAGCATCGAATAGGGAGATCAAGACTATATTGCAGAAGGATGTTCGCCAGATCAAAAGGATTGGTCATAGATTTTGAACTCGGTCTGTGGGCATATAGGACTTCCTTCAAGACATCTTTGGGCACATCTCCCTTTCAGATCATTTATGCCAAGCCATGCCACTTGCTAGTGAAGATCAAGCACAAGTCACTTTGGGAAGTTACAGAGCTACTATAGGATTCCAAGAGTATAGGAGATCAAAGGAAAGTAGAATTTGCAGCTCTGGAGGAGTTGAGAGACACAATCTTCTCAAATAGCCTTCAATATAAGGATAGAGTGAAGATATGGCATGATTCTCACATCAGACATAAACAGTTTGAACCGAACTGGAGAGTATGGCTATTTAATGATAGATTAACATTATTTCTAGGGAAGTTACAAAGCAAATGGAAGGGACCATACTTGGTCAAAAAGGTGCCAGCAACAGAAGCATTGATATATCTGAGTTGTCATCTGATTCCACCTTTCGAGTCAATAGTTAGCACCTGAAGCAATATCTTGATCATGATACACTGATCGTTGACATTACCCCTATTCATTTTGCATGAAATGTGGTCTTTGACTTACATCATTTTTATCTCATGCTTGATTTTCACTTCTCTTTCACATCTGTATAGATCAAGATTGTCTATATCATTCTTTCTTTTTGTATGATATCTCGTCTTCATCTTATGATTGTGCTATACATAGGGCACAATTTACCCTAAGTATGGGGGGTATCAGACCTGTGAGTATTCATTTGATTTCATTACCTCTATTTTTCTACCTATACTTAGGGATATATTAGCCTAAGTATAGGGGAGGTAACACATGTACATCATATTCTTCGATTTCCCCCTTGTGTACAGTCTTCTATACTTAGGATTATTTGATCCTAAGTATAGGGGGCTGACCGATCTCTATTCATTCTATCTATTATATTATTTCATTCATCGTTGTAGTATTACATTCTTTTCACTCCACCATTCTCAGCACGGGTTATGTCTTCTTTCAAATCTCTTTGATCATATTGGGGACATCGTTTGAGATAAGTATAGGAGGTTGTCGCATATATTGTATATATACTTTAGCCATAACTCGTACTTTGTTTGTGTTAATGATATGGCTAAAAATCACAAAATTTTAAAATTTTCTCTTGTATAATTGTTTGTAAAAAGCCTTTTGTAAAAATTATTTTTGTACAAACTTTTGCAAAAGTGATTTTGATTGTAATTTTTTTTGTAATTTTTTTGTATCAAAATAATGTATATAGTAAAAAATTTTTGAAATATGTTTGATAAATAAAATTTTGCAAAAAATTGTTTGTAAATGTTTGTAAAAAAATTGCAAAACTTTTTCCTTCTTTCTTGCATTCAATCATTTTCCATAAATAATTACATATTTTAGAAAATTTTCCACAAAAAGAGTTTTGTAAATACTTGCATGTATAGTCTTCTAAATCATGGTTATCATTTAAACTAGTCTGGAGTTAAATAGAAAAATGGAGCTTGGTTAATACCTTAATACGCTTAACTTCATAGGAACCTTATAGGATATGGGGTTAAGACTTTTCAGGTCCTTAGTGACTTAATCCTTTGAGTCTACTAGCCTATGTTCACATGTCATCTTGAGGAGAGTAAGTAGAACACTTAACAACACACACATGATTCTCAGAGACAATGCCTTGACTTGGACACACACCTTATACGTAGCTCAACACGGATGAGGCGGTGAGGAGGCATAATCATTTGGCTAGGGGTACCATACGAGGGTAGTACTGCTAGTCGGAACCTCTCATCTTCATCTAGGGAGGAATGTGTGCCTAAACTCGATCTAGTGGCATTGAGATCTAAAGACATGAGTCTGTGGATCGCAATAATGCTTCAAAAAAAGACAATCTACTAGCTCAAGAAGAAAAACTCCTTATATACATGTTGTACTGCGTAGGTATGTTGTATATATGTACAAAAAAAATGTGCAAAAATATTAAAAAATCCATAAAAGGGGACATGCTTGATTGAAAATAAAATACCTACCGGAGTGTATATAGTGAATAAGCAAAGCTTATGTATACCACCATCTCATCGCATGGAAGCTTGCAGTTGGAGACTTAACTACACTGTTAATAGATAACCGCTGAAAATCGGTTTCGCGGCTTCTTTAGAGAAGAAACATGGTCGATGTAGCAAAAAGCCGCGAAACAAAGAAGAACGATTCTCAACTTATCAAACAAATTCGGTTTTCCTTCGGAAAACCTACATTAATTTTTTTACCAGGCAAGTGTTCCTGGGTCGAACTCAAGGAGGCAGAATAGAATCCTTTGATTCTTTCGGTTTTTATTTTTGTGATCTTATTTTTTATCTCTTCTAAGTTATCAACTCAAGAAACCTCTTTTTTATTAATTTTATTTTTATTTTTTTATTTAATTTTATTCTTTTCAAATTTTTATGTAATTTTCAAAAAGGGATATTTTTCAAAAATATTTATTTATTATATAATAGGTGGATATTATATAGGTGGTAAAATATAGTAGGGTAAACATGGGTGGAGCAGCAAGCTCGAACAACACAAGAAACCAAAACAAAACGAGGCGAAATTTGAAGAATCAAATCACGACGAAAACAGAACAAAAACTCTCGAAAACTTAATACCAGGTAGCTGGGGTAGTTGTGTAACTACCCTAAAAAAACCGTCAAAAAAGAAGGTCAGACGAGGTCAAAACAACCCCTACAGCCAGGGGCATAAGCGCAAGAAAAAGTATTTTAAAAAGTTTGCAAAAAGGTCCTCAGGGACTGTTCTGAAAGAAAACTATAGAAATCTTTACATTTAGGTCCCTGCAGAGGGACCTAAATGTAATTATAGGAAACCTGGGGGTGGAGTGAAATAGCTGGAAGCTGCTGGGTTAATGTTGCAATTGTTCCACCGCTTCAGAACTGATGGCTAGGATTAGAAGATTCAGGCGCTGATCAGATGCTTGTGCGGGTGCCATGTGTCGTGCACTTGTGCTTCGTCTGTTCTTGAATTGTTCTTGGTTCTGTTAGAGTCGCTGGCGAAGGGCGTTCTTCTCCGAATTCTTCCGACCAAACGCTAGTGTCTTTGGCCCTCCGGCGGGGCCAGAGGGGTGGCTCCTCCACTCCTCGAGCTCGCCCGCGGTAGGGTTCTGGCAGCGGCGGCTCGAGTCGACGGTGGAGCTGCGACGAAGATCACGGTCACGTTGACTTGAAGGTTCTTCCAGTTCTGGCGACGGTCCTTGGAGACGGATTCTGATGAAGATGGACAGCTTCCAGATAAGAGAAAGGGCTCCCAATTGACGTCTGATCTGCAAATAATAGAATGCCATGCTCAATTCTCTAGGAATCGGCCTAGGGATGATAAAATACAAGATCAAAACTTGATGAAAAACTTTGGTTTCCAGAAGAACTACAGAATGCATGAAGATGGCAGTAGAATGAAGATGCGATTTGAATAGATTCTACATGAGTTGGAAATGGAGTTTTGAAACGTGCCTAACCCTATGGATTAGACTAACTAAAAATGTGATTAGCGTCGCTAATCGACGCACGACTATTGAGGAGAAAAACGAAGAAGATGGATGAGTAGGTCTAGGGTTTCAAGGTGTAATACCTGGAACAACTGCTCGACGGGCGACCTTTGACCGGAGCGTGGACGCGCACTGGGCGGCGATGCAAGGCAGTGACCGACCTTGGAACCTCCTCCGATGTACCCTCCTCCACGCGAGCTTGCTTGGGCGGAGCTGTCACCTCCTTATCCGGCGAAGCAAGGCTTGGAAGATAGGGGTTCGGAATACTGGAGCTGGGGATCAGGCAGTTGGAGAGTTGGTTTGTTAATGGCGACCTTTGGAGGTATTTATAGGAAGGATTTCGTGGGCTCCAAGTTTAGATCGACGGCTGGCGAGGTATAGGGTAGTTAGGAGAAGGGAATCGAGGGTTGGATCGGCCAGAAGGTTCTCGAGGTGCGCGGGAGAAATAGTTGAAGTCGGCTGGTCAGTGCAAAGCCCGGCCAACTGATTCTTGGAGAAGAAGACCCAGGTGCTGACAAGTGTCAGCACCTAGTTGGCCAGAATGTGTTTATTCAATATAAATTAAGGATTAAATATTAAATGAATTTATTTTAAATAAGTATAAATACAAGAAATGTATATAAATTAATTCTCTAATTTATGGACTAATAAATTTTAATAAATAATAAATATTATTTAAAATATAAATATTATATTAATAAATATGTATTTATAAATAGGTTTTAGATTTTTAAGTTAATACATAAATAAATAAAAATTGACTTTATATTTTCTTAATTATTAGAATATTAAATAAGGTTTATACTAATTTTTATAGATTTTAATAAGTTAATTTGCATATTTTAATAAATAGAGGTATAAGTTCTCTAGTTCATTTATACCTATATTTTAGGGTTTTTCATTTTATTAAAATAATAAATAAGGTCCAAAAATTATGAAATAATTTAGGGTGAAACTACAAGATCATGAAATAATTTAAAAATTATAAAATTAAGAAAACTGTAAATAATGTGTGTTACATAAAACAAATAGCCCAGAAACCCATTTGTCTATTGGTCCCAAAACCGACTTTTTGCAAACTGACTCCGAATTCAATGAAACCACCTTTATTATTTAGAGAATATTATTTTCTGAACTTTAAAGGTGAGTGAAGTGAAATTGGAGTTCGAATGAGGAAGTTATGATGTTCGGAAGTTGAGATTTTGACAATTTACAGGCTGAGTTTCTTAGCATATATACCGGGTAATATTTTTAACTTATTTTTATATTTTTATATACATTTTTAGAAATAATTAGGAAAAGAATTTGGTGAAAAATATGTTCATATGGATTAATTAAAAATCTTTGAAGTTTGTATTTATTGTATAAATAATAGAAGTTGTATATGTGTGTGTTAACTTATTTTTTTTTAATTTTTCTTTCCTTATCTCCCCCTACTTATTGGTTTGTCGACCAATCCATGCTGACTTGGTCTCGGAGGTTGGGCTATAAATATATCTTATAGCTATATTTATATTTTAAGTCATATTGTATATATATACATATATTCAATCTGCCTTTTCTTTCTTTTCTTGTTCTTTATTTATTTACATGATTTTAGTGGTTAAAAGTGAATATTTATACATGAATGGTGATTTTTTAAAAGATGAGAATTAATGGATATTTACATGTATTTTTTAACGATTTTAAGACAAATTGCGACAGAAAAGTTAATGAATAATGGATTCATCAACCCCCTATATTTAAACTTTGTTAGTACCTTAGCAAACACTTATTTTGAAAAAGTAAGTGAAAAAGAAATAAAGTTAGAATGAATTTGTTTTCCTAAACCAATTCATGAGAACAGACAAAGGACAGAGCTCGATCGGGCCTGAAACAAGCATTTTGTCGGAACCTTAACTAGGATTAAGATTTTATCCTCAACAGTCCTCAAGATCCATAAATCCTTACTCAAGATCACTTCATCGACTAGTTCAGACTCACTTATTCATATCGCAAACTCTATCATCCTTGAAGTCAACTTGTACAGTGTGTGAATTGATTTAGCTCTTCCTGCTTAGAGAACCGAAGAAACCGTCAATCCTGGCTATACACTTCTATGGCTTCCTCATCTCGCTACTCTTTCCTCGGGGAGGGAGGTATTTCCTTCTGAGTTCAGTTCTGCTATATCCACAATCGAATATAGGGAGAAGTTAGAACAATGAGAAAAGAAGTGGATGGCGACCAGTGGAGACGCATCTCCTTGTGAAGCCCAACCGGTGTAGCTGAGTCTCCACTAAGATGTGCAGGCATTTTTGGTGGAAGCTTGGACCATTGTGGTCTTATTTGGTGGCTTCTGCTTTGCTTTGACTTTGTAATTTGCTTGCACTACATTCATCTTTTTATGCCTCGACGGATATAGCATCTTTTTAGTCCGTCCCTTTTTTGAGGTCTTAGAAAAATTGTGTCAGCAGATCCTTCCCTCATCCGAAGCAACTATCGCAACCCCAATCTCTCCCGTCGTTAGACGTCAATGCCGCAAAGATAAGGATAGAAACATACTACCAAGGTGTACTGCCCTTCGGAACTCCATGCAAGTCGAGCTAAGTGCAGAGTGCATGTGTTCAAGATTGGTTCACTGGTGTAGAGTTGTACGGATGACTCGAAATGGTCTACTTAAGCACAGATGACTTGATTTCCCGAATATGGTCTTACGGAACCCAAAGATTTAAGTCACAAGACCTGAAGAGTCTAAATTCCAGATCCTAGTCAGGCTCCTTACAACGAGAGTTAAAGTCTGTAATCATGCTCCATCCTTTAGACTAGACTCAGTCCTTAGTTCCAAAAATCAAACTTATTCTGAAAAATGCGAATGCAAATGCAACCATGTTTTTGTGAAATGTATTTTCTGAATTTTACTCATTTTTATGGATTTTAAGGATTTTGTAATTTTTATGAATTTTAGGACTTTTTAATTTTTTTATGAATTTTATGATTTTTATAAGCAAGATTTTATTCATGATCTTAAAATGATATATTTTATTCAAGTTAAGTGTCTAATGTATTTTACAAATTTTATCTACAAAGTATTTTATAAGGATTGAATGGTTTTTACACATGTTTTAATAAATAAGCTTTTAAGTAAGTATTATACACATTTTAAGGACAAATTTTAAATACATATTTTAATTACAAGTCTTAATTATAAATTTTAAGCATATTTTACTTATTTACAAGGATTTTATAAATAATATATAAATATAAGTGGACTTTAAATTAACCCGTACCCACTTTTTATGGATTTTATAGATATAGAAAATACATAAAAGTACGAGTTATGGATGAAAGTATATATACAAGATATATGCATCCCCCTATACTTAGCTTGTGCTATGTCCTCATAGTGTCAAAAGAGAAAAAGGAGGACATAACTTGTGCTAAGTAAAAGTGGGTGAAAAAGGATATCGAGTACAAGTCAGTCAACCCCCCCCTATAATTACGATCAGGTCATCGTAAGTATCACGGGAGAGCAAAAACGGGATGACTGAATGAAAAGAATAAATAACGAAAGTTCAAAGGGAAAAGAATACGAAATCATCAAAATCACTCGGTCCCCCCTATACTTAGGATAAGGCATCCTAAGTATAGAAAAGAGTGTAGCCAAAAATTGGGGACCACTGATTTGTGAAAAAGAAAGGCTATATAAAAGAATCAGTACAAAAAATAAAACGTAAATCAGTGAACAATCGGTCCCCCCTATACTTAGGATCTGGTATCCTAAGCATAGAAGACGAGCAAAAATGGGGACGATTGTGGTCTATGAAGAATATACAAGTGTTGTAGATCTCCAGAAACGAATGGCTCAAAAGGATTTTTGTACAGGAAGAAGTGAAAGAATGACCATGATTCCTGTACAAAATAGATCGTTTCAGTGCGGGCCAGATGATGAGTAGTTTCGATGAAGTGCTTCAGCATCTGCCCGTTAACCACGAACAATTATTTGAACACTTCAACCAGGGTCATACTGGATTTTCTGCTTTTTATGTGTGTATTGATCCTTGGCTGAAAAAGTAGAGCCTCTTCTGTAAGTAAACTCTGTACATGGCATAGCTCTCTTTTCTGAAATATGCGTCTCTGGAGTCGGGCTACAGAAGGTGTGTATATGTGTAGGCATTACATCATCCCTCTCTCTACATTGAATAGACTGTATGATCTGTGCAATGTATTTGATTGACTCTTGTGTTGTAATATGTGTACATTCAATCTGCGGCACAGAGATATCTACTGCAGGTGACTGCTCATCTGAGTCTGATATGAACTCTGTCTCTGTATGTGAACAATCATCTGAAGAACTAGGTACCAAGTGATCTACCCTATCCTCGTGTAGGATATCTTGGGTATCAAAATAAACGCTCTCAAGATCAGGAAATTGTGCCTCATCGATGTTCTGGCAATCTTCTTCAAGACTGGTGTCCTCTGAAGTGAATGACAATACTGATCTAGGACTGCTACATTCTCTCTCCATCTCAATGTGTATCTCTCCGTTGTCTGTGCGGAATGATACTCTCCCAGCATCATAATCGAAGAGTGCTCTTGCTGTCTGGAAAAAGGGCCTCCCGAGAATGATTGGAGCAAGGTGTAACTGTGTAGGGAATGTCATGTCTAGGACCGTAAAGTCCATGGGAAACTGCGAGCCCTGAACGGTCACGATAATGTTCCTTAGTACTCTTCTAGGTCTCTTTATAGATCGATCTGCAAATTGGAGTATCGCTCGTGAATTACAGAGAGGACCTATATTGAGCTTATCAAGCAAATAGGATGGAAGTAAATTGATCGAGGAACCATTGTCTAAGAGAGTACGATTGAATGTAGTGTCTTCAATCTGACAGTTGACATAGTGAGCTCCCAAATCTTTCTTTTTCTTGGGTACCTTGTTCCTGATAGCACACGAAGTGGCCTTGGTCAAAATATGCTTCTCAACTCATGATCTTTTCTTCCTACGTGTAGTACATTTGTTCCTCAACTGATTCTTGAGCGTAGGAAAATGATCCAAGGCATCGTGCAATGGAATCTTCAGAAAGATGTGATCTTTCAGTAAACGTTCTGTTTCTAGAGTGACAACATTATTTTTGGTTTTTTTCTTTCCTCTTCCAAACAAAGCATCAGGAAAAGGAACAATCTCAGGAGTTAGAAAATCAGAACTTTTATTCATCTGAGAATCAGCTTGTACATCGAGAGTTTCAGAATTATTTACAAAAATCTCTAAGACAGGGGAAGAAAGATTTTTGTCGGGGCTCTCTGCCTGATCTGTCGGTATGTCATCGTCTGAATCGCCAGTGTCCATATCTGCGGTG
Source organism: Ottelia alismoides (assembly GCA_037367405.1). Taxonomy (NCBI): domain Eukaryota; kingdom Viridiplantae; phylum Streptophyta; class Magnoliopsida; order Alismatales; family Hydrocharitaceae; genus Ottelia; species Ottelia alismoides. The sequence goes on along the minus strand of JAZKJV010002036.1, from coordinate 836,376 downwards.
TTGGCATCGCTCCCGTCTCTTGAATCTGCATATTAGTCCTCATCATCTTGCAGTTTCTCCCCTCGGCTTCAGAATCAGGGTTCTGCTCGTGCTCCTCTAGTGCCCTCTCCTCTTCTCCAACAGGTGCTTGTGGTGATCTACCGCTCCTGAGACGAATGAAGTTATATAAAAATTCAGGAAACGAGATCTTACCTGTAGTGTCTACCTGCTCTGGATGCCTCCTCTTGTTGTTCGGATTCATCTGAGGCTGGGTTGGGAGAGTGGTCTTCGGCACGGTTAACTCATCCAGAAGACGGTTAACGTGCTCCATCTCAGTCTTGTGTGCAATCTGGAGTGTACTCAGCATGTCCATGATCTGGTTGAGCGCCTGGGCCAGTGAAGACATCTCTGGTTCAGTGTGGTGACCCTGGCTAGCTCCTCTCTCCTGCCTTGGCGTGTAATGCTGAGAGGTGGAAGGCTGGGAGTATCGCGGAGGTGTGGAGGAAGACTGTTGCGGCTGCTGATAAGGATAATTCGGTGAGTAGTGAGCAGGGTGCTGATATGAATTCTGCGGTCTCTGATGGTAGACATTCAGATGAGACTGCTACAGCGTAAAGCTCTGGCGGTGCTGAAAGTTTGGACGTCCATGCTGTGGATGACCGCACGGCTGCTGTGGCTGCTGATTTGGTATACTCGACTGCTACATCGGAGTATACCAAATCCCGTTGATCTCGAAAGTGGATTGCGGCTCCACTTCCATCTCTGCGGTGCTAGTGATCTGGCCGGGATTGGCATGAGACTGATCCTCATGCCAATCGATCTGCAGAATCTCGGACTCGCTCTGGACGTAGTGGATCTGACGGGTGGGTGGAGCGGGTGCGATCCTCCGTACTGGTTGCGCATTCGAAGAAGTCTGGCTCTGCTGGTACTGTATCTAAAGATCAGCGACCTTCTTCGAGAGATCACTCAGCTGCTGAGGTAGAGATGAGAGTTTCTCCAACTCTTGTAGCGGCTGTAGGTCTTGGACCTGCTTGTGAATCATGTCTACCAACGTTAATTTTTCGCTAATAAATCCCATGTTGGTGTTGGATTCAGAATCCGAGATGTTCGCCACCTTGTGATGATCACGGTGATGTGGCGGCTGCGGGGCTTTCTGAAATGCTCGAGTAGAGTCTACGACTCTCGAGTTCTCGGCCATCCCTTCAAAGATGGCCCAGACTGACTCGGCATCCTTGTTCAAGTAACTGCCGCCACATGCGGCACTCACGAGCCCCTGAATTTCTGGCTGGAGTCCTCCGAAGTAGTTTTGCACGAGCACCTTCATCGGGATCTCATGATGAGGGCATCTCTCCGTCAGGTCCTTGAATCGATCCCATGCCTCATGGAATGATTCGTGCGGCAGTTGCGTAAAGTGGGAGATCTGACTCCTCATCATGTTCCTCCTTCCCAGAGGAAATTATTTGCGCAGGAAGGTGGACTTCAGGTCGTCCCATGTAGAGATTTCTCTCCCCAGATGACTCAGCCAATAAAGGGCCTTATCGGCTAAGGCAAAGAAAAAAGGCCTTGAGGCGTACGGCTTCCTGCGTGACTCCTGGATAACAAGCCGTTCCACAAATCATCTCAAACTGTTGTAAAAATGTGAACGGCTCCTCTGCGGCATTCCCATAGTACTTGAGAAGCAAAGAGATGAAGGACGGTCTGAGTTCGTATGGCCCTTGATTCAGCGGTAGCCGAATCCAATGGTGTAGCGTTCTTGCGCCCGGGTCATACTCGTCCCGTAAAGTTGCGGGAACTGCAGGCGGTAACTGGTTCCCGGCCCCTGCACTCAGCGCGGCTAATTCAGCCCGCAGTTCATTCTGAACTCTAAATTTCTCTCGAATCTGCAAATTCATCTGCTGAAGTGTATCGAGAATGCCCGTTGTAACATCTGTGTCTGGTCTTCCTTCGTGCTTCTCCCCAGCTAGTGGCCTCTTGTCTGCTGCTGGTCCTTTGCCGCGAGCCATCTGATCGTCTGTGAAATGAAAACTCTCGTAAGAACTCAGTGAAAAGTATGCGGGAGTTCTAGATGATGTATTGAGGCGAGGGTCTGCCTCAATAATCTGGTCAGGAGGCGAGGGAGTCTGGGTCTGACTCGCCTCCAGATCTGATGGGACCGACTTGAGAAGAGGGTCATCCCGAGCCTGTGATGATGTACGCTCGACGATGGACGGTCGAAAGCTCACAGAGTCTGAGCCGAAAAGCCGTCGAGACGTCATCTTCGATGTCAAGATAAATTGTCGGGAGAGCACGTTTACGAATCAAGTGAGAGAGAGAAATGCGAAAGCCGCAGAAACTCACGCCCCGCAAGCAAACAAAAAGCAATCCCCGTGTTCACCAACTCAACCCGATGAAGACCGTAAGAGTTCGGTCTATTTATCTTTTCAGTTTTAGGGTTGTGATTAGCAAACAAGTTTTTCGGTTATCGCAGCCTGAGCAAGCCAATGGGTGCCCGATGGTTTCTCCGAAACATTGGCCCGAATCCTTACAAGAGATCACTCGCACTCAGCCAATATGGGAGTAAGTACAGACTGTTTCCGGCTACCCGTGTTACTTGAGGACGGAGCCTTACGCAGTGTCCTCTAAACCTCCCACTCTGCTAAATAAACCCGGACCGTTTCCGGCTACCCGAGCTTACCCACTGAGGAACAGTGATCAGGTGTATGGACCCAGTAGTATTTCGCGAGAAATATGGGGTTTGGGCTCTATCTTTATGGGTCGGCTCTCTAGCTCGCGCACTCTGAGAAATGTGCGGGGGTTACTCTCCCAAATTAATTTAGTCGGTTTACGGATTTTAGATCAGATAGGATTAGCAGTCCCGATTTTAGTTTTGCGGTTTTGTAATTTTTTTGGTTTTTTCAAACAACATCTACCAATTTTTTTCTTTTATAAAACCCTAAAAGCATGCACCTGGGTTGCGAGTCCTAAGACTAACTACGTGGGCGCAATCATATAGAGTAAAAAAAATCCTAAACAAGCATCTAGAAAATCGCGGAAAGCCGATAAGCGATAAAACCGCGGTGGGTGCCCTGATCCTCGGATACATAGTATCCGACGAATCAGGCCCTGAAAAAAGGGGGGGTTTGTTTATTTTATTATCTATTACAGCTTCTCTCCCTTTCTCTCTCTTTTACAGAAAAAAATTCTAACTACTCTGCCCTCTGCAGCCGACTCTTGAAGAAGGAGCTGGCCTCTGCTCTTTCAACTGACTCGGCTTCCGAAGAAGCCGGTTGATCCTATAGGCCCTGCAAAGAAAGTTAGCAAAGAAAACCGATCGAGAAAGCCGAGAAAACTGTAAGAAAAATCGAGAGAAAAACTAAGAAAACAAAAGCGAAGAAAAAGTCGTACGAAAAACCGTACGAAAAGCGAAACAAAAAGAAGAGAGAAAAAAATAAAATCACAAAGAAAAAGAAAAAATCAAAAAATTCTAACGCATCCCCGGCAACGGCGCCATTTCGATAATAGCTGAAAATCGGTTTCGCGGCTTTTTTAGAGAAGAAACACGATCGATGTAGCAAAAAGCCACGAAACAAAGAAGAACGATTCTCAACTTATCAAACAAATCCGGTTTTCCTTCGGAAAACCTACACTAAATTTTTTACCAGGCAAGTGTTCCTGGGTCGAACTCAAGGAGGCAGAATAAAATCCTTTGATTCTTTCGGTTTTTATTTTTGTGATCTTATTTTTTATATCTTCTCAAAGTTATCAAGTCAAGAAACCTCTTTTTTATTGATTTTTATTTTTTATTTCTTATTTGATTTTATTCTTTTCAAATTTTTATTTAATTTTCAAAAAGTGATATTTTTCAAAAATATTTATTTATTATATAATAGGTGGATATTATATAGGTGGTAAAATATAGTGGGGTGAACGTGGGTTGAGCAGCGAGCTCGAACAACACAAGAAACCAAAACAAAATGAGGCGAAATTCGAAGAATAAATCACGACGAAAACACAATAAAAACTCTTGAAAACTTAATACTAGGTAGCTGGGGTAGTTGCGTAACTACCCTAAAAAAACCATAAAAAAGAAGGTCAAACGAGGTCAAAACAGCCCCTACAGCCCAGGGGCATAAGCGCAAGAAAAAGTATTTGAAAAGTTTGCAAAAAGGTCCTCAGGGACTGTTCTGAAAGAAAACTATACAAATCTTTACATTTAGGTCCCTACAAAGGGACCTAAATGTAATTATAGGAAACATGGGGGGCGGAGTGAAATAGCTGGAAGCTGCTGGGTTAATGATGCAATTGTTCCACCGTTTCAGAACTGACGGCTAGGATTAGGAGATCCAGGCGCTGATCGGACACTTGTGCGGTTGCCACGTGTCGTGCACATGTGCTTCATCTGTTCTTGAATTGTTCTTGGTTCTGTTAGAGTAGCTGGCGAAGGGCGTTCTTCTCCGAATTCTTTTGACCAAACTCCAACGTCTTTGGCACTCCGGCGGGGCCAGAGGGGTGGCTCCTCCACCCCTCGAGCTCGCCCGCGGTAGGGTTCTGCCAACGGCGGCTCAAGTCGATGGTGGAGCTGCGACGAAGATCACGATCGCGTTGTCCTGAAGGTTCTTCCAGTTCTGGCGACGGTCCTTGGAGGCCGATTCTGATGTAGATGGACAGCTTCCAGATCAGAGAAAGGGCTCCCAATTGACGTCTGATCTGCAAATAACAGAATGCCGTGCTCGATTCTCTAGGAATCGGCCTAGGGGTGATAAAATACAAGATCAAAATTTGATGAAAAACTTTGGTTTCCAGAAGAACTACAAAATGCGTGAAGATGGCAATAGAATGAAGATGCGATTTGAATAGATTCTACACGAGTTGGAAATGGAGTTTTGAAACGTGCCTAACCCTATGGATTAGACTAACTAAAAACGTGATTAGCGTCGCTAATCGACACACGACTATCGAGGAGAAAAACGAAGAAGATGGATGAATAGGTCTAGGGTTTCAAGGTGTAATAACTGGAACAGCTGCTCGACGGGCGACCTTGATCGGAGCGTGGACGCGCACGGGGCGGCGTTGCAAGGCGGTGACCGGCCTTGGAATCTCCTCTGATGTACCCTCCTCCACGCGAGCTTGCTTGGGCGGAGCTGTCACCTCTTAATCCAGCGATGCGAGGCTTGGAAGATGGGGGTTCGGAATACTGGAGCTGGGGATCAGGCAGTTGGAGAGTTGGTTTGTTAATGGCGACCTTTGGAGGTATTTAAAGGAAGGATTTCGTGGGCTCCAAGTTTAGATCGACGGCTGGCGAGGTAGAGGGTAGTTAGGAGAAGGGAATCGAGGGTTTGGATCGGCCAGAAGGTTCTCGAGGTACGCGGGAGAAATAGTTGAAGTCGGCTGGTCAGTGCAAAGCTCGGCCAACTGATTCTTGGAGATGAAGACCCAGGTGCTGACAAGTGTGAGCACCTGGTTGGCCAGAATGTGTTTATTCAATATAAATTAAGGATTAAATATTAAATGAAGTTATTTTAAATAAGTATAAATACAAGAAATGTATATAAATTAATTCTCTAATTTATGGACTAATTACTTTTAATAAATAATAAATATTATTTAAAATATAAATATTATATTAATAAATATGTATTTATAAATAGGTTTTAGATTTTTAATTTAATAAATAAATAAATAAAAATTAATTTTATATTTTCTTAATTATTAGAATATTAAATAAGGTTTATAGGAATTTTTATAGATTTTAATAAGTTAATTTGCATATTTTAATAAATAGAGGTATAAGTTCTCTAGTTCATTTATTCCTATATTTTAGGGTTTTTGATTTTATTGAAATAATAAATAAGGTCAAAAAATTATGAAATAATTTAGGGTGAAAGTACAAGATTATGAAATAATTTAAAAATTATAAAATTAAGAAAACTATAAATAATGTGTGTTACATAAAATAAATAGCCCAGAAACCCCGTTGTCTTTTGGTCCCAAAACCGACTTTTTGCAAACGGACTCCGAATTCGATGAAACCACCTTTATTAATTAGAGAATATTATTTTATGAACTTTAAAGGTGAGTAGAGTGAAATTAGAGTTCGTATGAGGAAGTTATGATGTTCGGAAGTTGAGATTTTGACAATTTACATGCTAAGTTTCTTGGCATATATACATGGTAATATTTTTAACTTATTTTTATTTTTTATATACATTTTTAGAAATAATTAGGAAAAGAAATTATTGAAAAATATGTTCATATGGATTAAATAAAAATCTTTGAAGTTTTGTATTTATTGTATAAATAATAGAAGGTGTATATGTGTGTGTTAACTTATTTTTTTAAAGTTTTCTTTCCTTATCTCCCCCTACTTATTGGTTTGTCGACCAATCCATGCTGACTTGGTCTCGGGGGTTGGGCTATAAATATATCTTACAGCTATATTTATATTTTAAGTCATATTGTATATATATACATATATTCAATCTGCCTTTCTTTCTTTTCTTGTTCTTTATTTATTTACATGATTTTAGTGGTTAAAAGTGAATATTTATACATGAATGGTGATTTGTTAAAAGATGAGAATTAATGGATATTTACATGTATTTGTTAAGGGTTTTAAGACAAAATGCGATAGAAAAGTTAATGAATCATGGATTCATCATTAATCTCCAAGGGATACGTGGCTACACTAGTCACAGACCATTCTCTACTTTCCCCCTCTTGTTGAGATGGTTGAACTTGAACTTAGAGGGGAATACCCTGCTCCTCGAGGAAAGAGCTGCTAGACTATGAAATTAGAGTTACCTTTTTGAGGGAGGATGTTTCTTTTCCATTTCTGAGATGGGGAGTCACATATCACTTACACAGTACAAGGAAAGATGCATAGTCATTAGAGTTTGCGTATGTAGACTTGTTCTGACCTAGTTATTAAGGAGTCATGATCATAGAACTGTGGAACTTGGAGGCCGTTGATTCTTAAACCTATTTCCCAATGAGGTTCCGCCAAAGTAATAATCCAAAGGTCTGACTGAGATCCATACTCCAATTTAATGAAGATAAGTTTAATAATCAACTTTGGTTCTTTTTATTTTCTTCTCTTTTTTCTCACTTCTGTTTCAAATAAGTGTTTGCTAAGGGACTAGCAAAGGTAAAGTATAAGGGGATGATGAATCTACGATTTTCATTCTTTATTCTTTTATTTTAGGTCTTTCTTTTAGCAAAACCATCTATAAATACCTGTAAATACAATAAATTAGCTTTGTGAATGCCTTTGTTAATATCTCATAATTAACACCTAATTCCACAAAAATAAAAGAATAAAGAGAAAATAAAAAGAAGGATGTATTTAGAATAAATACAGAGTGTCCCTAACCCCAAGAGAAGGTCAAATTTTGACCTGATCGCAAAGAAAATAAGTAGAGAGAGATATGGTTACACTATGTATTGTGCATACCAGCTATACTTGTACAAAATATTTATTTATTTTTGACAAAATAAAAATATCTTATTCTTTTTACACAATTTATATACCCCTTAAAATAATGTAAAAATAAAATAAAAATGATAAAGAGAAAATAAAAATAAAAACAAAAATAAATAATTCATTGGCAAAAGACACCTATAATTAATACAACACCTAAACCCTAATTAATTTATAAAAATCACTTTGTATTCCTTAAATTATTTGGTAAATAAATAAAATATAAAATAAAAAGTATTTTTTTTAAAATAATAAAATAAAAATACTTATACATAATAATAGGTATATTATACCTATATAATACTATATATTGTATATACCTTATTTTTATTTTCATAAAAATAATTAAAAATCACAAAAAATAGTTCATAAAATAATAAAAATGTTTTATTTTAGATAATTTTCAATTTAAAATCATTTACTTTTTTTTATCAATTTTCTCTTATTTTGTAAATTCTCGAATTCCTATAGGTCCATGTAGGAATGTTTACCCTAGTTAACGTCACCTCTCAGCTGACCAGACCCGATTCTTTGCCCGTTGGAGCTTCTTCTCCTATTTTTCCTGATCAGGACATGCCCCCATTTTCCTTGATTTTTGTGCACAATTAAGGTCCTAAGATCCACAATCCTCGTGGATCCCTAGGCGCAGCCGAATCGCCCTAGGGTTTCGAGTGTCGCTTCGATCCTTCCAGACCCTCGAGCATCCTAAAAATGCTTCCCTCCACCTCCTGCTGTCCTTAGCTTATTCCTCGTGCCACCCTTGCCCTCTAAATAGCCTCAGTAGAGTGATAGCTACTCAAAGCCTTCCTCGGAGCTCGGATTGGTGGCTATTGAGCCACAGCTCACGTCGTGGCCAGAGCCCTCCACCACGTAAAGCCTCTTACTCCTTTTGTCGGGTAATCGAGGCTATAACTCACTACTCTGCTTCTCCTGGAGTTCCTGAGTTTGTCAGACCCTTCAGGTATTTATCATATCACCCCGCCTTTCCCATTTTGATCTGACTTTACATTTCATCGATGTCGATGTTCCTTTGCTCTGACCACCGGGTCTGAAGCCCGTTACCCACCTTCATCCACACAGATCGACCTAGTGACTTGCCGCCATCCCTCCCACAAAAACTTTCCCCCTTAAGATTGCTCATCAGAGCATGATTAAGGTCAGATTTCCATCCCCAACCTTCATTGGAAACCCAAGCTCCACTCCCTGTCACTTCCCTTCGTTTTGCCAAGCAATATCCCGACCGAAGAGTCCCCTCCGAGTCTCTCTACCCTTTTCAGGTGTCCATGCGCGCTAGGAGACCCAATTGATACCCCTACTGCTCTAGTGGAGCAGCTCCAAAAGGACCATCACCGTGACGCCTATATGACCATTCCCCCGATCATTAGAGTAATTCACTCGACGTGGAGTGCTCCCACGACCTTGCTGGACTCATCAGAGTCTTCATCGGAGCGCAAGATATCAGTCCTCGCTTAGTTAAAGTTCACCAGGGTCGTGTTCGTCCAGGTCGCTTTTCCGCCGCTCGATTAGGAGCTGTCCCCCAAGATTTGATCAAGACGGTACACCCACGTTCGATCTTTAGTGGTCTAATTAGATTCTTGGGATGATCTGACATGCACGTATGCCCGCCTTTCCAGACCTGTCAGATTGCTTTCTATATGGAATCAGAGCTGTCGGAGCCCGCCTCCTCGTACGCATGCCATGTGCCCTCTGCTTGGGTATATTTCCTTTCTGCCCTGTCATTTTTGTTATTTAGATTTAGTCCAATAATTGTAATGTGTAATTAAAAAACCTCTATAGTTTGGACCCTCAATTTTTCGAATTTGCATTTCAGTCTCTCCGAGTTTTAATCATATGTGTCCCTACGTGCTTGTTGGGTTATTTGCAACATTTATCCCACCCTTTTATGATGTTATTGAATGAATGAAATGTTTTAAGATTTGCATTTACACCCCTATGTACTTCGATCACGTGCTGCGCATGAGTTGAGCGGACTTTTTGGATTTTTACCCTGGAATTATAATATATGTTATATGTTTGGTCCTAAAAGTGAACATAATTATGTTTGGTACCCTGTAAACTATTTTTTATTTCTTGTCTTTTATTGGTTTAAATAAATAGTAAATTGGTTCCAAAATATCTCAAAAAATTCTTTTTAACTACTACGTGCTTGCTATTGATTTGGTTATTTTGGTTTGCCAATTTGGTTGCATTTTCTATTATAAAAAATAAGAACCCTTAATTAAGGAAATTATAAAAATTTAAAAAATATTTTCAAAATTCCACAAAAATTTCTGTAGGTTTATTTTGTTGTGTTTTCCTTTTAATATCATTTTTGTTTAAAAAAATCCATATCAAAACCCTAAAAATTACAAAACACCGAAAATCTAATAAAAAATATAGAAAATCCAAGAAAAAAATTCAAAAATCATGCTTTCAGTTTCTGTTTGTAGTTTTTTATTTTTTCATAAAAACAACATTCATGAATTTTGAACATTTGAAGTATTTTTAATTTGCAAATTGTTCTTAGTTGTGCATTGTTTTGTCTTTTTCGCAATATTTGGTTTTTAAAAAATTCTTAAAAACAATTAAAAATCTCACAAAAATTTCCAAAACACTTTAAAACCTACAAACCCTAAAAGATTTTCTCTATAATTTTGTGAGTATTTTTGAATATTTTGAACAATCAAAAAATAGTATTATGTTTGTGTTTATTTCTTGTGTTTCTTTTTATTTTATACGAAGATAAAAATATGAAGAACTAAAAACCATCAAAAATATTTGTTTTCTCAAAATTTGATATTTAGTTTTAAATCATGCCCCATGTATTTAACCTTGGTCGCTATACCAGTTAAATGAAATAGCGAAGTCGCTTACATTCCTTGCTTGATTTCTAGAGTGGTTTATTTTTCTTGTGAACAGTTTGGTTGATTAAGGACAATGAAATTTGACTTATTTATTCCACCTTAGTCGATCTGATTTCTGTGTCAGAGGCTGAGTCCAATTACTTTCCTTTAGAGAAATCTCTAACAATCTGAGTCGGGGGAGCCTTCTTAAAATCTCTACTCGATCATGTTGCTCCATCGTATCAACATGATAGGATTTGAAGTCAGATGATGATCCGGGTGAAGAGGTAGAGCTCTCGAAGACCAATGGCTCCTATGTAGCTCCAGGTCAAGATATAAGGTTCCTCTCCCGCTCCCAGCACCTGCACATTATTCCTTTTTGCTCGGAGAAGATCTCCGGCCAAGTGATTAACTGAAGTAATGGAAAATTGGGGGAAATGGATGTTTGTTGATGAGATGGTCGGAATGGAGATCAAGATCCAGATCCAGAACGGAATTGGGTGATCAGATATGGGAAGAGCGTGAAGAAATATGTGGTGAAGGTGAATGTCAATTCGAATTGAAAAATCAATGATTGGAGCTCGGATCATGCAGATCAGAGCTCTAGTGAAGATATATGAAATTATACCACAAACAAAAATCGCATGCGAAAATGAAAGAGAGACTGAAAAAATAAGCTAGAATTACCCAAGGATGGAAGGACAAAGGTGATCGCCTCAATCCACGATGTTAGGTGGAGAAGTTGGACAACAGAGGAGGGAGTCCGATGACATGGAAGATCACAATCCAAAGGGTTCCTCGCTCTCCCAATTGAGGAGGATGAGGTGTTGTCACCTCCTCGACTCTCCTATGTTTAATTTTGGGCACAAAAATAAAAGGCAAATTGATCAGGGAAGATTTGGGAAGAGGTTTTATAGCAACAACATGCAAGCGAAATTCGAAATTGAAATGCACGTGCGGATCGAGGTGAAGAGCGAAAATTTTAATCTAGCGAAGTCGAGTGACAACCAGTCTATCAAATTCATGAAGGAAGTGAGTCAGATGGATGACCGGATCGTACAGGAGAAGAATGCAAAGCAGCTCCGACGAAAGGGCTAATCGAGATAGTTGGATGGAAGGGGAGTTGACCTGGGTCAACGAACCTGGGTCCTCTAATCAGGATCCATCCAGAATGAGATAAAATAAAGAAAAAGACAAAATAACTTAAAAGTGATAAATAAATAAAACTAAACATGAAGTTGAATTGAAATAAATAATATATATAAATAACAAAATGCAAATAAATAACTCATATTAAATTAGTTGGTTTTTAATAAAATAAATAAATTAATTAAATATGTCAAAAATAAATAAAACCCTTTCTTCATAGGTATATATATCTATATATACAACAACATGATTTTTAATTAATTATTTTTACAAATAGGTATATATTTGTTATTTTATTTATTTTCAACATTTCATTAGAATTTTAAATATATTTTTATATTATTTTTTTTAAAAAAATTTGAGTTTGTTAAATAGGTATACTTACGATATACATAGTGGTAGATATACAATATGTACATTGAATTTATTTTTTGTATATTTTAATTTTGTAATTTTTATTTTTATTTTAGTTGAATAAAATACAATATCTACAAGTATTTTAAAATACAATATACATAATATGTACGCTAAATATATAAAATAAAATATTCACACGACATATAGTACATGCACAATATACAATACCTTTTAAAAAACCATATTTTGCATCTCAAATCCAATTTTAATGAAACCATCGTAATTTTGAAGCTTATTTTATTTATAGTACAATGAAAGTTAATTTGCTTACATTTGAGTTTTTATGTAGCAGATATGAGACTAGGAAGTTGGCTTTGCGGCCTTTTCAAAGAGCCATTATTTACATAATATTTAATGAATCTTCTTGCAATTATTTTTAATGTTTACAGCTTATTTTTATGTACACAACACAAGAAGAAAACATTTTTCTCTGAGATGAATAGAGTGATAAATAAAATATAAGAAGAATTCTACACAAAATATTGAGATATGTACAATAATGAATAATGATGAAATATGATTTTCTTTATATTTTTCTACAAATGGACTTATCTTCCCCTACTTTATTACTTATTGATCATGTCAAGTCTTGACCTTCTCTCAGGATTAGAATCTACCTATATTTATTGCATATATAAAGTCTTCATTTTCTTTATTTTTACTTTATTTATTTATTTTAGATTAAAAACAATGGTTTTCGTACAATATATACAAAAGAATATAAAACAATAAAACAATAATTTATTCATATTTACAGGTGTTTAATAACGAATTTTAAGCTAAAATAAATGAATGAAGATGGTGAAATACAGATTCATTATTATGCGAATATGTGGTGTGATGGCATTTAATAAATTATTGATCCGTGTACGCCAACTTTGTAAAAGCTGTGGATCTAGCCAACAGAAAAAGAAAATAAATGTTGAATGAAAAGGAGCTCTCAAAAACAAAGTCAATTACAAAGAGCTTCCATCAAAGGAGAGCGCTCCCAACCAATTCAAATTGTCCATTTGGACTAAAGCTATTAGGACCAAGAGTCGGTGTAGAACCCAAAAAGGACCCTACATCGTATAGTGATACAAGTTTGGATGTCGAAGGTATCTTAGATACTCAAAAGAGACACACGTGGGTGTACTCCCAGGAAAACAAGTACAGGCGACTCCGAGCTCTCTTGACAGATAGATTGATCAACAAACAGAAATATGTGTGTAGTAATACGGCACTCGAGAGGACCCTTGTTCGAATGAGAGGTAAAGAAGAAAATACATAAACCTATGCCCTCCATCAACTGGCCTTCCATCTACACTTTCAAGTTTGACAAACTACTGAGACGGTGGATTGAACGCAAGAATTGACTTATTCCCTGGTGTTAAGGATTAGGTCTTGAAGAGAGTCTCTTGGACTGGGACATTGGGTGATATTTTGACTCGACTCTCATGATTACAGTACAATAAATGCCATATCTTTATACTATATGTACATACAGAGAGTATGATAACCAGAGAAGTTGGATTCCTTTTGACTAGAGCTCGGTTCAGCCCAGAACTTTAGGATCACTCAAGTCAAGGGTTCTTGATGAAATAAGCCTTGAAAAATTCACATGCACTATAAGGGATTAATACGACTCTTTCATTCATTAAATGCTCGAGGATGAGCATGGTTTAAGTATAGGGGGTGATGAATCTCTGATTTATCATCACAATCCTCATCTATTATCCTCCTAGTTAAAACAAAGTAATAAATTTATCTCTAATTAACCTTATTTAGCAACTAACCCTTTATTAATAACTAACCCTAACTATTGTATAAAATTAACATATGTTTATTTATTTTATTTTATTTTTATTAATGTTTTTTTTAAAAAACTAGATAATTATTGTATATATTTGATTTTGCATTAAAGAGAAATAAAAAATACAAAAAGTTTGCCAAAAAATTAAAAAGAGGTTTTTTTATTCATTAATAATACTTACAAAAATTATACTTGGTATATAGGACTTCTTTTGGATTTTTTGCTTCAAAATGAAATTTGTAGTATCATTGAGATATACAACTTTCGTGTTTTAACTTTTTATTATTCAACTTACTTTTATTTCTTTTTAAAATTCTCTTTATTTCTATTTTTTGAATAATATCATTGGATCACGTGGTGCCTCTTGGGCCACCGACGTGGCCCGCTCTCCTACCGCCACCTACTTACGTACTACTGTCAGATCACCACTTCCAGATTTGATACCGACCGTCCCTCCGAGCCTCGCTCTATACCCTTCTCAGGTCTCTTGACTTGATCTAAAGCATCGCTTTGTGCTTCCATCTAGGCCATCGGATAGCAAGATCCAATAATTCTATCCCCTTCTTCCTCCTCTACAACCCCCTCTCTCCAAGCAACGCCTCGTCGCACGCCTCTCTTCTTTCCAATTTTTCCACCACCTCAGCCCTCATCACCACTCACTCTTGTCACTCCCACGTTTCCCTAACTCCCCTCCAACTCACCCAACCATCAGTACCCAATGACCTAAACCTATGGCCAACGGGAAAACATTACTTGCACCCCCACCATCTTCCGTAACAACTAACTATCCCATACAAAAATAATTCCTTTGTCGCCATGCACCCTCATCCACCATTTCAGGTGTAAAGACCCAGCAATCCTCCTCCTGCTGTGACATGGGAGGAGGGAGTCGATATGCTACAATGGCATCTATAACTGGTGTTGAACCTTGGTTGTCAAGCAAAGCCACAACCTTCATCCGGTTGATGAGTTTCTCCCCATAGGTTGTAGGAGTCCATTGACAATCCGAGGACAAGTCCTCGATCCCAAGCCATGCTCCACCTCCTTCTTTTCTGTTTGATTTCTAGGTAAGGCTTTTCTACTCTTTCTTTATGTTTTCTCCTTTTTATTTCATGCTCACCAATTACTCCACCCTAAATAAAACCCTCGCACATCTCCTATTGACATCAATCACCTTCAAGGAGGGATCAACCACCCCTCTTCCTTCCTCCATGACCTCTCCCAGTCCAGGCCTTCTTCACTGGTGGAGACGGGGAAGAACACACTCCGGGCACCAGCTGCTATGCTTTGGCACCCTCCACATGCCCCAGCATGATTCAACAATCTCCCTCCAACCTTCTGCATGTCCAAACCCATAATGGTCGGATCCGACATTGCTTCTCCATTCTGGAGCTTCTACATTGGCAAGATAGCATCGTCTCAGTGCTTCAGCCATCCCTAGCACTCCCTTTGTCTTCTAGGGTCTTCTCTATCCATCCCAGATGCTTATCTAATCTTTAAAATTCGAGGGAGGACACAAAGGAGCTCCAGGGGGGGTAACTGGAACCCTGCCTTCATTGCCGCAATGAGGAGGACGACACTGGTGCTCCAGGATATAGATTTCATATGATCATCTTGATCAGATGATCCACATCTTGCTCCAACCTCAGCACTAGACAAGGTGACTCAGTGGAACCGGGGCAGCGACGAAGCGCGGAAGCCACTCTATGTGGCTTCCAAACCTGCAACCGACCGAACATCATCCCAAGCCTTGCTTGTGTGCGTTCCTAGAGCATGTAGGATGGGTAATTTGAAAGGATGCCTCACATATTTCTTCAATTTACAAATAGGTTCTCCTCAGACGTACGTGCCTCATGTGTCGTGCCTGGGCAAATTGCATCAGGGCCCCATCAGTTTTAAAATTGCAAAATGCCCTTGACAGGGATCTGTTTGAGTATTTTGGCTATTTATTTTCTATGTTTTCTTGCATTTATGACCTTGGATCATTATTTTTAAATCTTGAGCATTCGAAACTCCAATTTAAGTGATTTTAGTTCCATTTTGATGCTAATTTTGTGTTCTACATGATGGTTATATTTATTTATCGATATGACACTTCGAATAATATGTTGGATTTAAATATTTCATGAGTTAATTTCTCTATTTTTTAATGCAACAAATTGAACTTTACCTTATTATTAATGAATCAATTAGTCATGGAATCAATTCCTTTTCTTTTTCTTACTTTTATTATTAATTTAAGGGCATATTTATGTAAAATCATTTGTTTTGCATGGCATGGAATATTGCAGCATGACATATCTATTTAAATTTGCATAAAAATCAAATTAAAAATGGCATTCTTTTCATCCTTGCAACATACATCACATCATATGCAAATGATTCGTTCACCACATGCCTTGCATATCATTTTGTTTCATAATGTTATTTCTTTCAAGTTGCATAAATTTAAAACGAAAAATTGCTTGATATTCATTCATTGTTCTATAGCACGCATCATTGTCTTGCATAATTGTTGCAATTTTTGTGCGTCATTTTATGCATAGTTCGTTTTGTGCATTTGTGTCCCTGTAGAACTAGATAAGGAATTAATCGCTTACTTTAGTCATTGATTTCTGATTAATCCTCGAAGAAGCTCGTGTCCCTGTGTTCGACCATGGTGTACTTACCAAGCAAATTATTCTACACATATTCAAAGGTGTGGTATTTTGATAGATCCATTTTCGCCTACTATGCTATGATAATTCGACAATATTAAAGAGGCAAAAATGTTATCCATCAGTAGGTCGCTAGAAGGCCCTATATTTGAGTGTTCTTCCAATGGTGAAAGACACGAGAATAAGAACTCGAGTGAGTCCTAGGAGTTCTTGAAAAATACTACCCGATACATTATTCTTCAAATGGTATTAGAGAAGTGACCTCAACAACATCGATTCCTATCACGCTAACATCGACTCAATCTTCTGATCATGTGAGCACCTCAAATCCATATCCTCGACCCTTGTTGTACATTCGACCCAACTACTCAGATCAGTGCTCTTGCATGATTGACATTTGACTATTTTTCTACTCTTTGCAGCCCATTGAATAAATCAACTCAAAGGGTTCAAAAGAAAAATTGCTGGAAAATTAATCGCAACCAAGCTCATGTAATTGGAGTATCTTAGCGATACAAACTAAGGATGTGGCGCCATAGGATTTGCTATGGTTTTATGTATGATTGATGAACCTATGAATGCATATGTTAATTCATACTCTTGTAGAACTACACTCAGCAGATCATGCAAAACGAAGAGAAGGATCTCTGCAAGGAGTATCTCGGTTTGAATTTATATCCCGAGCAAGTCTGGGGTCGAACACATGGTCACAATAGATTAAGAATTTCTAATTAAGGTTCAACAATGGTGATCAAGCTACTATGGGAGGCTATCTAGGCTAAGCTGGATCACAATACATAACAACAAGGATGAATGATATTTTTTATGACTTTTAATGCAAGTTAGGTTAATGAAACAAAATGCCAATGAATGCAAGAACACCAAATGGACCTAGGTGACTACGGTTTTTAATTCAATTAAACTCCTAAAATCGGCAATCACTAAGGTTCCCTACACCCTAAATTCAAAATTTTCAACAAATCAAGATCAAGAATTGGCCTAGATCAACTATACATCACATTTCAAAGCATATTCAATGAGTGATCAATTTAGTTCCATAAGACACACAATTTCAGGAATTAAATGTTAAATAAATTTAAATTTCAGTTCCTAGATATTTACTTAATGAGCGATCAAATCAGGGAGCGAAGTGGTGCATTTAATCCATTCATCTAGCTAATTAAGTGGATCAATTAATCACTCTATATAAACTAAGTTCTCTAAATTTTCATTCACATACAGTAGGTTACACATAGTAGCTATTTACTCCACATTAAGGAGCATTAAATAAACTTTAAAATAAGACCAATTTCATGCAATTTGATTATCAGGTGCTCAAGTTATTCACATACAATCCAGGGGCTGATGAATCCAAGATTCACATCCTTTATTCTTTTATTTTATCAAAAATCTCATGCTAATTAACTATAAATATATATTAATTTCAATAAATTAGCATTGTGTATGCTTTTGTTAATATTGTATATTTAACATTCTTTTTGTCTAAAATAAAAGAATAAAGAAGAAAATAGAAAAAAATTAAATAAAATAAGGATGTATTTATGCAGTAAATGCAGACTAACCTGAACCTCGAAAGAAGGTCAAGTATTGGCCAGATCTACATGGAATAAAGTAGGGAGAGATACAATCCTTATTTATTCCGTATATATTCATCACTATTTATTATGTATATATCATTCACTTATGTCAATTTCTAAATAAAAGGCCTTATAATTAATTTATTTCTATAATAAAACTTGAAAAATAAAAACAACTTTAAATAAAAAATGTAGTGTATACAATTGTACAACACCTATACTTTCATATTTATTTATTTATTTTGTGTATAATTTGTACATATTGCATTTTAAAACACTTGTAAATATTCCTAATAATAATATATCATTAAAATAAAATTCATTAAATACAAAATTAAATAAAAATAAATTCAATTCTTCATTGTACAATAGAACCAATAATGTATATATTGTACATAATTCTAATTTAATTTACACTTGTAATTAACTATAAAAATAAAATAATTTTTTTAAATAGCTTAAATTATTTTGTAAATAAATAAAATTTAAAATATAAAGTAATTTTGTGAAAATATCTAAATAAAAATACATGTATATAATATATAGGTATATTATACTTGTACTTAACATAGTATATTGTATTTACCATAATATACTTATTATGAGAAATTGCAAAAATCATAAAAAAATAGTTTGTAAATAAAAAACATTTTTCATTTTATATAATTTTTATTTTAAGGCCATTTAATGTTTGTTATTAATTATTATTTAATTTTTGTAAATTCTTTATTCCGATTTGTCAACCCAAGTTCGCTGACTCGGGACAACCTTTCCACCTTCCAGGTCCGACCTGCCATTCCCTTCGCCGGACCCATTTTCTTCCTATTTTTTTGCCCTGATCTGACCAACTCTTCCCTTAGATTGCAGACCCCTACTCTCCCTGATGATATGTGATCCCCGCGGATCCTTCGGAGGGTCCCAATACACCTCGAATTACGTGAACTTTCATTATCCTTCTACACGTCCGAGGTACCCTATAAATTTTCTCTCCTGCCTCCTTCGTGCCCTAGATCGATCTGATAGAAACCCTTAGGACAATGACAAGGTCCCGAGGTGACCTTGGGTGCTCGATTTGGTGGCCGGCAGATGTGCAGCTCACTTCGTGGACAGAGACCTCCACCGCGAGTAGCCTCCTCAACCTTCCACAATTGGATTGAGGCAATCACGCCACCGTTTACTCCGCCTTACTCCACCCTTCACTTCAACACATTCAGCTATATACTCATTTCCACGCATTTTACAGTCCATTGCCGAATCTTTCATTTGCATCGCCGACCACTTTCACTGCTTTGACCATCGGGTTGGAGACTTTCTCGACCATCTGACCGCTTCGATCGATAATCCATATGACCCCCCATCTTACCTCGTGACCTGACCCCCCTTAGGCTCAATCTGGTGACAAAGATTAGTGGTTGACCTCCATCCTCCATATACACTGGAGGCCGACCCCACCTCCTCGATGCTTCTTTCCTTGTTTCCGCCAAATAACCTGAGCTAAGGTGTCACTATAGAGTTGTTATTGCCCTCGCACATACTAATAGCAAGGGGTTTTGCGAGGGTTAAAATATATCTCACACAAGGCGGAGACAAAGTCGTTGTGGCGACTGCTCACGAAACTCCTGGTAATCAGCAATTAGCCCATCTAGAATAAAGCAATTAAATCTCAAAAATGTGAAGTTAAAATTTATTATAACTCTACATGCAAATGTGAATAGGTGTAAGCACAAGTAGAGGTCGAACACTGGGAGCGAACGGTTGGGAGTAGAATAAACGCACAAAATTATCCAATTCTCATCTTGTCCATGTTATCGTTTTTGTGGGTTTTTGATTTTATATATTTTTTAATTTCATTTTTGTTTTATATTTTTGTATTTGATTTTTAAATTTCTAATTTTATATTTTCTTCTCGTATTTTTATATTTTTATATATTTTCTTTTTCTTTAATTAGAATATATACACAATAAAAGAAAAGAGGAAGATAAGATATTTATAAAAAAGGTAAAAATAAGGAAAAATCAGGAAATAAAATATTTTTAGGATTTTTTTTAATTTTATGATGTTTTTATAATTTTTATGGATTTTTCTTAATTTTTTTGGTATTTTTAAATTCAAAAATACTCAAAACAATGGATAAAATAAAAGGGCTGAAACTAAATTGAGGGTGAAAAATAACAATCAGTTCCAAAATTCCTCAAATTAATTTTATAACAAATACAATAAAACCAAGAAAATTTGTAGATAAAAATGGATTTTTAGGATTTTTCTCGAAGTTTTAAGATTTTTATAAATATTTTTTAAGTTTTTTAATTTTTAGGGGTTTTCTTTTGTATTTTTTATGAATTTTGGATTGAAGTTAAAAGACACAAAAAGACACAAAATATATTTTTTGGGGAATTTTTCAAAAACTTTTTAAAATTTTTATGTTATTTCTGATGTAAACATTACCAAAGATGCTTGTTTTTTATTTTTTATAAATACCAAAATGTAAGAAAAATGCAAACTAAAAATATGGCGTGAAACTACAATGCAACAGGAACCTATGCAAAAAAATTTTGTGATTTTTTGGATTTTTTAGATGCATGAAATAAATAGAGGAAACAAAAAGAAATCTAAACCTAGCAGGGGCATTTTTGCAATTAAAATAATGACAAAATGTTCTGTGCAAAAATCCCAACAGAATAAACATTTATTTAATATTTAGAACCTTTTTACAACATACAAAACCGTCAGGGGCATAGGTGTAAAATTCACAACGCATCACGTGGGACAACACGTCATCCGGCTTGGAAGGACCTAAATGTAATATCCAATTAATATAGGGGGTTCTATGCAAAAATCCCATTTAATTTATAACATTACATTTATTTTACAGGACAAAATAATAAATACAAAAATGCAAGGGGCTAAAGGTCCAATTTACCCCTTAAGGTGCTGGATCGGACGGCTGATGTTCTTGACTTATCCACGTGGCACCTCCACGTTTGCCGATGATGCTTTACCGATGGACGTGTGAGATTAGATCTCCCTTGATGATCCAACAGTGGAAACGCTGCATCATCCAACGATTGGGCTTCAATCTGGGACGTCTTCTTCATCCAATGACAGGGGAAGAGGTTGGAAGAACGGGGAAGAAGGGTCGCCTGGGCGAGCTTCTTCCGACGAGATCTCGCTCCCCTGCCGGCCGCTGCTGCTCAAAAAGGTCCCTCTGGCTTCCTGGAAGGTGGCTCTATCAGCTAGAGGTGTTGGATGGGGCAAAGGTGGACCGGAGCTCCTCCGCGAGGTCGGGGAAGGTTTGGAGCTCCAGGTGCCCCCGGCAACTCTTGATTTCGACTCCTGGCGCTATATTGCACGCCTAACCATCCCAGGAAGATCACTTGGCTCGAGGCAATGATCCTCAGCCCAAGGCTTGAAGCTTTAGCGTAAAAGGAGGTGGGTGGCAAATCTTTCGGCGAGGTGGAGGAGTTGAAGCTTCGATTCGCGAATCCAAGAGGGATCCAGTTGGTTAGAGGTGGCTGGGAGATGAAGAAAATGACAGCGAACGAAATGGGGTGGAAGTGGTGGTCAGAAAACGTCGAGAACACAATCAAATGGATGGAAAAAAACTACGAATCTACGAAATGAGGTGGAAGTTGTGGTCGGAAAACGTCGGGAAAATGGCTCCAGCGAACTACGAATCTATCTAACTACGCTAATTAACTAATTCAAATACGAAATAAAATGCAAGGAATAAAACCTACAACTAATTTTAAGCCAATGACAGTATAAAAGAGAAGCTCGACCTGGGTTTTAGCCAAGGAGCATAGCGATCGCCGTAGCGCCGTCGTGGGTGTAGCTCCCACCTCCTCTAACCGATTCAAGGCGCTAAAAACCTCCCCCTGTCACGAGGAAGCCTTCAGAACCGAATACGAGGAAGGTAGAAGAATGAAAACTGACCAAATTTGCGAGGGGGAGTTGAAGGATATGGTTAGATCCACAAGCGCATCACGGAAGCGTGAGCGTCGATTCGAATACGACGAGGAGCGACTAGTCGCACTAGTTGCTCGATGCAGCGGAATTTAAAAAAAAATCATACGACAAAACCACAAGATCCAAGAACACTTCTCGGATCATCTCGTATAAACCACAAACAAGTAATAGGATTACCACTTGAAGCATGGTTGCGATCGAGTCTCTAAACGAAGAGACCTCCTGTCTCAAGTCTGATCCGACGGAGGAGACGCTTGCGAGCGCGGGGATGAACCGCGTGCTTCTCGCAATCCATGTTGATGATACAAGCGGCGGATCTCCTGATCTCGACACATGAGATCCGACGTCTTCTTCACGAGCGAGGCGCACCGAAGTAGACGGAGATCTACGAGCAGATGAACGGGCAGCATAATGACTATGCCGCGGCGATGGAGAACCTCTCTAGGTCATCCATGGTGGACGCCCACATGAGAGGGAGAGAGAGGACTGTTGAGAGAAAGAGAGAGAGAGTTTGCTCCAATGTTGCATGTAAAATAGAGAGCATGGTATGCCTCTCTATTTATTGGGTTTTGGGATCCATGGATCTCAATCCATGTGACATGCAAAATCAATGGATGAGATTGATTTACGTCAATCCAATGGTCAAGATTGTTGTTGGTAAAACCAACAAATTTAGGTTAAAATATATTTGACAAAATCAAATATAAATTAGTCATAAATCAAACCAATAAATAAGGAGAGAATGTGCATGGAGATTTCATCTCCATGCACCTTCCATGTGGACGGCCACACATTTCTATTAGGAATGATGTGCCGCCCACTCTTTCCATGGGGAGAGCAATCTCATGATAATTCATGAGATTGCATATCTCCATGGAAATCTCTCTTTATTTATTTGCAACAAATTTGTTGGGTTTTATTCTTAAAAAATAATTCAAAATTATATTTGAGAATATTGCAATCTTGCCATGGAAAAATTGTGAATCATATTCACAACCCAAAACAACATATAATTTACATTGTCAATTAATTACACAATGTGTATTCAATACACATAATAATTAATCAACACAAATAAATTATAATTAGTTCTCTCTAATACATTATAAATCACATTTATAATATATTATGAATAATTGGATATTACTATCCATATTATTCTTATCCATAATAATTAAATCACATTTAATTATATTGGATAACTTATTCTCATGTGCTCAAATAATATGAATCACATTCACATTATTTAAATCTTTGATAATCAAATCACATTTAATTATCTAAGATAACTCTCCTTATAATATGAATCAAATTCATGATAATTAAATCACATTTAATTATCCATTTTCTCAATGCTCGGATACATATATCAACAATAGAATTATCCATGAACTCTTTCAAGGATAATGTGCTTTCTCCGCGATTGTATTGTTCCACGTATAGTAACATGGATATTGAGATCATATCTCAAAACCAGATCGCGGGCCTCCCATAGATGCTTGATTAAATCAAGATCGCAAATCTAATATTCTCATTGCATCTGAATCATATTCAGATCAATGTCCAACATTTGGACTAAGATCTGATTACTTCTCTACTGAGAGGAGTCACTAAAATCCAGACCCGTTTCATCACTCCCTAGGAATGGAAGCGTCATGGTTATACAATCGTTTATCATCACATCACCCTCAGGTATTCCCAATACCTATACATCCTGCATACTGGAAGACTCAGAATAAACCCGAAGTATTTATAACAACTTTACACTGTCTACACATCTGTCTCCGGTCAGAGGATGCGTGCCTGTATCGTGACAGCATACGATATAGGACTTTGGTTATCTCGATCTCATTAAGTTAGCTATTTGACCTAACTAATCTGACACCTCCGAATCTCTATTCCTGTGCAGAGGACCTACATCAAGAGGTCAATCAGATATCAGGCTAACTGAGATAGGATTGCCATCTCCTTCTCTGGCTGGAGATCATCTCTTAATAATCATTTGACGGTGCTTGATGAGTCCTCAATCTAACTCTTTAGATATTCATCCAAGCACCAGCCT
This sequence comes from Ottelia alismoides, assembly GCA_037367405.1. Taxonomy (NCBI): domain Eukaryota; kingdom Viridiplantae; phylum Streptophyta; class Magnoliopsida; order Alismatales; family Hydrocharitaceae; genus Ottelia; species Ottelia alismoides. Next base: position 812,456 of record JAZKJV010002036.1, on the reverse strand, counting down.
CTATGATTCAATGATTGAATCAACATCTGTATGATCATCAAGCTGGCCATGGTTCATAACCCTAATTGTACTAAGGGACCTTTTATGCAAATTATTTATTCTTCATTTCAGATCAAGGAATGATATTTGCAATAACATTTTTTACATAATGGCTCGCCGTGGGCTTGCATGTCCAACAATCTCCCACTAGCCCAAAGAGCCATTAATGGGCTAATCATTTAAAACCACACTCACGTGATAATCATAGGCTATTAAGAAAATAGCTAGGTAAGTTGATCAGTCACTTTGTTCCCGCAAGACTACGCCAAGTCCTTTTAGGACACTTGCATATCCACAGTAATAGTGCTCGCATCTAATGCGAATGTTGCATCTCATGCAACCAATACTCAATTTTGTTAAAGCTATTATAGGATCCTTGACACTATAGCTTAATAATTGTTATAACCAGTATTTCCATAATCCTTATCAGAATACCTTTATCCCTGGAGATCACTATCTCTAAAGGTATCCAAAATTAAGACCTTTTATATTACTATCTACAAAGTCTTCAGTACTTGAAGATAAGACTTACGAGATCACTATATCAACAATCTTATCATCTATGAAGATTTTTTTATTACTGCAATCAAGTGTTTTATCTCCACAGTAGGATAAGCAACCGTTTATTACTCCTACTACATTGGCAGATATGTGGCATTCGTACACATCCATTATACACTCAGCTTCTCGTAACTGATGCACAAGTGCAAGCTGTTCTAGCACTCACATCCTCAACTCTTTGAGGTGCTATCCCATTAGATAGGTCAGTACAATATATTAAGGGAAGGAAGCCTTTCTTGGAATTTTTCCAGAAAATGGAATAAGTCCAAGTTGTACTACTAATGTGTTGGTCCCAATACCCTCTTCTCTTTGCTTATGAATGACTTCAGAAACTAAGATCTAATAAGTATCCTTGAGATCATATCTCAATGTATGGGATAACCAGATTATAAAACACTTATTATTATCATCCTTAGATCATTCCAAATGATCAGGATAATATCTACATTTAGCACGATGAACACAATGGCACTCCCACTAAGCTTCACATGGTTCATCAAGATTTTATCTGAAATCATAACATTTATAATTTCATCAAATCTTATGTTCCAACTAGGAAGCTTATTTGAGTCCAAAAATGGTGTTCTTTAGCTTACATGCCTTGCTTTCCTCAACCATGAAGCCTTGGGGCTACTTCATACGAACATCCTCAAAGAGGTATTCATAAAGGAATGCAATCTTGACTCACATCATGAAGATGTCATAGTCAAGTTGTGTAGCTATAGTTAGCAATATTCTGATGGGTTAAAGCAAGGTCACTAGAGAACAAGTCTCAACGCAAGCGATGTCTTCTCTTCGGTGTGTAGCTCATGGCTACGAACAGTGCTTTGAAGGTCTCTGCCTTCTCATCAGGTTCCCTCTTTCTCTTGAAGATTCATTTACACCTTGATGGATCTTACCCATATAGGTTGATCTTCGAGGGTCCATATACAATGCTTGTATATGAAAGCTACATTAGAATTTTATTGCTAACATCCATCTTTCCATGTCATGATCCTCAAGAACTTCATCACATAAAATCCGATCATTTTCACATGGAATACATCCTCAAACTTATTTGAAGAAGTATTAATGTTTCATCTTCAATTATTCTTTTAGTTTCTGATTTCAGGAGCCTCATTATATTCTTAAGATTAAATGAGTCCTTTACTTCATTTTATCTTTATTCTTAAGAGAGTCATCCTCTAAGAATCACATTCTCAGAGATGAGATCCTTTAAGAATCTCAAGGTCATAAAGTAGGTATACATGCATGGAAACTTGTTATGTATATAATGTAATATATACCTTGGAAACTAAGAAATAATTATGCTAGGATTAATCATTGATTAAATCATGTCAGACATGATGAATTGTATCTCCCTACAACTCCATTGAGTTAAGGTTCATTAGGAGGATTGAGATAGGAATGATATTCATATCTCCATAAGGTATTTCTTGTATTCATCTAATAGGTACATGCTACCTTGGTAAGATCAAATTCATTTCATCTTCCTTCAAACTTTGGTTCTAAACCAAAATTGCGAAATCTTTGAACATTTCAAAGTTTTCTAATTGAAGAGAAGAAATCTCATATCACAAATAATCACTAATAGATATCTCATATCCATAATGTTTATTCTGATATAGATGATTCACATACATCAGTATGTATGAGATCTTGAATATCTTAACATCTTACACCTTCCCAAAGAAGGGTGTATTGGATATTTTTACTTTGAATACAATATTCACAAGTATGTGAGATTTGAATCTTTAGTCAATCGAAAGTTTCATGTCTTACTAGTCCATTGATCTCATCAACAGACATATGTCCAAAACATGATGCCAGATCATTGTCAAATGATCTTTATCCTAACATTGATCTTTAAAGGTTTAATTTTCAATATTAGAAATCTTAATGAATCATTCATTAATTTTCTAATTTAGTAGAGTCCACTAGATTTTGGATTACTATATGAAATATCTCCATCATAACTCTCTATGATAGATTTATTACAGAATTCATGTTTATATCCAACAATTAGAAATAAACAATGAGTGTATTCTATAGACATTCTCTAAGACTAAGCGCTACCACTGAAAATATGAAGTCTATTGATCCAATGGAAATTGTTGCAACACTTGCATCACTTTCAACATGGATGACCAATAAACCTTAATATCAAATTTCTAATATTCTAATACATATGCAACCAATTGCAAGTGTTATTAGAAGATTGAGATACAATTATTAGACTTTACCTTATCAAATAAGTAAGTTAATTTTAATGATTATATGTAGGTTATTCTGATGTATTATCCGATTCCTTCTCTGAGGATTCTAGATAGATTTGATAGTAATACTATAATCACATTAATATATTGCAGTATTGGCATTCATCCAACTCTTTGGATGTCATATGGAAGTCACAGAAGTACAGTCAACTCTTTGATTACACTTCTTGCTTGGGTCCAACCCATGCTTCTACTGCGCTCCCTTAATCTATAAACAACCATTGCTTAAGACTAAGGATCTCTTATGTTAAATTCAAAAGAATTTAATGTAAGAGCATTTCGACATTTATACATGCTTCACCCAATTCATACAATATGAATATTATGAAGCTTCATGAATAACTAGAGTATAGACAGTAGAATGATGACACTCATCAACTACATCCATCTAAACTCTTAAAACATAGGTTCAGGTAGGTACTCAAACAATTTGAATACATCATCTCTTATAGAGGTACCATTCTACATGATGCAGAGAACCATGTCATTCATGATTAAATGTCAAGAGCACATATGTATGCCAGAAAATCTTTATTGATTTTATAAGTATTAGTTGATAATTACGACATGTCACTTCCAAAGTACATTCGATGAGATCAAGACTTATAGAGACATACAAACCCTAGGGTTTTAGTCCTATTGTCTTACTTAATTATCATTCCTCAGTATTATGAGGAAACTTGCACATTGCAATCACATAAATTATGCGTCCAATTGCAAGTATAATATCTGGATCAAAGGGTCCAATCCATGATATTTTACTGGTTATTATTGAGTATAATATTGAGTGGGTTTAATGAAGGATTATCTAAAATAAGAAATTTGCATAAATATATATTTTACTTTGATTTAGGAATTTTACATCAAAGTTGTCTTGCTATGTCAACAATGAAAGTTCATTCCCTTAATCACTTTCAATGTAAGAGATATACTTACCATTATATCTCAAGCAAGATCTGGGATCTCCTTCCTTATCTTTGTTGCATCCCAATAATATGAGAACCTACAACTCGGATAAAAAGAAGCGGGAACACATTCCGCCTTGCAAGTCCAACTTGCATCTCCCAATTCGATCTTTAACATCCGGGTCCACCACCCCTAAGGTGATGTTGACCCGTCATTAATTGAACCAACCGTCAACAGGAATACAACTCGCTATGCGCAATCTAATATCACCCCAATAATATGAGGACCCGATATTGGGGTAAATACGCATACGTCCTTACTCTTTCGAGAAGCGACGAGCCCGGTCCAAATGTATCATATGCAGGAGATGTCACTTTGGACAGGCGTCTCCCACATATAATATCTGGCGACGAAACCCTTCGCCTTGACGGGAGACCATGGATGTCACTTATGTGATCCTCCATCTCTTATTCAAATTTAATTAATTACTATGAATCATATTCATATAATCAATTCTTCTAAGGGAATTATCAACTCTAATCATATTAGAGTATTCTAATTGGACATAATCAATTCAATCATATTAAATTAATTATCAATCCAATTCAATCAATCAAACTTAATTGTTATGCTTGAATATATATGGTATTATTCTCAAAGTACGTAATAATTTGTATTTTAATAATTAGAAAAATACAACTTAATCCCTCGGACATTATTCTGGCCCTACCCGCTGTCATGGCCAGTACCGGCGGGAGTGGGACGGACCACATACGTTGCAACACGCTACCCCAGCGATTCCCGACTAGACACCATATCCGCCTCGGGAAAGGATAATGCCAAATTGATTAATTTGTACTTGAGATGATCATCGGTTCTTCAACCGAAATTATACCATATAGTAATCAAAACAATTTTGATTATAAGGAAATTGCTAGACAAATTCCCAATCCTATTCAAGCAAGGAGTTTGATGATTGTGTTTCCAATTATGATTTAGATCAAATCTAATAAATTAATTGGTTGAGGCCAAGTCAATTAAGGAAATAATCATCTTCCAATATTTTTCAAATATTTTCCATAATTATTTCTCGAAATTAACAATTAATTTCATTAATTGACAATCACATGGTTCTTGATTAAGAATGTAATTTCAGCAGTGACCCCTACTTACTAACATTAGCATATCTCAATCATATTAAATCCAAATTAGACAAAATCAATTTTCATGGATTGATAATTTGATTTACGACAGAATTCAAGTGATATTTCATGCATTTCGAGGCAAGTCTAAATAGTAATTAACATTTTAATCACGTTCAGATCTACATTCCCGCAACAGTGCATACATGTTCATTAAAACAACCATATCACGAGCATACAAAATCCGATTTACGCAAACTCAGATCCTATGGTTTCCTTATTTAATGGGGAACAAAATCCAACTGTTAAATTCGTGTTTAAACAATTTAAGCAGCGCCAAAATTATTTACTAAACAGATCTGCGAAATCAAATGCGATAAAAAGTTTCGCGACCTTAACGAACCCAAGTTGTCCTCGGTTTGCGAATCATATTCGAAACCAGCAACCTGGTTCTGATACCACATGAAGGATATGGTTAGATCCTCAAGCGCATCACGGAAGCGTGAGCGTCGTATCGAATACGATGAGGAGCGACTAGTCGTACTAGTTGCTCGATGCAGCCGAATTTAAAAAAAATTCATACGACGAAACCACATGATCCAAGAACACTTCTCGGATCGTCTCGTCTAAACCACAAACAAGTAACAGGATTACCTCTTGAAGCGTGGTTGTGATCGAGTCTCTAAAAGAAGAGACCTCCTGTCTCAAGTCCGATAAGACGGAGGAGACACTTGCGAGCGCGGGGATGAACCGTGTGCTTCTCGCAATCCATGTTGATGATCCAAGCGGCAGATCTCCTGATCTCGACACACGAGATCCGACATCTTTTTCACGAGCGAGGCGTACCGAAGTAGATGGAGATCCACGAGTAGATGAACGGGCAGCATAACGACGATGCCGCGACGATGGAGAGCCTCTCTAGGTCATCCATGGTGGACGGCCACATGAGAGGGAGAGAGAGGGCTGTCGAGAGAAAGAGAGAGAGAGAGAGAGAGTTTGCTCCAATGTTGCATGTAAAATAGAGAGCATGGTATGCCTCTCTATTTATATGGTTTTGGGATACATGGATCTTAATCCAAGTGACATGCAAAATCAATGGATGAGATTGATTTATGCAATTCCAATGGTCAAGATTGTTGTTGGTAAAACCAACAAATTTAGGTTAAAATATATTTGACAAAATCAAATATAAATTAGTCCTAAATCAAACCAATAAATAAGGAGAGAATGTGCATGGAGATTTCATCTCCATGCACCTTACATGTGGATGGCCACACATTTCTATTAGGAATGATGTGCTGCCCACTCTTTCCATGGGGAGAGCAATTTCATGATAATTCATGAGATTGCATATCTCCATGGAAATCTCTCTTTATTTATTTGCAACAAATTTATTGGGTTTTATTCTTCAAAAATAATTCACAATTATATTTGAGAATATTGCAATCTTGCCATGGAAAAATTGTGAATCATATTCACAACCCAAAACAACATATAATTTACATTGTCAATTAATTACACAATGTATATCCAATACACATAATAATTAATCAACACATATAAATTATAATTAGTTCTCTCTAATACATTATAAATCACATTTATAATATATTATGAATAGTTGGATATTACTATCCACATTATTCTTATCCATAATAATTAAATCACATTTAATTATATTGGATAACTTATTCTCCTGTGCTCAAATAATATGAATCACATTCACATTATTTACATCTTAGATAAACAAATCACATTTAATTATCTAAGATAACTCTCCTTATAATATGAATCAAATTCATGATAATTATTTAATTATCCATTTTCTCAATGCTCGGATACATTTATAAACAATAGAATTATCCATGAACTCTTTCAAGGATAATGTGCTTACTCCGCGAATACTTGGAGATAAGGACAGGGCGATTGTACTGTTCCACGTATAGTGACATGGATATTGAGATCATATCTCAAAACCAGATCGCGGGCCTCCCATAGATGCTTGATTAAATCAAGACCGCAAATCTAATCTTCTCGTTGCATCTGAATCATATTCAGATCAATGTCCAACATTTGGACTAAGATCAGATTACTTCTCTACTGAGAGGAGTCACTAAAATCCAGACCCGTTTCATCACTCCCTAGGAATGGAAGCATCATGGTTATACAATCGTTTATGATCACATCACCCTCAGGTATTCTGAATACCTGTACATCCTGCATACTGGAAGACTCAGAATAAACCCGAAGTATTTAGATCAAGTTTACACTGTCTACTTCAGGGTTCTATCAGTAAGTTTCTCATTCGATCATTGGGAGTCGGTATTGATCATATACTTTCCAAAAGCATATATCATACCTAGGTCCTGATCATATACTTTCCAAAAGTATATATCAAACCTACAAATTCAATCAAGCTTCCAAAACGAGACGACCATGCGCATGGAATTTGATTCTTCCCAATATCTCATGAGTGAGATCATGTCTTCCGGTTCAGTAGTGAACCTGTATGATCCCTTTGAGAGATCGTATTACTCATATGCCCTTATATGAACACCAGCACGCCAATGTATAGACCTTGACTAGGTCATCAACCTATTGGTCTGCCGAATGTACATACTCAAACATATAGTAACACATCTGTCTCCGGTCAGAGGATGCGTGATTGTATCGTGACAGCATACGATATAGGACTTTGGTTATCTCGATCTCGTTAAGTCAGCTCTTTGACCTAACTAATCTGACACCTCCGAATCTCTATTCCTATGCAGAGGACCTGCATCAAGAGGTCGGTTAGATATCAGCCTAAATAAGATAGGATTGCCATCTCCTTCTCTGGCTGGAGATCATCTCTTAACAATCATTTGACGGTGCTTGATGAGTCCTCAATCTAACTCTTTAGATATTCATCCAAGCACCAGCCTCTATGATTCAATGATTGAATCAACAGTTGTATGATCATCAAGATGGCCATGGTACATAACCCTAATTGTACTAAGGGACCTTTTATGCAAATTATTTATTCTTCATTTCAGATCAGGGAATGATATTTGCAATAACATTTTTTGCATAATGGCTCGCCGTGGGCTCGCATGTCCAACAGGAGTTGGGTTATTTATAGGCATTTCTGGGCGCCCTTATTGACCGGCTAATATCAAAGAATCTGATGTGTTTACAAGCAATCTAATTACTCGACGTGAATCATGATGGTCCTGGGAGAAATTTTCGTGAAGAGATCAAAGGTGATTGAGCGATGTATCGAGCGCGAAAAATACAAGAAAATCGGGGACTGACCAGCTCTGATGGGTCAGATACACGGATGGGACAGTTGACCAGAGGTCAAAGGTCCGCCGCCCCCGATTGGTCCACGTAGGGTGTTGAAGGACAAAACATGGGTTTTTATTCGAAAATAATTTATAAAAAAATAGTCAATGATTTTATTATTTTTCGAGTATAAAATAAAAAAATGTTTATTATTTTATGTATATTTTAATATGATTTTGTTTAATTTTTTGGCTTTATTTATTATTAATTAATTTTTATGAGTGTATTTATAGGTATATTTATCTATGTTTTGTGTATTTTTATTTTGAATTTTTTTTATTTCATTATTTCATTTACTTATTTTATATATTTATAACTTTTTTTGTGAGTATAAATATATTTTTATTTGATTTTTTTGAGTTTATTTGCATATTTAAATAAATAGGTATATAAATTGTATAGGTATAAGCATTTTGCCTATGTTTTGTATACTTCTTTTTATTTTAATGTATTTTATTGAGTTTTATTTTTGTTTTGTATTTTTAATAAAGTATATATGATATTGACAATATTCTAAAAATATGAAAGAATAAAATAATTTAAGAATATAATTCACTTTTATTTATATACATATAGGTGTTTCATTTATGTTTTTATATAACTTTATTTTATTTTTCATTTTCTTGTTATTTTTATTTTGATTTTGATGTACACATATATTATAGATAATGTTTACAAAATTAGAAAAATATAAGTTTGTAAAAATAATAAGTAATGAATAAACTGAATGATTTTATCGGTATTATGTACAATAGGGGCCCAAAACCTATCTTTTTCATAGTAACTCCAAAAAATATAAAACCACCACCATTAAATAGCTCATGAAAAGTTATATACAATTAGAGTGATTTTGCTATGTTTTGAGTTTTTATTTGGAAGATATGGGTCTGTGAAGTTTGGTTTCTAGCTTTTTATTCTGGATATAAAACGTACATTATATATTATTTTTGTACAAACTCAATTTTGTATTTTTATTTACATTACTATCTACAACTTTTATGTACAAAATTTCTTTATTTGATGCATAAATACTCAGATACAAATAGGTGTCAAAAGTGCATAAATCAAGAATGAATAAATGAGGTATTTATTGTATTCTTGGCCCTTATCTCCCCCTACTTTATTCTTTGCCGACCAAGCCAATTCTTGACTTGGCCTCAGGGATTGGGTCATAAAATATTTTCAATATTTTATTCCTTTTTCTCTTCTTCTCTTTATTCTATAATTTTGTCATTAAAAACCTTATTTTGTATACAATAAATACAATAAATAATGAATGCTATTATAGACAAATTGATGCTATTTACATGCATTTGCTGGGGTTTTTACGGCCAAAATGATAGAATAAAGGTGGTGAAATGGAGATTCATCACCTCCCTATACTTGCCTTTGCTAGTCCCTAGCAAATACTTATGCAATAAGTGTAAAAAGAATAAAGAATAAGAAGAAAAGAAAAGGCAAGAATAAAGAATTTAAAGATTAAATTGAATTGATCATGATTCTTAAACTTATATGTACAAAATCAAAGTTTGGAACTCATGTTAGACCTTAATGTGAAAATGTGTGTGGAACCTGGTTGGGAATCGAATTTAAAACACAACAGCCTCCGAGAGTCACATAACTCAGTTCTAATCTCCACAATAGCTAGGTCAGAACTACCCTACATCATACGCAAACCCTTATGACTATGAAGTTGACTTGTACAGTGTAAGTGATAGTGGCTCTCTCCAATTGAAATGATCAAGAGACTGACTTCTCCAGAATGACAACCCAATGATTCCCTAATCCAACACTCTGCCCTCGAGGAGCGGGGTATTCCCTTCTAAGTTCTAGTGGCGTCCAACTCAAGAGGAGGAGGTAGAGAAAAGAATGGATGGTAGCCAGTGTAGCTACCTATCCTAGGATGCAAGACAAGTGTAGTCAAGTCCTCCAGTTGTAGGCTCACATGGTATAACTTTGATGCTCAAGCTTGCTTATTTTCTATACAACGTATATACATACTCTAGCAGGCACTTTATTTTTTTATTTATTTACAAGCCTGTCCACTTTTTTGGAGTATTTTTTCTTTTTTTTTCAACATACTATTTACATCAGCATTTACATAAGGACTTTTTCCTCTTGAGCCAAACAATCCCTCTTTTGAAGCATTATTGCAACCCACACTCTCTTGTCATTCGACTTCATTCAAACTGGACCAGGTTGGGGTGCACTTCCCTCCCTCGATAAGGACGAATGTTTCCACCCGTGTGCGTCTCAGACTGGCAAATCCAACCCCCTCACCACTTCAACTGAGTTGAGCCATGTGAAAGGTGCAAGTGTCCAAGTTAGGTCACGATCGACAAGAATCATGCGTGTGTCTCGAAAAGTTCTATTTACTCAGTTGAGGTGACTTGAACCCAGCCCTGAGTTCTCAAAGAATTAAGTCTGAATAGACCTGAAGTAGCTTAAACCTAGTTCTCATAAGGTTCAAGTGTAGTTACGTGCGGTAAGGTCCAACCAAGCTCCAATCTTCGACTTTATTGGACTAGATCAATCATCAAGCTCAATCAAAAAAATATGAATGCTATACAAATGCTATACATAATGAATGATGCAATTTTTCACAAAGAATTTAAAAATCAAAGAATCTTTTTACACAAAGAATTTTTGCAAATAAAAAGAATTTAAGCGCACAAAGTATAAAATATTTACAGCTATTTACACGGGTGTGCTTAAGAATTTTAAAGAATTTACAGGTTTTACACAGTTATTATTATAGGCACATATAAACAACTGATAATGAATTTTATTTTGATGTATGTACTCATTTTATTTTTTTATTTTAATGAGACATTTATTCCTCAAATTTATTTAAAAACAAATTTTGAAAACTATAGTACAAATTAATTTTGCAAAGTTTTACAATCATTTGAAAGTCATTTTGCAAAGATTTTTCGCAAGGTATATATATATTTTTCAAAATATTTTTACAAACATTTTAAAAATCATTTGCAAATCGGTTTTCAAACTTTTATTTCACACAAAGAAAGAATTTCTGCAATCAAAATGTTTTTACAAAAGTTGAAAACATTTCACAAAAAGTGGTCCAAACGGTTCACACCATTATTCAAATCATTTTGCAAAAATATTTTTAACCTGATTTATTAATCAGTAAATACAAAAACAATTTGAGGAAAGACTATTGTTTGTTAATGGATTATGTTTTTATATATACAATATATTTAGCCATATTTATTATCAAAGTATGAGTTATGGCTAAAGTATATACATAGTATATATGACCCCCCTATACTTAGCATGAGCTATGTCCTCATAGGTCGAGAAGAGAAAGAGAAGACATAACTCATACTGAGTATAGAAAAGCCTATACTACAACGACTAACGAAAGAATGAAAGAATGAAGATATAAAGGAATAAGAAGGTGACCTTCCCCCTATACTTAGAATCAAATAATCCTAAGTATAGCAGACTGTACACAACGCAGGGAGGGCCACGGGTGGGAATAAACAGATCAAAGAATTATCAAATCAGGGGTGCACCCCCTATACTTAGGACAAAGTACGTCCTAAGTACAGAAAACTAACACAAAGGGTCGACACCTTTTATTTAGATAAAGAAATATAAAAAAGAAAAGAAGAAAAGAAGAAAAGATAGATATATACATATAAATGAAAAGATCATGGAGAATATACACATCACTCCCCCTAAACTTAGGGTGAGATATCCCTAAGTATAGGCTAAAACAGGAGTGACGAAACTGAACGAAGAAAGAACAATGCGGTGCGTACCCCCCTACACTTAGGACAAGGTACGTCCTAAGTGTAGACACAAAGATATGGTGATAGATCTTGGGCACACATAACATTCGAGAGAAAGAAGGAATAGAAGAAAAAACACCTATATACAACAAGCACATAGTGTGAGGTACAAGACAGTATCTGGTAAGTGACTACCGTGCTCTCGTCATCGTCTCCCTGTGAGAATGAGGACGCAGTAAGAAGGTGAAAATACACCCGAATCTGCAATCAAGAGGGTGTCAACTACCGGTGAAAAATAGATCGGAAAGTAAAGCAGGGACTGGTAGCGTAAATCTGATGATCGGCTCATAAGGAGTGAATGAGTGAGCGGAGCCGATACCGTAAGACTTGGAGGAAGAAAGAGCAGTACAGACTCCTCCTAGTCAATCATGGTCTCAAATAGGTCAAAAGTAAAGCATATGAGACTGTGTGATGTACGGTCGTGATATAGTATGAAAGTCACAAGAATACACCGAACAACACAATACATGGCTCACCCCTGCGAGGGTCCTCAAGGTGAGTGGGATCAGAGAATAATGAGAAGACTCGGCTCCGTGCTCCACAGAAAGGAGGCACAACCAGAGAGGAGAACGAGTACCAAAATCAGCAGACCCTACTTCTTGCTCCAACAAAAAGGAAGCACCAGAAGTTAAGTTGAGTACCTAGAATACGATGTACTCTCCCGCAGATAACCCTCGGGGAGTAGTACATGCTAGCCAATGAATAATCAGAACAGAAGCGTGCCCTTGCGAGGGTCGTCAAGGTGAGCAGACTCAAAAGAGCTTGATCCTTCAGACGGATCATAGAAACGGTATAAGTAGGTCCTAGATCATAGAAACGGGGAGTATTAGACAGATTAGGTCAGGTAGGTCCCAAGATCTAGCAGATCGGATAAATATCAAAGCAATTGGGACCGATAGCATACCAAACGACTCGGCTTCGTGCTCTCAGTAGTAGGAAACACAATCTGAAAGGGAAACCGAGCGCAAAGAAAGTGTTGCATTTTCTTGCAGATAGTCCTCGGGGAGCAATGCAAGCTAAACAAGGAATAGTCAGATCAGATCTCATCCTTGCGAGGGTTGTCAAGGAGAGAGAGGACTCAAAGGAGTCAATCAGAAAGGCCTCCGTAGACAATAGACCGTCTACCAGCAGAAGAGACCGCAAGATCTAGCAAGGTGTCATAGTCCTCACAGATAACCCTCGGAGAGCATATGAACTAGGCATGGAATAATTAGAAAAGTGAAGCTCATCCTTGCGAGGACCGTCAAGGAAAGCGGACTCAGATGAGTCATTCAATGACCTCATGTCCCGGCAGACCGGTAACACAATCAGACGGAGAGGACAAATAGTCATATCAGACGATACGGTTTCGTACCCCAACAGAGTGGCAGTACAGGCAGTGAGTGAAACCGATCATAAAGAGTGTGTCACATGCTCCCGCAGATATTCCTTGGGGATTCATGTAAGGCAAGTAAATGAAATCTTGGGATTGCTGGCAAGTCATCTCAGATCCTCGAAAGCATTCAATCAGTCAATCATTCAGAGGGCATAAGATCATGTGAGGGAGCAAATAATCAGGTCATTCACAAAACATCCCTCAGGTCAATTAAATCTGGCTTAGATGGCACGAAAGGTAATCAAGAATCCTCAAAGGGCCATAGGTGGATAATAGAATCAGGAGATCGGGAATGGATCAATCACGAAGATGAGAGATCATGTGGGTTTCGATCATCGTCACCGTGCATCATGTATCAAGATAGTCTATCCAGCCCAGAAATCAAAGACGGACGAAACCTCAAAATAGATAGATCAGTAGAAACATCATGATATCATCCTCAAATCACTGAAGCACATCACTTCCTCAATCTGGTGTGCAAGATCTAAATCCTCAATACATAATTACACCTAATGGTCACGCATCATCAAAAATCCTTAATAAGCTCCTATGCACGCATCCAAAGTCAAATACACCAAGAGTAGTATATCAATCTCAACATCCTAAACATCATGCCCGACTTACTCCAATAATCAATGTAAGTCAAAATCCTTGATGCGGGCGGTCTCTGAAAGAATAACGATCCCAGGTGATAGAAGAGATGATAACGGGGAACACGAGGAGGATGGGCAAGAAGGGGAACACAAAGGTCTGAAGAAGCTGATTGAGCTCACGTGCCAATATCACGACTCAATACAAAATGAAGAGATATATGTATAAGAGGGGTAGACAGACTCAAATATGAAAAATGCATGACTCACACGGACAGGACCGATAACTCAAAGGTAACATGCAAATGGAATCCAAGTCACAATCAATACACAAAGCAAACCCCCAATTCACCTACTCAACACAGTGAAGACCGAGATGTGGTCTTTTATCTTGTCGATTTTAGAGTTTGGTGATCATAGAAAGTTGTACACCAGAATTAGGCTTTGGGATTGGGGCACTAATCCCTGGCGTGTACATAGAAATACAATGCTCAAACAATGAGGGGGTTGCTCTCCCCAAGACAAGGAATCCATTACATTTTATTGTTAAGTTCACGTGGAGTTAGCACTCCCGATTTTATTTTTATTACCACTTTTTTTTTGGATATTATCAATGCACGTGCCTATCGAGGTTTCAATTTCCGCTAAGCATCCTAGGTTGGCAAAAACAAAGGGAGAATGTCGGAAAAGCCATGCAAGTCGGAAAAAGTTGATGCATGCCAAGTAAGAAGACTTACAGTGCTTCCCAGCTCTCTCCATGCGGGATGAATAACAAAATTGAAACCTATGCTACATGAGATGCAATCTGATAAAATCGCCCTAGGATAGTAACTACTATTATCGTGAAGCACCAAATGTTAGTTATTCAAAGTCAAACCCTAAAGTCCGATCTTGGAGACGTCTCGGTGCCCGCCACAATGGGTCCTGCCAGTGTTGTATGATGTCTCTCATGGCACGCTGGTTCGAAATTAAATAACCAACAATTATTAATTTGACTAAATCCAGAAGCGCATCTATAAGTACATGCAAATATATTAGGGGCTTTGGACCTTAATCTATCAGCAAGCAATTCCTAAGCTAGGGCTCATTCACACAAAATAATAAAAATAAAATAAAAAGGAAAGAGCGTTAAAACCATCGAGGCCCCCAAGGGAACAATTCCTCGAGCACTGGACCTCGGGAAGTCGAAGCGTTTGAGAGTCTTTTATTATAACAATTATAGGGCCACTCTCTCACATAAATATATACAAATAATAACTAATGCAAAAATTAGACTGCCTTCCAAAATTCTCCTCCATCTTCCTTCGATGCTCTCTCCTGTTGGCTAGTGTAGAAGAGCCAACTCCGCCTCACTCGGGTGCATTGGACTTCCTAGGAATTCCTCCTTCGCTTGGCGGTCCCTCGCATCAAAGACAAATAAAGAAGAGGGTCGGAAAAGTCACAATAAAATCAATAATACAAATAATCAAATAAATGTGGACAAGAGTGAATAATAAAATAAATAGTAAGTATCCCAAACGACGTTGCTCCCCGACAATAGCGCCATCTGATGACAAGGGGTTTTGCGAGGGTCAAAATATGTCTCAAACAAGGCGGAGACAAAGTCGCTGTGGCGACCGCTCACGAAACTCCTACTAATCAGCAATTAACCTACAATCAGAATAAAGCTATTAAATCTCAAAAATATGGAGTTAAAATTTATTATAACTCTACATGCAAATGTGTATAGGTGTAAGCACAAGTAGAGGTCGAACACTGGAAGCGAACGGTTGGGAGTAGAATAAACACACAAAATTATCCAATTCTCATTTGTCCATGTTATTGTTTTTGTGGGTTTTTGATTTTATATATTTTTTATTTTATTTTGTTTTATATTTTTGTATTTGATTTTTAATTTACTGATTTTATATTTTCTTTTAGTTATTTTTATATTTTTATATATTTTATTTTTCTTTAATTAGAATATATACACATTATAAGAAAAAAGGAAGATAAGATATTTATAATAAATGGTAAAAATAAGGAAAAATCATGAAATAAAATATTTTTAGGCTTTTTATAATTTTATGATGTTTTTATGAATTTTATGGATTTTTCTTAAATTTTTGGTATTTTTAAAGTCAAAAATACTGAAAACAGTGGATAAAATAAAATGGTTGAAACTAAATTGAGGGTGAAAAATATCAAATAGGGTCCAAAATTACTCAAATTAATTTTAAAACAAAGACAATAAAACAAAGAAAATTCAGAGACAAAAATTAGATTTTTAGGATTTTTCTCGAATTTTCAAGATTTTTATGAATATTTTTAGAGTTTTATAATTTATAGGGGTTTTCTTTTATATTTTTCATGAATTTTGGGTTGAAGTTAAAAGACACAAAAAAACATAAAATATATTTTTTTGGGAATTTTTCAAAAACTTTTTATAATTTTTATGTATTTTCTGATGTAAACAGTACTAAAGATGCTTGTTTTTTATTTGTTATAAATATTAAAATGCTAGAAAAATGCAAACTAAAAATATGGCGTGAAACTACAATGCAACAGGAACCTATGCAAAATGGTGATTTTCGGGATTTTTTAGATGCACCGAATAAATAGAGGAAACAAAAAGAAATTCCAACCCTAGAAGGGGCATTTTTGCAATTTAAAATATAGACAAAGTGTTCTGTGCAAAAATCCCAACAGAATAAACATTTATTTAATATTTTAGAACCTTTTTACAACATATAAAACCACAGGGGCATAGGTGCAAAATTCACAACACATCACGTTGGACAACACGTGATCTGGCTGGGAAGGACCTAAATTCAATATCTAATTAATACAGGAGGTTCTATGCAAAAATCTCATTTATTTATAACGTTACATTTATTTTACAGGACGAAATAATAAATACAAAAATGCAAGGGGCTAAAGGTACAATTTACCTCTTAAGGCTCTAGATCGGACGGTTGATGTTCTTTACTTATCCACGTGGCGCCTCCACGTTTGCCGATGACGCTTCACTGCTGGACGCGTGAGATTAGATCGCCCTAGATGATCCGACGGTGGAAACGTTGCATCATCCAACGGTTGTGCTTCGATCTGGGATGTCTCCTTCATCCAACGGCAGGGGAAGAGGCTGGAAGAACGGGGAAGAAGGGTCACATAGGCGAGCTTCTTCCGGCGAGATCTCACTCCCTTGTCGGTCGCTGCTTCTCCAAAAGGTCCCTCTAGCTTCCTGGAAGGTGGCTGTATCAGCTGGAGGTGTTGGATGGGGCAGAGGTGGATCGGAGCTCCTCCACGAGGTCAGGGAAGGTTTGGAGCTCTAGGTGCCTCCGGCGACTCTTGATTTTGACTCCTGGCGCTATAGTGTTCGCCTAACCTGCCCAAGAAGATCACTTGGCTTGAGACGATGCTCCTCGGCCTTGGGTTTCAAGTTGTTAGAGTAAAAGGAGGTGGGAGGCAAAGCTTCCGGCAAGGTGGAGAAGTTGAAGCTTTGATTCGTGGATCCAAGAGGGATTCGGTTGGCTAGAGGTGGCTGGGAGATGAAGAAAATGGCAGGGAACGAAATGGGGTGGAAGTGGTGGTCTAAAAACGTCGGGAACACAGTGAAATGGTTGGCCGGAGCGGAGCTCCGGTGAACTACGAATCTATCTAACTACGCTAATTGACTAATTCAAATACAAAATGAAATGCAAGGAATAAAACCTACTACTAATTTTAAGCCAATGACAGTAAAAAGGAGAAGCTCGACCTGGGTTTTAGCCAAGGAGCATAGCGATCGCAGGAGCATCACTGTGGGTGCAGCTCCCACCTCCTCTGACAGATTCAAGGCTCCAAAAACCTCCCCCTGTCACGAGGAAGCCTCTAGGACCGAATATGAGGAAGGGAGAAGAATGAAAACTGACCAAATTTACGAAGGAGGAGGAGCTGGGATATTTATAGGCATTTTTGGGCACCCTTATTGACCAGCTAATATCAAAAAATCTGATGTGTTTACAAGCAATCTAATGACTCAGCATGAATCATGAAGGTCCTGGGAGAAATTTTCATGAAGAGATCAAAGGTGATTGAGGGATGTATCAAGCGCGAAAAATACAAGAACATTGGGGATTCACCAGCACTGACGGGTCAGATACGCGGATGGGACTGTTGATCAGAGGTCAATGGTCCGCCGCCCCTGATTGGTCCACATAGGGCGCTGAAGGACAAAACAAGGGTTTTTATTCAAAAATAATTTATAAAAAAATAGTATTTTAATATGATTTTTATTTAATTTTTTGGCTTTATTTATTAGTAAATAATTTTTATGAGTGTATTTATAGATATATTTACCTATGTTTTGTGTATTTTTATTTTGTATATATTTATTTTATTATTTCATTTTCTTATTTTATATATTTATAACTTATTTTTGTATAAAATATTTTTATTTGATTTTTATGAGTTTATTTGCACATTTAAATAAATAGGTATATAAATTGTATAGGTATAGGCATAGGTATTTTGCCTATGTTTTGTATATTCTTTTTATTTTAATGTATTTTAAAGAGTTTGTTTTTGTTTTGTATTTTTAATAGAGTATATATGATATTGACAATATTAAAAATATGAAAGAATAAAATAATTAAAGAATATAATTCTCTTTTATTTATATACATATAGGTGTTTCATTTATGTTTTTATATAACTTTATTTTATTTTCCATTTTCTTGTTAGTTTTATTTTGATTTTGATGTACACATATATTATAGATAATGTTTACAAAATTATAAAAATATGAGTTTGTAAAAATAATAAGTAATGAATAAACTGAATATTTTAATTGGTATTATGTACAATAGGGGCCCAAAACCTATCTTTTGCATAGTAACTCCGAAAAATATAAAACCACCACCATTAAATAGCTCATGAAAAGTTATATACAATAGAGGTGATTTTGCTATGTTTGGAGTTTTTACTTGGAAGATATGGGTCTATGAAGTTTGGTTTCTAGCTTTTTATCCTGGTATAAAATGTACACAGTATATTAATTTTGTACAAACTCAATTTTGTATTTTTATTTACATTATTATCTACAACGTTTATGTACAAAATTTCTTTGTTTGATGCATAAATACTTAGATACAAAATAGGTGTCAAAAGTGCATAAATCAAGAATGAATAAATGAGGTATTTATTGTATTGTTGGCCCTTATCTCCCCCTACTTTATTTTTTGTCGACCAAGCCAATTCTTGACTTGGTCTCAGGGTTTGGGTCATAAAATATTTTCAATATTTTATTCCATTTTCTTTTCTTCTCTTTATTCTATAATTTTGGCATTAGAAACCTTATTTTGTATACAATAAATACAATAAATAATGAATGCTATTATAGACAAATTAATGTTATTTACATGCATTTGCTGGGGTTTTTAAGGCCAAAATGATAGAATGAAGGTGATGAAATGGAGATTCATCAGGTACAGGTGCGTGAGTGGAATATGAATCGAGCCCCAGACTACTAGGCGGAGTAGGTCCAGGAACATCCATCTCCAAATCGTCACAATATGGAGCTTTGACCCATTAGAGGCTCTCATTAGACGTACACCACTTCCATCTTCGTAATGGACCTTTCTGCCACCTGGCTCGAGCATCCTAGCATGAGATATCGTTGATTGAAGCTCGGTTGGAAGGACTTCTTCATGTTCTTCCAACACTATCATCCGCCATACGATGAGGCATTCCCCAACCAAATTTGATATGGGCCGCACATCGTCGCCCAAAAGCTGACTGCCAGATCTTTTCCAGACCACCATTTGACCGCATGTCTGCCACATTCTCTAAGTCGTGAGATCTGCTGAGCAACGGTCCATCAGGGTCGTATGCCAGAACCTCCACACGTGCATGCCACGTGTCCGCAAAGTTATAATGCACTTTTACCCTGTCATTTTCTTTACTTCCATTTCGTATAATAATTATAATATTTAGTTAAAAACTATTTGCAGTTAGGACCTCATACTTTTATTAATTACATTTATGTCTAGCTGAGTTGAACTCACATGACTATACACTTGTTTTTGTGGGTAATTTGCATTTTGTTCCCTGTGTTTTCACGTGTCATATGAAGCAGAAATATTTTAAACTAGTTGCATTTATAGCCCTGTGAGTCTAGAGCACGTGTAGCGCAAACTTATTTTGGATTATTTTCATCTTTGGTCGTATACATGTATTGGTTGTTATTATTTGTCCCAGAAACTTAAATAAATAACATCTAGGTCCTCAAATTCCGACATTTTATTTTGTCCCTCTTTAATTGCAACATATAGGAAAACAACTCCAAAAATTACATAAAAATTAGGTTTTGTTCCTGTGAGTGTTTTCTTAGAGTGGTAATTTTTGTTTGTAATTTTTCTTTTATTTACTATTATTAAAAATTCAAAAATAGTATAAAAAGTTTATGTCTACGTTAGAAAAAGCATAACAATTCGAAAATGTCTTTAAAAATTCTAATAAAATTTTGAGTAGCCTTGTTTTGATTTGTTTGATTTTGTATACTATTTTCAAATAATGCAATTATAAAACCCTAAAAATTTGCTAAACCCTAAAAAGACCATAAAAATCATATAAAATTGTTGGGCAAAAATCCAAAAATTGCATTTTTTGGCCTATGTTTGTAGATATTTAAATGTAGTTTTTCATAAAATTGGTTTCCAGGAGTTTTGAGCTTAGTTGATATTTTCTTATTTGAAAAATATTCCTAGTTGTGCGTTGTTTATGTTTTTCTTAGTTTTTGATTTTTTTTAAAATCCAAAAAAATTTCAAAAATTTCAAAAATTACATAAAAATCAACAAAAAGTATAAATCCATAAAATCTAAAAATATTTTTGTTTGGGATTTTTGAGTATTTTTATTTATTTTTGAAAAATACAAAAAGAGTGTGTTTTTGCCTTTTATTCTTTATCTTTATCTTCTTATTTTCAAAAATAAAAAGTTTGTAAAATTAAATACACTAAAAAGAATATAAAAATCCTTTGATTCTCTTGAATTAGCTACCTAGTTTAGCATAGTGCCCCTTGTGTTCGACCGTGGTCACTAACTAGGTTAATAAATGTTGCTTAGACCACCATTTTACTTGCTTGATTTGTTTGTGGTTGAAAAATTTTCTCGATTTCGATTCGGTTAGCTTGGGTGACAATGACACATTAATTAATCAAATTAACCATAATTAGTCGGTCCCCTCATCAGAATGGCATCGTTATCGGGGAGCACGGCTTGGTAGTTAGGAATATATATTTCTTATTTGTTTCTTTCTGCGTTTATTTTCACTTTATTTAATTTATTTGCTTATATTTCTCATAACTATTTATGACATTGTTCTTGTTTCATCTTTGTTGTGAGGGCCCGCTGAGCAAGGGAGGCTATCTTAGGAGAGTCGACCCACCCAAGCGAGGCGGAGGCCGGGCATTCTACACCGACCGGCGGGAGCAAGCAACCGAGGAGGACTAGAAGGAGTAGAAGATTGTCCTAGTGTTTAGACTTAATTTTTAGACATTTTATTGTATTTTTTGTATAAGCTTGTAATAATTCTTATAGATATTGGACACTCTACTATTCAGGGTCTATTTCGTCGAGTGTCGCTGCCCTAGGGACCTCACCTAGTTTTCATCGCCATTTTCAACACCTTTATTTTATTTTGTTTGTGATGGATTTGTGTATTCTAACTTTATTTTATTTTGTTTTCTTTGCATGAGCCCTAGACTTAGGCTATTATTTGGTTGAGACAGATAGTGATTAGGTCCAAACACTTAAAAAAATTTCTGTTCCTATAGAATTGATTGGACTTAGTCAAATAATTGTTAATTATTTGGATTTGGGCCCGCACGCCGAGAGAGGTCGCATACAACAATGGTTGGACCCATTGTGGCGAGCACCATGCGACATCGAAGACTGAACCTTGGTCTCATTTCTAGATAGTTAGCACCTTGTTCCTCCCGTAATAGAAGTTACTATTTAGGGTAGTTTCTTCTTACATCATATAGGTAGTTTATTTTTTATCTTTACATTTATGCACGAATCGTATTGCATGTTGAATGCTGGAGCAAGGTACATCCATTGATTTCATCGCGCATCGATTTTCCTATCTTCCTTCCCTTGTTTTATTGGACTTAGGAATAAAAGGAAATCAGAAAATTGGTTAGGTGTGCCTTTATTCAAAAATATATCAAAAAAGTGACATTCAAATAAAATCAAGACTGCTAAACCAAAGTTTACCCTAAAATCATATTTAAGGATTAATATCATTATTTTGGGGAGAGTAACCTCCTCATTGTATGCAGGTACTTACCTTTAGACAGAATGGGTGAGGACGTAGTTGCTAAGGATTAGAGCACAAATGCTTGGACTTGTATTCTATACTCCTATACATTACTCATTAATGTATGGTTGAGATGCAAGCACTTGCCTTTGACCCTTAGTAGAAGTAGTCTTGTCCAAGTTGGTGTGCATTGCCGGCTTGGTCAGGTTCTACCCTAGGTGTCCTCACCCGTGAGTCAGATTAAGTAACTGTATTATTAGTAAACTCTAAAATAGAAAAGATTAATGATCAAGCCTTCACAGTCTTCATTACATTGAGTTGGTGAATTGGGGGTTTGTTTTCTCATCATTGTTTTCAATCCATATCTACTCTTCACTACTCCCTACATCACAATGATGGGAAGGTAGTCTCTTAGTCTACCTTTGGTGGCATCGCTTTATAGTACATTGGTCCATACATTTAGGGAGGTTTATGAGAGCTCAGATCTACTTTCGGAACCCGAGTATTCCACCTCCTTCTTCTTTGACCTTTCCAACCCATCACCAGAGGTACAACAATAGTAGTCAGAGCAGACTTTTGTTGACTTGGTTACACTTGAGGTTTGCTCTTTTCCCTTTTTGTAGTCCGACGAGATGGCCCAAGAGTGGAGAGAGGATGAGCAACCAGATATTCATGATGTGTTTGATCATGCTACATTCAACAAACACCCTCCTATCATCGCTAGAGGTGATGGATGGACATGTAAGGGACCAGGGGTTGCTCATGATAGAGGTGAGGCGGGAGTTGACGCAGATGGGAGATGGGAGAGTAGATGCCATAGTTGACAGACCCGATAGAGGAGGAGAGATATCTGAGGATTGAGCAGAGGACATGCACTAATTCTAGGAGGAGGCCCATAATACACAGAGACCTTTGCACACCATGAGAGCATTGCACAACCTTGGTGCAACTCTCACCCACAGATGGATTCAGTTGCTGGCCATTCTGGGAGATTTTGAGCTCTGTCCACAGACAATTAAATTGTTTCCCATGTTCCAGGGGCATGCAAACCAAGAGCTCCATATACATCTCCAGGAGTTCTAAATGATTTGCAGCACCATCCATGACAGATTGGTGGACGATGATACTATTATGTTGATAGCCTTCCCATTTCCCTTGGTTGAAGGAGCAGCCTAATATCTGAAGCACGTGGGGAGGGCTGTCACTACCTGGGAGTAGTTGAGGATCGAGTACCTCAACATGTACTATCCACTCAGTCCCAATGAGCAGTTCCATGAGGCTTGGAATCGATTCAGAGAGCTCAAAGATAGGTGTCCACATCATGATATCAACAATCCCATTATTGTCCAGAGCTTCTTTTGTGGGCTGACACCTTAGCTGTAAGGGCTAGTTAACACCTCTTGTGGAGTGTCTTATTTTTCAAAGGACGAGGATCAGGTATGGGCTTGAGGATATGGCTTAGACTATACAATGAGACCGTAACCTGTGTCTACACATAAGGGAAGCCTCCCCTCCCCAAGTGTTGTCTCACCACAGAGTTGTACGTATAGAGGTCGGTCCATCTTCATCTTCTACATCAGCATCACTAGTAGAATCATCAGTTGTAGACATGGGTATCATTAGACAGAAGTTGGACTGCATGGAGATTATAAAGAAGAAGACATGTTAGGGCCTAGACAAGCTCAACGAGACAGATGAAATGGCCTCGACTTTTAGTGACCTTAAGACATAGATCATGTTCCTTCAAGAGGCACAAACGACTTCTTTACCATAGTCTAGACCACATGATGATCAGGGAAGCATACCATCACAACCACCTACATCTTACAAACATGTTCACCACATTCAGGCGGAGATGTTCTGCCATCTCTGCATTACCAATTTCAACCACCACCTTTACCAGACACACAGATTGTGGTATATCAGAGTGATCAGCCATTGGTGTCCCTTCCCCCACCATTGCATGAGCAGACGAAGTCGTTTATGGAAGTCACTGGGATTTGGTATTCCTAGTACCAGCAGCAACCTGCTATCCACCATAATCACCAAGGATTCAGAAGGTCTAAAGGAGGTGCTCAGTTCCAGTAACAGCCTCCGGCATAGTCAGGGCAGGGTATGCAGTAGTAACCCTCCAATACTCCCAACACACAGTTCCTCGACCCCGGTACTGGGGTCAACAAAGGAGGCAGTAGTAGCCTCATTCCTAGTTTCACTAGCCTCCCCCTCACTCTTATCAGCAACTGCAGCATGGACGGCCTCACCACTTTCAGAGAGGCAACCCATCTAGTTCCCATACACCCTCGTATGAGAACCCCAACTTTAGAGGATCTCTCTCGTATGCTTACCGAGTACCAGTCCACTTTCAGATGAGAGATGGATGAGTTCATGCATGAGAAGAGAGAGACCATCAAGGGCAATGCTGCCATACGCGCACAGATCAAGCCCAATCTGAATAATCTGAATAGGAAATCTGAGCAAGTGCAATCTACATAGTCCAATACTCCTAGTGAGATACTTGATGATATGCACTACTTATTTGATGCTAATTTTGCGACACTTAGGAGAAGTACGAAGTCAGTAGGCAGTGTCTCAACTAGGGACATAAAGATTCCCATTTAGGAGTACCAGATGAGGTAGAGAGCAATACCGATGCTACTGATGTTGACGATGATGGCGGTGCTAATGCCACCAAGATAAATGATCCAGACGACAGATACCATCCCTTCTCCAGATGCTGCAGATGGTGGTACTGATGCCACCAATATTCCATTTGACAAGCCATAATGTGGTACATATGTCGCTTCTTCAGATGTTGTCAGTTATACTGATGCCACCAAGAGTCCATGTACAGATACTCTAGTTTTTTTGACTTCTATTCCTGTACCTGAGGATGTTATTTTTAGAAAAATATAAAAAGTAGAAAAATTTTGGAAAACAAAAAGATGAATAAAGGAAAGGTTTCTTTTTCTTATTCTGGTCCATCTAATATGACACGTGATAATACTTTTTTGGATTCCAACCATTTGTATGCTCATAGACTTTTTCCTACTACTAACCCTCTAGTTCCTGAGGAGGGTACATCCATCCACTTTCATCAAGAACTCCTATTAGGAAAGGGCCAAAAAATAGAAAATCCCAAAAGGAGACAACAGATAGATTTCAGCGAGCAGATGATAGATCGATTACATATCCACTTGACTTTTCAGGAGGCATTGGAGCACATCCCTCTCTTCCAGAAGTAACTTATAGAGAAGACCATAGTTTTCAAGAAGAAGAGGCACAACCACAATGCAGAGATCCATGTGCTCACCCGTGCCACATGCTTCACCATCTAGAACCGATTGCCAGCCAAGAGACCGGATGTAGGCGCTCCATATGTCATATGACACATTCACAAGCAGTGGTTCGATCGTACTCTATTAGATAATGGATCTTCGATTATCCTTCTTCTGACACCCTTAGTTGAATGCTTCAGGTTTGACCCTCTTCAATAAGTAAGACAATACATCAGTTTGCAGATAGATCTATCAAGAGGCCAAAGGGGTTAATGAAGGACATGGTTGTCACCATTCAGGACCTGAAATTCCTCGTTGACTTCGTTGTGTTGGGCATGGAGATCCCTGAATGCGTGTCCGATACTCCGATCTTATTAGGTTGACCTTTCCTAGCGATAACAAAGTCCGTGTCAAATCGTGATAGCGGGAAGGTATATTTTCACGTTGAGGATGAGAGTATATAAATAGAGACAATTAAGGAGTTGAGAGACAAAGATTCAGCTAGCTCAAAACATGGAAGATGATAGATTCAGATCCAAACATAAACCACGAGTGCGATTTTGTGATTACAGATGACAAGGAAGTTTGGGAAAACCAGATTTTACGAGCTATTTTCACACCTTCAGACTCCACAGATTCACATATACCAGCTGATGAGAGTTCGGAGAGCACACCTGTGGTGCAGGACACTTTAGATATTGATGATGCAGATTCTGATAGTGAGATTGATTTCATTTCGTGTAACTTAGATTCAGATCCCTTTGATTGGTAGGATTTCGATGAGTATTTGTTGTGTTTGTTGTCGATAGAGCTGACAATGAGGATGGAGACAGGGACAATGCAGTTGATAGTGACACTAGTAAGGACATCTTAGTCGAGTTTAGAGATGTAGAGGGAGTTCTCACAATCAGATCCGATAGCTTTCACTCAGACATTTCCGAGGCCTGATTTGCGATCTCTCACATGCTTAGAGTTGAAGGCCATACCGTAAAGCATGAAGTACGTATTCTTTGCAGGAAAGCTTGATATGTTTCCAGTCACTATTTCAACGGATTTGACTGATGACCAAGAATCTCATTTGATGGAGGTTCTTGAGAGGAACCGCAAGGCAATTTGTTGGTCTGTAACAGATCTCCAGGGGATAAGTCTGGCTATGTTCTCCCACCACATCTATCTCAAGGATGATGCTAAGCCTTCGCATGAGTTCTAGTGTAGGCTGAACCTGAATCTTCGAGAAGTGGTCATGAAGGAAATATCCAAGTAGTGGAGCACCAATTTTGTCTACCCCATCTACAACTCCAAGTGGGTTAGTCCATTAAAAGTGGTACCGAAGAAGATGGGTATAACTATAGTTGTGAATGACTCCAGACAGGAGAATGCTACCTGAGTACCCACTTCTTGGAGGCTCTGCGTGGACGACAATTGATTGAATCATGCCACCAGGAAGGATCACTTTCTGCTACAATTCATTGATCAGATTATTGAGATATTAGCTAGGAAGAGTCACTACTACTTTCTTGATGGGTAGTCGAGGTATAATCAGGTGGTCATTGCGCCCAAAGACCATAATAGGATGACATTCACATGTTCGTTTGGGACATATGATTTTAGACGGGCGCCCTATGAATTATGCAATGACTTAGCCACATTCCAAAGGTGCATGCTTTTCATCTTTTCGGACATGGTGGTGAATCTTCATATGTCTTCATGGATGATTTTTCAGTCTACGACAATGGGTTTGATGCTTGTCTTTCTTGCCTAGACCGTGTGCTTCAACAGTGCATTGAGGTCAACCTTGTTCTATCTCGGGAGAAGAGTGATTTTATGATGACACAAGGGACGATCTTTGGTCACATAAACTCCAACAGGAGCATGTAGGTCGATTCGACCAAAGTGGATATCATTAAGAAGCTCCCTCCACTGTCCAATCTGAGCCAATTTAGGTATTTTTATGGGCATGTCGGTTTCTACCGACGGTTCATTCAGGACTTCAGTTGTATTGTCCGACCGCTTAATTATCTTCTCACCAAAGACATTTAGTTCCTTATAGATGATAAGTGTCTTTCATCATTTCAAACTCTCAAGGATTTGGTTGTGTAGGATCTTGTCCATCAGCCACTTGATTGGTCTCTCCCATTTACGATCAATATAGACGCTTATGATTTTGCCATAGGGCTATGCTAGGACAGAGGAATGGATTTCCTTTTTCCATCCGCTAAGCAATCCGTACTTTCGATGCCACCCATAGAAGTTATACAGTTACAGAGAAGGAGATGCTAGTAGTAGTCTTTGCTTTGGATAAATTCATATATTACCTTCTTGGATCTAGAGTGACAATTTACACTAATCACACTACCATCCAGTACTTAATGTGTAAGAAGGATGCCAAGACACGCTTGACTAGATGGATCCTTCTACTCCAAGAGTTTGATATTAGATTAAGGATAAACTTGGAGTCAAGAATGTGGTGGTGGTTCACCTCTCCTTATTAGAGCATATTGAGGATTCAGAGACAATCAAACCTATTACCGAGACTTTCCCAGACGAGTTGATTTTCAATATCTCCTCTCTCCCTTGGTATGCTGACATTGTGAACTATCTTGTTGCCAGGAAAGTTCCACAAGGTTGGACCTGGCAGCAACTTAAGATTTCCCTCGCGAAGGCCAAGAGTTAACATTGGAAGTATTCCACCCTTTATTACAAAGGGGGTGGGGATTGTGTCTGAAATCAGTGTGTTCCTCAGGAGGAGCACCACAGTATCCTCACCTATTGCCACAAGCTTGAGGCAAGAGGACATCACTCTGGGAGATAGGCGACACAAAAGGTTCTCCAATCTAGCCTTTGGTGGCCAACACTCTTCAAAGATTCAGTGAATTCGTGAAGAGGTGTAGTGGCTATTAGAGAATGGGTAGTTGTGGCCATAGAGACATGATGTCGATGCAGACCGTTCACTTTTGTGACATTTTTGATGAATGGGGAATCGATTTTATGGACCCATTCCCTAAGAGTTAGGAATTTGAGTACACTTTGTTGGTTGTAGATTATGCGAGTTGTTGGGCCGAGGCCATCCCCGTCTGGATTGCTAATGCGACGACTGTTTGCATATTTTTAAGGAAGAATATTATATCATGGTTCATTGTTCCTTTTGACTTCTGATGGGGGGACTCATTTTATCAACGACAAGGTAAGGGCCCTTTCTATTGAGTTCAACATAGACCATAGAGCTGCCACTCCATACAATCCACATATGAATGGTCTTGTTGAGGTTTCAAATTGGGAGATCAAGATGATAGTGCATAAGGTTGTCCGCCGAGAGAGAAAGGATTGTTCACAACTTTTGGACTTATTCTTGTGGGCCTATAGGACATGATTCAAGACACCTTCGGGTACATCTCCATTTTGACTCATTTATGGCAAGCCATGCCACCTACCTGTGGAGATAATGAACAAGTCACTTTGAGTGGTCACAGAGATATTATTGGATCTAGAGAATGTAGGAGATCATAGGAGAGCGGAGTTGGCATCCCTAGAGGAGCTTAGAGATATAACCTTTTCGAGTATCCTACAGTGTAAGGATCGAGTGAAGATATGGCATGATTCAAATATCAACCATAAGCAGCTTGAGCCTAATCAGAGAGTATGGCTATTTGATGCATGACTGAGATCATTTCCAAGGAAATTAAAGAGCAAGTGGATGGGGCCATATTTGGTTAAAAAAGGTGCATGACAATGGCAGTAATGACATATCAGACTTGTCTTCTGAGTCCACGATTCGGGTCAACAGTCAGCGCCTGAAGCCTTTTCTTGATCATGACCCATTGACTGTTGATGTTGTCCTATTCATTTTGTATGAGATGTGTTCTTGATTCTCATCTTCTGCATCTCATAGCATAGTTACACTTCTGTCTGCCTCTTTGTATATCCATGTTTTCTTTTACGTTAATTGTTTCTTCTGCTTTGTTTAGCACCCATGGTCTCGTTTAGGATTTTTGCTATACTTACGATATGCTTTATCCAAAGTATTAGAAGGTGTTGAACATTGTGTTGTTCACATTTCTTTCTATTCTATTACCTCTATTTTGTTTCCTATACTCAGGAACATCCGACCCTTAGTATAGGGGAAGTAATATATGTTTTTCATTTCTTTGATTATTCCCTCACTTGTCCCTCAATTGTTGATATTCTTTTCTATACTTGGGATCTTTTACCCTAAGTATAAGGGGGGACAGGTCGCGTCATTGATTTCATGTACATTCTTTTTTTTGGTTTTCCCCTTTTGTACATTCTTCTATACTTAGGATTACTTTATCCTTAGTATGGGGGGATCATCGACTTCTATTGAATTTATTCTTCTTCGATTCGTTGTAGTATAAGATTGTTTTCACTGTCCTATACTTAGCATGAGTTATGTCTTCCTTTGTCACTTTCTGATCACTCTGAGGATGTCGATCGAGCTAATTATAGGGGTTGTCATATATATTATATATATACTTTAGCCATAACTCTACTTTGTGTGTGCCAATAATATGGCTATTGTTTATACAATTGGAATGAAAATGTTTTGTAAAACTTTTTGTAAAAAGTTTTGCAAAACTTTTTGTAAAAAGTTTTGCAAAACTTTTTATAAATGTTTGTGAAAATCTTTGCAAAATTATTTTTGTACATTTTTTTATAAAATGTTTGTAAAAATGTTTTATTTGTAAAATTATTGTAAATTATTGTTATATCAAATTTTTTTATATTGTACAAATGTTTGTAAAATATGTGAAAATAAAATGTTTGCAAAAACCTTTTTGTAAAACTAGTTGTGAAATTATTTGTAATTTTTTTTGTAAAACTAGTTAAGAAAAATGTTGTCAAAATTTTTTTTAAATTTTTTTGAGAATATTTTGTCACATGGAATATAAATTAAGGGTATGTAAATTATTTGTAACTTGTGTTGTAAAATCTTTGTAAATTAAAACCTATACTTATGTGTAAACATTGTATATAAAATTTTTTAATATAAAATCATTTAATCTATAGATAAAATCCTTGTAAAAATCGTATATAAAACTTGTAAATAAAACCACTGTAAATATGTACGATGTTTTGCAAATACTTTCTTTCTTTTCTTGCCTATTAAAAATACCCTAAAAATTTGAAAAACTAAAAATTCCATAAATCTTTTTTGCGAAGATTCTTTGAAAATATTCAAAAAGATTTCATCTCTTATTTTCTTTTATTTTCAAAAGTTTTTGTAAGTTCCTTTATTTACATATGCATTTACATTTTCAGAATCAATGTTGATATTTAAACTGGTCTAAAATAAAATTGAAGAATGGAGCTTGGTTAAGACATTAATCCACGTAACTTCGGAGGAACCTTATAAGATGTGGAGTTGAGACTTTTCATGTCATAGTGACTTAAATCTTTGAGTCCACAAGGCTATGTTCACATGTCATCTTGATTGGTCTAAGTAGAATATTTCGAGGCACGCATGACCCTTACAGACAGTGGATTGACTTGGACATGCACTTTACACGTAGCTCTTCATGGATGAGGTGGTGAGGGGGCAGAATCCTTTGGCTTGAAGTAGCACAAGGGTGTGTTACAACTAGTGGAACCACTCATCCTAGCTTAGGGAGGGGTCTGTGTCTCAACCTGGTCTAGTAGTATTGAAGTCTAATGACATGATGCTGTGGGGTTGCGATAATGCTTCAAAAGAGGGATAGTCTACCGGCTCAAGAAGAAAAACTCCTTATGTACATGCTGCACCTTATAGATATGTTGTATATATTTGAAAAAATGCAAAAAAAAACTCCAAAAAAGTAGACAAGCCTGATTGAAAATAAAATGTCTGTAAGAGTGTATATAGTGGATTAAGCAAGGCTTACGTGATACACTGTCTCATCTCATGGAAGCTTGAAGCTAGAGACTTGCCTATACTGGTCAAGCTCCAAGGGATATGTGCTACACTTGCTACAATCCATTCTCTTCTTTCCCCCTCTACTTTAGCTAGTTACACTTGAACATAGAAGGGAATACCCCTTTCGTCAAGTAAAGAGTTGCTAGATCGGGGACTAGAGTTTTCTTGTTGAGGGATGTTGTTTCTTTGCCATTTCTGAGATGAGGAGCTATATATCACTTACACCATACAAGTAAGTATTAATATTCATAAGATTTTGCATATATATATACCAGTTTTGACTTGACTGTTGAGGCAACTTGACCATAGAATTATGGAACTTAAGGGTTGTTGAGTCTTAAATATATTTGCCAATAAGGTTCCGCCAAACTGATAATCCAAAGGCCTGACGAGCTCCATACTACAATTTTATGAAGATAAGTTTAGTAATCAACATTAGTTCTCCTTTATTCCTTTTTCTTTTCTTTATTTCATTTTCACTTCTTTTTCAAACATGTGTTTGCTAATGGATTAGAAAAGGTAAAGTATAGGGGAACGATGAATCCATTACTCACATCCTCTATACTTTTATTTTAGCAAAAATCCTCGTGTAAATTAACTATAAATATGTATTAAGTTCGATAAATTAGCACTGTGTATGATTTTGTTAATATTGTATATTTAACATTCTTTTCTTCCAAGAAAACAATAAAGAAGAAAAGAAAAAGGTAGCAAATAAAATAAGTATGTATTTATGCACTAAATGCAGACTGACTCAAACCCAGAGAGAATGTCAAGTATTAACCTGATTGACAAGGAATAAGTAGGGAGAGATAGGGTCCTTATTTATTCTTTATATATTCATCACTATTTATTTTGTATATAAATGATTCACATATTTTAATTTTTTATAAAAGGACTCATAAATAATTTATTCCCGTAATAAAATTTGAAAAATAGAAATGAGTTTTAAATAATAAAAATTTGCAAAGTATGTACAATTGTACAACACCTATACTTGTATATATATTGTTTATAATTTGTGTATATTGTATTTTTAAACACTTGTATATATTCTTAAGAATTATATAAAATTAAAATAAATTTCATCGTACAAAAATAAAAATAAATTTGATTCATCATTGTATAAAAGAACTGATAGTGTATATATTTTGCATAATTATAATTTAATTAGCACTTGTAATTAACTTATAAAAATTAAATAAAAATATTTTTACACAGTTTAAATTATTTTGTAAATAAACAAAATATAAAATATAATGTTTTTTATAAAAATAATTAAATAAAAATACGCGTATATAAAATATAAGAATATTATACATGTACATAACATGGTATAATGTATATACCATAATATACTTATTATGAAAAACTATTAAAAATCACATAAGAATAGTTTGTAAAATAACAATCATTTTTCATTTTTATTCATTTTTATTTCAAGACCTTTTAATATTTTTATATTAATTACTAGGTTTGTTTACTCGGGTCAACCTTTCCACCTTCCACATCCAACCCGCCATTCCTTTCGTAGGACCAATTTTCTTCCTATTTTCTACCTAAAGACCATCTCTTCCCTTGGATTGCGGACCTCTATGCTCCTTGAGGATCCGCAATCCTCATGGATCCCTAGGAGGGTCTTAATCCAGCTCGGGATGTGTGGACTTTCCTAATCCTTCTAGACTTCTAAGGTACCCTATAAATTTTCTCTTCTGCCTCCTCCGTGCCCTAGCTTGCCCCGCACCTTTTTTTCTTCCAGCACAAACCCTTATGACAGTGACAATGTCCTGAGGATACCTTGGGAACTCGATTTGGTGCCCGATAGACGTGCAACTCACTTCGTGGTCAGAGACCTCTGCCGCAAGTAGCCTCCTCGGCCTTTTATAGTTTGGTTAGGCAATCACACTGCCTTTCACTTCGCCTTACTCTACCCTTTACTTAAGCACATTCAGATATACTCATTTCGTTGCATTTCATAGTCCATAGTTAAATCTTTCATTTGCATAGCCGACCACCTTCACTGCTCAAACCATCGGGTCGGAGACCTTTCTCGACAATCTGACTGCCTCGATCAATAGACCATAGCACCCTCCATCTTCCCTCACATCCTGACCCCCCTTAGGCTCGATCTGGTGACTGAGATTAAGGCCTGACCTTCATTTTCCATGTACGTCAGAGGGCGACCCCACCTCCCCAATGCTTCTTTCGTTGTTTCAACCAAATAATCGGAGTTGAGGTGTCGCCCTCGAGCATTGATTGCCCTCGCAGGTACAAGTGCATGAGTGGAATATGAATTGAGCCCCACACAACTAGGCAAAGTAGCTCCTGTAGCTCCCAACCTCCAAATTGCCATAGCATGGAGTTCCGACCCATATGAGGGTCTCATTAGACACATACCACTTCCAGCTATGTTCTAGATCTTTCAGCCACCCGACCCGAGCAACCCAACGCAAGATATCGTAGATTGAAGCTCGATCGGAAGGACCTTCTTCATGTTTTTCCAACATTGTATTCCACCATCCGATGAGGCATTCCCTGCCCATATTTGATACGAGCCACATGTTATTGCCTAAAACCTGACCTCCATATCTTTTCGAGACCGCCATCTGACTGTACGTCTGTTACATTCTCTTAGTCGTCAGATGTACCGAGCATCGATCCATCAAGGACGTACATCAGATGCTCCACGCACACATGCAACATGTCCGCAAGGGTTATTGCACTTTTTACCCTTTCACTTTATTCATTTCCATTTAGTACAATTATTGCAATATTTAGCTAAAAACTATTTGCAGTTAAGCCCTCGAACTTTTATTAATTACATTTTAGTCTAGACGGGTTGAACTCACGTGTCAATACACTTGTTTTTGTGGGTAATTTGCATATTATTCCCTGTGTTTTTACATGTTATCTGAAGCAGAAGTATTTTTAATTAGTTGCATTTATACCCCCTATGAGTTTGGAACACATGTAGCGCAAACATCTTTTGTATTATTTTCATCATTGACAATATACTTGTATTTTTTGTTAATATATGGCCCAGAAACTTAAATAAATTGCATCTAGTCCTAAAATTCACGCATTTTATTTTATCTTTCTTTAATTGCAACATATAGCAAAACAACTCAAAAAATTACATAAAAAATAGGTTTTACTCCTGTGAGTTTTTACTCTAAGTGGTAATTTTTGTTTGTAATTTTTCTTTTATTTACTTTTTTTAAAACTTAAAAAAATAGTAGAAGAAGTCCATATTGGCCTTAGAAAATCATAAAAAATCAAAAAAGTCTTGAAAAATTCTAAAAATATAAAGTACCCTTGCTTTGATTTGATTTTCAATACATTTTTTCATTTTTTTCTATCATAAAACCTTTATAATTTACAAAACCCTAAAAAGATAATAAAAATCATATGAAACTCTTGTAGAATCTAAAAATTGCATTTTAGTCTCGATTTATAGATATTTAAATTTTGTTTTTCATAAATTTGGATTACAAAAGTTTTGAAGCTTGGTTGATATTTTTAATTTGACAAATATTTCTGGATGTGCACTGTTTTTTTGTTTTTGATTTTTTAGAAAATCCATAAAATTTCAAAATTATATAAAAATCAACAAAAATAGTATAAATTCCATAAAACCTAAGAATATTTTTATTTTGGATTTTTTAATATTTCTATCATTTTTGAAAAATGCAAAAATAGATTGTGTTTGTCTTTTATTCTTTATCTTTATCTTAGTTTCAAAAATTAAAAATTGCAAAATTAAAAACTACTAAAAAAATCCTTTGATTCTCTTTAATTACCTTCCTAGTTTTATCATAGTGCTCCTTATGTTCGACCCTGGTCATTATACCGGGTTAAATAAAAGTAGCCTGACCACTGTTTTACTTGCTTGATTTGTTTTTTGTTGAATAATTTTCTCGATTTTAACCGATTAGCTTAGGTGACAACGACACATTAATTAATCAACTTAACCTTAGTTATTTGGTTCGCTCATAAGGATCTATTTGCAATAAAACAAAAACTTTTTAATTCATAAAGTTTCTAATAGGGGTTGAAATGCAATTTACATAATCGAGTTGATATAAATGTAAGAAGCCTCGAACAATGGTATAAATGTAAATATAAAAAACAACGGGGGCTTATCTTGTAGTTTTTCAAGCCAAACGCGTGGACGCATACGCCAGACCTAGGTGTAATTCTGGAGAACTTTAAGGGTTCGAGTGCAAATTTCCCAAGTCACGTATGCTGGTTCACGTGAGGCGAAGTAGGCTAGGAGCGAGGCTGGTAAGGCGGCTTAGCACTATGTGGTAGAAAAGCGAGGCTTTAGGAAGGCTCGGCTCCCGAAGCTAGAGGAGATGAGCGGTGCCTCTGCTGGTGGTTAAGAGGAAATTGAAATCGTCAGATCTGATCGGGATGATTAGATCCGACGACAGATGTAGCTCTAGTTCTTATGCCTCCTATGCAAGGGGCAGCTCATGGGCGGAGCTCCGGTGAATGTGCATTGGCTCCTCCTGACATATTTGGAGGTGATAAAGGTCACGGGAGGTCGCTAATGCCTATACGATAGTGATGTGATGGTGTAGAAGCTCGAAGGCGGTCTGGAGTGGGGTATCAATGAAGGTGTCGTTGCCATGATTCTGGAGGTCAGAGGAGAGGCTTGGATTCCAGCCAATCAAAGGGGTGAGAAGAACATGCAAGTGTTAGCACATAGGCAAAGTCAAGGGGGTTCGAACAGGGTGGCCGTGAGGCGAATTAAGGACTCGACGGTAGTGAACGAGCTAAGCCCATAGTGAGATCTAGCTTGTGCAACATCGGAGGTGGAGTGAGGCGTAGGAGATTATGGAGAAGAGGTGAGGAGCAAAAGGCAGCATAAATGTGTTAGAGTGATGGCAAAGGTATTGTGGTGATTAGAAGAGAGTGAGGGTGACCATGTGTGTGAGGAGAAATACTAGAAATGAAATGAAAAAGAAGAAACTAAGTACAAGGGATCTTACCTGAGGTAGAAGACGATGGACTGGTAAGAACTAGAGAGGTAGAGGACAATCCTGGAAGGTAGTGTTGTAGACCACGGTCCTCGCTTAACGAGCTTGAGGTCACCAGCTCCAGCAGGGGGTGGAGCTGCAACATGGTGGAGCTGCCTTGGATCACTCTAGCGAGAATGCCCGTTCTTCGCTCATTGTCTCTCTCTCTCTCTATCATGAAGATGGAGTTGGGAGCTCAGAGATCTCACGTGTAAAGACGGATGGGCACGGGGGAGTACAGAGGTGGAGTATATTAAGGAGGCGGGAATGGAGTGAATGTGGTGAGCGACGTGGGTTCGCGAGGTTGGGGCTGATCGAGGAGGAGGAACAAGAGGGGGGTACATGTCGGAAGACTATGTGGGTAGTTAGGGCTTTGACTTGGTGAGGTCAGGAGTGGGCGAGGGTGTTCACTGACTTGAGGAAAAAGGAAAGGGGGAAGGTGTATGACGAGGAAGATCGTGGGAGAGAGGAGCGGGAGGAGGAAGATGAGGCACGACCGTTCCATTTCGTGATCCAACAGTCGGGGTGAGAGTGGATATGGATGGTTTGGATGGCTCTGATTGACAATATTGGACGGCTAAAGAAGCACGAGAAAGTAGCAACTAGGATGAAATATGGGCAGACGATATGGATGATTGGGAGGGAGGGTAGGTGGTGCGAGGGGAGGGGGGGCGCGTGGCGGCTCTAGGGAGCGCCACATGGGTGAATGAGAAAAAAATATAAATAAACTAAATAAAGAAAAATACAAAACTAATATATACAAGCGAAATTTTAAAAAACTCAAGACATGAAAGTTGTAGGTATCAATGAGAGCTACATGTTTCATGTTGACTAAAAATGCAAAATAAGTCAAACAAAGGGAGAAATAATTTTGAAAGTATTTTAAATAGATAAAAAGACTTGATTTTAATCCTTTTGTCATTTTTTGTATTTTTTTATTTCTTTCAAATCCCAAAAAAAACATATACATATATATATAATATTTATCTATTTTTTGGTAATTTTGAAACAAAATAAAATATATACAAATATATACATTAACCAGGGTTAATTAATTGCATAGAATTAAAAATAATTTGAGTTAATTATTTACACATTTTCTTGAATAGTTTTAATAAGGAGGACAACGAATGATAAATATTATGATGAATCACATATTCATCATCCCCCTATACTTAAACTATGCTCGTCCCTGAGCAAAGAATAAAGAAGAAGTTGGACAGGCCCTCGACTGTGCAAGTGAAAAACAAGACTCGATCCATTAAAGAACTCTCGATTTCTGTTGACCTAAAATTCTAAGTTAAACCCAACCCTAGTCAAAAGGTATCCCACTTCCTCAATCTGCTGACCTCTGGTATACATAAATATTAAGGATATTATCTTAAAGTATGGATTGTAGTTATAAGAGCAGAGTCAAAGCATCACCCAGGTCTCAGTCCAAGAGACTCTCTTAAGGACCCAACCCTCAATACTAGGGAATGAACCAGTTCAGGCAATCAATCGACCGTCTCAATAGTTTGTTAGACATAAAAGTGAATATGATCGACCTATAAATGGAAGGGCATAGGTTTGTATCAATTCTTCTATCACTCCATTAGAACAAGGAATCACTCGAGTGCCTTAATAACTCAAAATACGTTTTTTATGTTGTTGACCAATGCATCCGTCAAGAGAAGTTGGAGTCACCTGCACTTCTTTCCATTAGAGTACACTGGGGTGTGCTCCTTTTTTTATTATCTAATATACTTACTACACCCATACTTCTTGTATTTATGATGCAGAGCCCTTTTTGGGTGCTAGACCGACTCCTGGTCCTAATAGCAGTGGTACAAGTGGAGACTTTAGAATGGTTGGGAGCACTTGCCTTTAGTGGAAGCTCTTTGATATTGGACTTTGTATGGTGAGAGCTTTTTTTCAGCATTTATTTCTTTCTTTTCTTTGTATTTGTCTAGCTTATGTGCTTTTACCAAAGGTGGTGCAGACTAATCAACATTTTTTTTAATTTCATCACACCCTAAAACTTAGGTATATTAGTAGATTGGTACGAGAAACCTTGTTCTCATACCAACAAATGGTTGCTGACACTCAGGTTTCATGGATGCTTCATTGGTTTTATCCCATCCTTGAGTATCATAAAATAGGATCCAGACTCAAATCCCTTATCCCAGTCCCTTAGGTGAAACCTCAACTCCTCTCATCATAATTGCAGTCATGCATGTGAAATGCAGGTCATCTTCTTAGGGAGGAGATTAAGTACGCAATATAACATACAAATTTTTTAAGATTAAGGAAGTGAGAATCATTAAGTCAAAGACCCTAATGACTGAAGTTGGTTAACTCTGAATCTTAAGACCTCAAAAGCCAAGTGTCCTTAAACATCACAAGTCTAGCGTGATAGTGTAAGTGTCATGGACTAAACCAACTTCACTTTTTCTTTTTTTCTTTTTTAGAGGGTTAAAATATTTACAAACACAAGTCAATCTCATTTTTTCCTAATTTTTGAAAAGATTTTCGAAAAGAATTTCCAAACCATGTCACATTATGTATAGATTTTCAAAAAAAGTAAAATACCCAATTTTCAAACCACTGTCAAACATTTTTCAAAATAGTGTAACATGATTCTAAATAATTTTCGAAACATTTATAGGTAAATCGGCTTAAAAGTACTTATACCCTAGCCCCAAAAATTTTTGGAAATTTTAAAATATGAGCTATAGCTAAAGTATATACAATATATACGTACACCCCCCTATGCTAGATTCTGTTATGTGCTCATAGCACAAGCTGATATGATGCCATATATCAAGCTAAATATAAAAGGACATGCAAAGAATAGATGGGTCTCCCCCTATACTTAGGCTTGAAATAGGCTGGGTGTATGAAGAAAACATGAGGGATCAAATGAGTGAATAATGCGAATGAATGAAGACAACATGAAGAAGGGAATGACTCGGGATACAGACAAGAATATACAGCAAGAGGAGGGGTTCCCCCATACGTAGGTTTTAAGTAGCTTAAGTATGGAGTTGGTATCTACAGTAGAAGGAACCAAAGCTATAAAAGAATGAATAAATCATGTGTACAAGAGAGAGTGAATCTTCTAAGCTGCTCAATCTAGATGCTACATCTTCATGAAGAGTAATATGATGTATCTGCTCTATGCTCGCTCTGCATGAAGTTGATGACCTCAACTTGGACTAACTGATCTTTAGAATCTACAAAGTGCTTCAACAGTTTACAGGATATGGTAAGATCCTTAAGAGCATCACGAAAGCATGACGATCGCATTGTATGCGATCGAGAGCGACTAGTCGCACTAGTTGCTCGAGGCAGCGGAAATTGGAATTTTTCATGCAATGAAACCACATGATCCAAGAACACTTCTCGGATTGTTTCATCTAAACCACAAATAAGTATTAGGGTTACCTCTTGAAACGTGGTTGCGATCGAGTCTCTAAATGAAGATACCTCCTATCTCAAGTTTGATCTGACGTAGGAGACGCTTGCGTGCACGTGGATGAGATGCGTACTTCTCGCAATCCATGATATTGATCCAAACAGCGAATTTCCTGATCTCATCACATGAGATCCGATGTCTTCTTCACGAGAGAGGCACACCGAAGGAAGTAGAGATCCATGAGCAATCGATCCGGCATCATAACGGCAACACTACGGTGAGAGCGACTCTCTCTAGGGCATCATGGTGGACGGCCACAAGAGAGAGAGGGAGGGATGGCGTGTAGAGAGAAAGAGAGGGAGAGTTGTTGTTCATAACTTGTGTTGTGTTGTAACCTAGAAGAGCAAGGGATGTCTCTTCTTATATAATACTTTTGGAGTTCATGGATCACAATCCATGGACTACACAAAATCAACACTACAAAAAAAGGCGGGATTGGCGTGCACATAAAAGCTCGTTACGTGCACGCCTAGTGCCAGCCATGTGCACGCCCGAGAGGTGGGCGAGTACATGTGCTCGTTCCGAGCGTGCTCGCTTATATGAGAGTCGCCCCGGCTGGTGGGCGAGCACATTGGGACGCTATGTGCTCTCCCTCTCACTGGCGGGCACATATGTGCTCGTCGATGTGATCGCCTCCACTATAGATTGCGATTACCAAAGGAGCACCTGACGAGCACATGTGCTCGCCCAAACTGATTTCCAAGAAAAAAATTTACAGGTTTGACAGGATTTTAACGCCTCGTCGAACCTGTATAGCCTGCCAATAAACCACTGCAGGTACTTATAAGAGCTCCCTAAGGGTATATATATTATAGCAGTTCGTTGACTAAGATAACTAGCACTAACAATTGAAAGTCACACAATATACATGAATTAAGAAATAAACAATCAAATTTAACATCTAAATATTACAAACAAGTCAAAGCCAACAAGGTTCATATAAATTAAAAGATGTGCTAAAAGTTTAACAAAAATACAGGTCCAAACCAACAAAAATTTACTTCTTCTTTGATCTAAAAAATTTAGACATTAAACCATGCTTTGATTTCTTTTTTTCCTTCTCCGTTTCTTTGAACCTCGCATACATGCGTGCCTCTTCTTCAGGGTCGTTCTCCTCCTCCTCTTTGTCATCAGATTCAATCTCTTCAGGTTGAGATGCACACCCTTGCGACCTATATTATATATGGAAGATATATATCTATTACATGCATTTTGTAGATATAGAAATTTAAAATTATTACTCATTCTATAAGAAGAATACTTACATGTATGCCGTGAACTCCTCTCGAAGCTTCGTCACCTGCTCCACCATCATCGCCATCTGCGACTCCATTGGAACTGATGATTGGGACGGATGTGGTTGCTTGTACGACGGCTGAGAGTATGCAGAATAGGAGTGACGATGTTCCTCCACATAATATG
Organism: Ottelia alismoides; assembly: GCA_037367405.1. NCBI lineage: Eukaryota > Viridiplantae > Streptophyta > Magnoliopsida > Alismatales > Hydrocharitaceae > Ottelia > Ottelia alismoides. Next base: position 771,061 of record JAZKJV010002036.1, on the reverse strand, counting down.
GAGGAAGACCACCAAGCGTCTGCTTCCTGTTCGCCACAACGTCCCTCTCCTCCAACACCTTATAAGATTTTTATTTTTTAATATAAAATTATATATTAGAAATGAGTATAGTAAGATAATATTTATCCATATATACCTGCTTCCAGATCATTTTATCAAATGGCGGTTGCTCTCCAGTTGGATCGACACCCCATTTTTCTGCAGATAGTGCCAGATAACGATCCTCAAATACAGTGTTTAATATATATAAATGAGTTATAATATATCATTTAATTGCAAATAAATTGATAGACTTACCAATAATTGTCCTGCTTCAGGAGTGGACCATTGCGACTCTCCTTCTCTCCCACTCATGTGGGACCTCGACCACCACTCCTGAAAAGAGTGTTCCCTTTCCAACCTAGCTGCCTGAATTTTTTTTTAGATGTAATAACAACATTGCATTATATTAAAGTATATCTCCAAAAATCAATTATAAATCATAATGCCATCTCCGCTCTAATCTGATTGTGTCTTTTAGAGTCACTTGTCGACTTAATCCTTTGTTTCTGTCAGTTTGCCCTTCCCGCCGTAGATCTTCTTCCAAACTCATCATCCGCAACGAATGCATCACAGAAATCCGCCCATCTGGAAGGATTATGTTTTGATTATTGATTATTTTAAAAAGTTTATTATAAATTATTTGACAAGTATAATACTTATCCTCCATACACCATGTTGGCGGGAACCTCTTCATCTCCTCAAAATTCATCTCCTCGCATCCCGTCTTCGCATGCGAGTCTCTCCTTGCCTTGAAAAAGGTATCGCTCATTCTCTTTTCTGCCAAATGAATGAAGGCTCTACGATAAGCCTCCTTCCCCAGACCAGAGCCAAGGCGAAACCTACTCTGAAAATTATAACAAATTATAAGATACAAAAAACTTGACCAAAAAAATCTGCTATCACTTCTTAGAAATATTTCTTACCAGAAACATGTCAAACGGTCTCTCCTGTTCTGCAGCAGGGATGCGACACCATCTAAATTGCATGGAAGTCAAGTGTGTCTTTATTATGTTGGTTATCTCCTTTGTCACCCTGTTGCTATTCACAAAATCCCTGCATTTGCTAGAAAATTTAACTTTGATACAATTTATAAAAATTTGGAAAATATTTAAAGATAAAATCTATAAAAATTTTACCTCCCATCAGCCGTAACCTCCAACAAAGGGTGGGACACCGACGTCTGTCCAACTGTAGTAGGTAAAGGTACGGATGTGCTCGGACGTCCAGAAGAAGGAGAGTCAGAACCCATCGATGTCCATGATGGTATGGGAACCTGGACTGGGAATCCTGTAGGGGTTGCTGAGGTAGATGGCTCTCCATAACCTCCTACGTAAAAGGGTGGCGGAGGATAACCAAGAGACTCGAAGTAGGCTATCACCCGACGGACCTCGTCGGACTGTGAATCAAGAACAGCATCCGGGGTGGACTGCCTACTGGAAGAAGGTGTGTCTGAGAAAGATGGACGATTGGATCTATGTGATCCATGAGTCTCGCCACGTCCAAAACCTGCCATGACTGTAATAATGATATATTACATATTTATTACTTAAGATTTTAGTTAATTCGATTATAATTGTGTAATAAAACTTACAACTAATCTTCATCACTTATTTCGGTGGGATTAAAGGATATTTCTTTGTTTTCTGAGTTTTCTGAGTAATCATTTCTGGAGTCAATATCATCTTGTAAGTCAACACAGAAAACTTCATTATCAGCGAATCAAATCGATTCAATAATTGGGACTTCTTCTGTTAAGTCTATTCTTTCATTTCTCGGTGAGAATGCTTCATCTATGTCATCTTCCTGATTAGTATAATCATTAGAGATATAACCTCGAGAATTTATCTTCACAACAGTTACTGTTTCAACGCTCTTTCTCTTCTTTGATATTTGTGGGAGATAACATACTTGATCCGCTTGAGATGCTAAGACGAATGGTTCAAATCTGCGTATAAATTTTCTTTACACCACGTCGACAATGTTATTTCTTTTATCGAGTACTACACCTCCATTTGGTTCATACCAATCACACAAGAAAAGAACTACTTTATTCAAGCCTGGTTTACTATATTCCACTTCTATTATCTCCTTTAAAATTCAGTAATAATTCATATGATCTTCCTCATAACAAGATCCGCGAACCATCACTCCATGATTTTGAGTTGTCAAATATTTACCGGAATTTAAGGTATGAAAACGATACCCATTACTGTAGCAAGAGTTGTATGATCGGACCTTATAAACAGGACCTTCTCCAAAATATTTTAAAATATGAGAATAGAAATCACCACAATCCAACTGTTTTAAGCGGTCTTTAAACCACGCTGGAAATTGATTCCTATAAGTGCTCAGAACTTCATCATCTGAATACATAGGATTTTCCTCCATAATTTTCTTTCTAAATTCCCTAAATTTGGTACGAGAAACATAAGAATTACTTGTAATGAATATATACATAAAGTAATTCAAATACTTACTGAACATATGGTGTTATTTCCTCGCAATTGTCTAATACGTATAACTCTGCAGCATCCTTCTCTTATTTCGATAAGAAACGTTCAGTTGCTTTTCCTATTAGATGAGTGGATGGCTGAAAGATACTGATACAAGGTTCTTCATCGGAAGAAATTGTCTCATTCCTCCTACATCTATTGTGGATAGTCTCCACATCTTCTAGAAGATATCTTGAGCAGAATGTTGCGACTTCCTCATATATATATATATATTGTGAACTTATAGATCCTTCAACTTTACTTTTGTTTCGGACCTTTCTTTTAAGAAAGAACATAAACCTATAAGAAAGTAGGTTAAACATTTAGTCCAAATAGTAAAGAATGGAATGAGATTATAATACATTTAATTACCTTTCAAATGGATACATCCAACGATATTTTACCATTCCTCCAACTTTTGCTTCCCATGGAATATGAATCATCAGATGCTCCATCGAATCAAAAAATGAAGGCGAAAATATCTTCTCCAGGTTACACATAATCACAAGAATATTTTTTTGAAGATAATCCATTTCCATGCGGTGTATGCGTGACGAGCATAGCACCTGGAAAAATCTGCTAACATCTGAAAGAGCATCGACAACATTTTTTGGTAACAATCCTCTGAACACTAACGGTAGTAATCTTTCTATAAAAACATGGCAGTCATGACTTTTCATTCCCTTAAATGTAAACTTCTTCAAATCGACCAAATTGGAAAAATTTGATGCATATCTGTCTGGAAACTTCAATTTGCTTGTCCATTCACAAACAAGCTTAACTTGATTTCTATCTAAGGTATACTTTGCTTTGGGAACTTCAACCCTTCCACTATCATGTTCCTTGATATGCAATTCTGACCGATTGCATATGATTTGTAAATCACGACGAGACTTTACTGTATCTTTTGATCGACCGGTTACATTCATAACAGTGTAGAAGATGTTATCAAACACATTTTTCTCTATATGCATAACATCTAAGTTGTGTCGTATCAGTAACTTACTCCAATTTGGTAACTCCCAAAATATACTCTTCTTAACCCAATTATGACTGTCACCAAAACCAGGAAGGTTTTTCGTTTTATCTCCATTTTCTAAGGTTGATTTCTCTAATTGTTCCAAGTATGATAATATCGTATCGCCTGTCTTAATTGGTGGAGGATCTGCAAGATCAATTTTGTTCCTTTTAAAAGACTGCTTCTTTCTTCGATATGGATGATTATTTCGAAGAAACCGTCTGTAACAATCAAAAAAACATGGTTTCTGACCGTGTTGAAGCTGGAATGATTCAGTACTCTCCATACAATATGGACAACTTTTACGTCCATGCGTACTCCATCCAGATAACATTCCATATGCTGGAAAGTCATTTATCATCCAAAGCAGAGCTACTTTCATGTTAAATGTTTGACTCTTATTAGCATCATATGTATCAACTCCATCGACCCATAACATTTTCAACTCATCAAAGAGGATGTAAATAAACATCAATGTACTTTCCCGAATGTGTAGTTCCTGGTACTATCAGCGAAAGAAACAGAAACTGTCGCTTATTACATAACCATGGCGTTGTCATTACTGGCCAAAAAGAGTAATCTTTACTTCTTCCATGAGGATTAAACTCGTCTGTACATAAACCTATAACACAATTCCTCTTTTCATCCTTAAATGTAGGAAAAGCTGACATCAGTTCTTTCCAACAATCAGACTCGGATGGATGCTCCATATACTCATCGACTTTATATTCCGCGTGCCATGTCATGTACTTCGCCGTTTCTTTCCAATAATATAGTCGTTTCAATCTCGGAGTCAACGGGAAATAACATATAATCTTTCTCGATATTTTTGTTCCACTCTTACTAGTTGTCTGATATCTTGGCTCATTACATTCAGGACACCGTTGTAAATGTTGATGTTCACCGTAATATAGAATATGACTATTTATGCATAGTCTATTTTAACTTCTGCTAAACCCATCTTCCGCATCATTTTTTTTTGTTTTGTAATAATTATCAGGTAATTCCGCATCTTCTGGTAACATTTTCTTAATAATCCTCAGTATTGCATCAAAATTACAATTGGTCATATTATATTCCATCTTCATCGATAGAAGATCCGAAACCGCAGAAAGTTTTGAATATGTCTTGCAACCCAACCACAATGGGTCTTCCGCTTTTTTCAACAGCTCGTAAAATTCTGCAGACTCTCCATATGGTTCCTCATCATCTAACAAAGTATCATTAAATTCTGGACCCGCAACGTCCATAACCATATATGCAAAAGGATTAATATTGTCAGCTTCTTCAGCATCATTCATACTGTCCTCGAATTCTCACCATGCCTCCACCAAATCTGATATCCTTCCATGAAACCCATTCTATAAAGATGTAACTGAGTTTCATCTTTTGATCTCTTCCTCATTAGATGACATTTCTTACACGGACACAAGATAGTTCCATCTGAATCCACAATACGGGAACCTTGTGCGTAAGCAAATTGTATAAATTCCTGAACACCTCTTTGAAAGGCATCTGCTATGCGTCCATCTACTACACGGTTGTACATCCACTCTCTATTGGTCATATTGATGAACCTGAATTAAATAATCTAAAATGTCAAATCTAGAAAATTGAGGATATTTAAACGTATCACATTATTGAGATAAAAGATGAGAAGAGAAGTGTATTAATTATGTTATCACTTTAGCCCGTCCATAAGGATTCAAATTTACTAAAAGATGATCGTTGTTACAAGCATCTTTATTTCTAACAAAAATTCGGCAGCATAACCCTCCACCTCTCCCGTATACCTCATAAATCAATCGCAAATAATTATCAAAATAATCATATTAGTGATTATTTCAATAATAACTATGATTGATTTCGTAAACCGAAGAGGAAGGGGTTATGAACGGAATTTCCGTAAGAAATAAAGACCTTGTGACACCGATCACCTTTTAGTAAATTTTAATCTTTACGGACCCTCTTAGTCTGGGAACTCCGAACTAAGGAAAGCTAATATAAATGTAATACTTTAAGATCACTTTACGTCATACATTTATACGTGCTACAAATGAGACTATAAAATAATCTTAAAATATTTATTCATTTATATTAGCTGGGCAATAACGTAAATTTGGCTGGTTAACGATGGAGATAGGGATAAGTGTGATCCTAATTTAGTGCATAATACTGTGCTTGGGTCACTAACAGTTGAGGGGCACCTGCAAATTAAAATTCAAACCTGCAAACATCAAAATCTACAACCATTGGTCTGGGATAAACATCCCAAAGTCAGTCCAATAGTGCTATGAAAAAATACAAAAAAATATAACACAGTTAGAGGTGATCAAATCCTCCAATGTGTTGCACACGCCTCCCGTTGTGCAGGGCCACACACCACCCGGAGTGGAAGGACACACTGTGTGTGAAGGATTTTGTGCGATTTTATATTGTAATTAGTGGTTAGTGTTTTTGCCTTATAATTAATTAGCCTAACTATATGATAATGTGATATAATTGTTCACATTAACTAGAATTTAATGTAATAAAAAATTATCACAAAATAAACATTGGTGTATATCATATCTCATGTGAACATGATATGAAATATTCGAACTATTATTAATGATGTTCATCATATCTAATATCTACACTATTGAAGATGGCTAAGTAATGTTATTCACAAGTTTCCTAACTAATCTTTTTAAGAAAATTAACAATACTAATTAGTGTAGATGTTGTAATGAATATTTTATCATGTTTAATTTACAAAAGCCAAATACAATATTGGTTCAGGCATTTTATCGAACACTTACAGGCCATAATATTACACATGTTATTGAGACAACCACAATCAAAATTACAACACCATATTGAGGCACAATTATCCTAAACATGTAAAAAACATTTAAACTATCAAAATAATACTCTAGATCCAACATAAAGAATCAAAAAAATTGAAACCCTAAACTATAGAAACAATACAAATATGTAATGGAATCCTAAAAAAAGAGGAAAACGGAGGGTGCCGGAGGAAGAAATTTGGGGATGGATTACGTTAGAATGAGGAAGAAAGGAACCGCGAGGTTCTGTTTACGCGCACGGGCGAGCACACTTAAGTGCTCGCCCGTCCATCACCGAGTGCTCTCCCATAATTTACCCATCGCGAAAGTTTATCCACGCAAAGAAATTCAAGTGGGCGAGCACATTATAGGCGAGCACATGTGCTCGCCCACATTTGAAATTGCGTCGCTTCACATAATTCAAGCCGGCGACCCCAATGGGCGAGCACATGTGCTCTTTGTGTGCTCGCCTATGGAGGAGCGTGCACATGTGCTCGCCTAGTGCACGACCAGTTGTGCACGCCAATCCCGCCTTTTTTTGTAGTGCAATGGATGAGATTGATTTGTGCTTCTTTTAATGGCCAAGATTTTGTTGGTAAAAACCAACAACAATTAATTTAATTTAGATTCAATATATATTGATAATTCAATATGATTTAATCCCAAAATTAAATCAATTAAACTTGGAGATAATGTAAAGGATCCTCCCCCCTTCCATATAGGAAGAGTGGACGGCCACCCTTTCCTTGTAGGAATTAGTGGTCGTCCCTCTCTCCTATTAGGAAAGGGGAAATCTCAATTCAATCTCCAAGATTGCATGATTCCATGTATCTCCAATATTTATAACAACAATTGTTGTAAATTATTCTACAAAATAATTCATAATTATTTTGTGAATATTGCAATCTTTCCATTGAAAAAATGTGAATCACATTCACAACCAAAAATAAAATGTAAATTACATTTTTAATTAATTGTCCAATGTGAATCCAATTCACATCAACATTTAACTAATAAATGTAAGCTGCACATAGTTCTCTCTTATATATTATAAATCAAATCACATTTAATTATCTAAGATAACTCTATCTATAATAAGAATCGAATTCTTATTAATCATGATAATTTAATCACATTTAATTATCCATTTTCTCAATGCTCAGATACTTATATCAAAAATGAAATTATCCTGAACTCTTTCAAGGATAATGTGCTTTCTCCAAGTGGATACTTATAGATAAGGACATGACAATTGTATTGTTTCACGTATAGTGACTTGGATATTGAGATCACATCTCAAATCCAGATCTTGCAGACCTCCCATAGATGCTTGATTAAATCAAGGTCGTAGATCAAATCTGCTCACTGCATCTGAATCACATTCAGATCACTGTTCTACACTTGGACCAAGATTAGATCACTTCTCTACTGGGAGGAGTCATAAAAATCCAGACCCGTTTCATCACTCCCTAGGAATGGAAGCGTCATGGTTATACAATCATTTATGATCACATCACCCTCAGGTATTCCCAATACTTATACATCCTGCATACTGGAAGACCCGGAATAAACCCAAAGTATAAGATCAATTTTATATTTTATACTTCACAGTTTTATCTTTAAGTTTCCCATCCGACTATTGGGAGTTGGTATCGATCATATACCTTCCAAAAACTTATATCATACCCTGGTGTTGATCATATACTTTCGAAAAGCATATATCAAACCTACAAATTCATTCAAGCTTCCAAAGCGAGACGACCGTGTACGAAATTTGATTCTTCCCAATATCTCATGAGTGAGCTCATGTCTTCCCGTTCAGTAATGGACATTTATGATCCCTTTGAGAGATCATATTACTCGTATGCCCTTGTATGCACACCTGTGCAGCGGTGTATAGACCTTGATTAGGACATCAACCTATTGGTTTGCCAAATGTACATACTTAGACATATAGTAACACATATATCTCCAGATAAAGGATGTGTGCCTATATCGTGACAACATACGACATAGGACTTTGGTTATCTCGATCTCGTTAAGTCAACTCTTTGACCTAACTTATCTAACACCTCTGAATCTCAATTCCTATGCAGAGGACCTGCATCAAGAGGTCGGTTATATATCAGCCTTTAAAGAAAGGATTGCCATCTCCTTCTAAGACATGAGACCATCTCTTAACAATCATTTGACAATGCTTAATGAGTCCTCAATCTAACTCTTTAGATCTTTATCCAAGCACGAGCCACTATGATTCAACAATTGAATCAACAACTATTTGACCATAAAGATGGCCATGGAACATAACTCTAATTTTACAAAGGGGCCTATTATGCAAATTAGTTATTATTCATTTTAGACCAGGGAATGATATTCACAATAACATTTATTGCATAACGGCTCGTCGTGGGCTCACATGTCCAACAATCTCCAACTAGCCCAAAGAGCCATTAATGGGCTAATATTTAAACCCACATTCATGTGACAATCATAGGCTATTTAGAAAAATAGCTAGGTAAGTTGATCAATTACTCTACTCTTGAGAGACTACGCCAAGTCCTTTTTTGACATTTGCATATCCCCCAGAAACACTGCTTGCATCTAATGTGAATGTTGCATTTTATGCAATCAATACTCAATCTTGTTAGTTATAGTGTTCCTGACACTATAACATAATAATTATTATTATAAGTAGTATTTCCATTATCCTTATAAAATACCCTTATTCTTGGAGATCTCTATCTCCTAAGGTATCCGTAGTTAAGACCTTTTAGATCATTATCCATAAAGTCTTAAGTTTTTGAAGATAAGACTTTGAGATCACTATCTCTAAGTCTTGTCATATTTGAAGATATATTAATTACTGTAATAAAGTGTTTTCTTTCCATAGTAGGATTAGTAACAGTTTACTACTCCCACTGCATGGTAGACATCTGGCTTTTGTAACATCTAGCATACACCCAGCTTCTCATAACTGATGCATAAGGGAAAGAAGTCTTAGTATTCACATCCTCAACTACTTGAGGTGCTATTCCTTCTTAGATATGTTACCATATCTTCATGGAAAGAAGAATTTCTTGGAATTTTCCATAAAATGTAAATGTCCAAGGTGTACCACTAATGTGATGTTCCCAATGCCCTCTTTCTTTGCTTCTGAACAACTTCAGAACTAAGATCTAAGAGGTATCCATGAGATCATATCTCAAGGTTTGGAATAGCGAATCAATAAAACACTTATTATTGTCCTTATATAAATCCAATGATTAGGATATTATCTACATTTAGCATGATGAATACAATGGCACTCCCACTAAGCTTCACATGGTTCATCAAGATTCTATATGAAATAATAACATTTATAATTTCATCAGATCCTATGTTTTCAACTACAAGAAGCTTATTTGAGTCCATAAATGGAGTTCTTCAGCTTGCACACCTTGCTTTCCTCTACTATGAAGCCATGGGGCTTCTTCATATAAATATCGGAGAGGTATTCACAGAGGAGTGCAATCTTGACTTCCAACTTGAACATGTCAAAGTCAAGTTGTATAGCTATAGTTAGCAATATTCCAATGGATTTAAGCAAGGTCACTGGAGAGCAAGTCTCATCGCAAGCGATGTCTTCTCTTCGATGTGTAGCTCATGGCTATGAACTGTACTTTGAAGGTCTCTACCATCTCATCAGGTTCCCTCATTCTCTTGAAGATCCATTTACACCAAACAGGTTTTAACCTTATAGGTGAATCCTCGAAGGGTCCACATATAACACTTATATAAGAAGTCTACTTTAGACTTTATTGCTAGCATCCATCTTTCCATGCCATGATCTTCAGAAGCTTCATCAGATGAAGTAAGATCATTGTCAGTCTTAACTGTCACATGGAATCCATCCTCAAACACATTTGAAGTGGTATTAGTGTTTCATCTTTAATCATTTCACGAGCGTCATTACCATCTCAAGACTAAATGAGTTCCTTTACTTCATTTTCATTTGATTCTGAAGAGATTCATTGATGAATCTACGTTTCACCATCTTTATTCTATCATTTTGGCCATAAAAACCCTAGTAAATGCGTGTAAATAGCATTAATTCATGCATTTTAGCATTCGTGCATATGTGTGTAAATACTGTATAAAATACGATTTTTAATGCCAAAATTATAGAATAAAGAAAAGAAAAGAAAAAGAATAAAATATTGTAAATATTTTATGACCCGAAACCCCGAGACCTAGGCATCTAGATGAATAGGTCGACAAGGAATAAAGTAGGGGGAGATAAGGGCCAAAAATACCAATAAAATCCCTTCTATTTTATTCATTCTTTATTCATTTTGGGACCTATTTTTGGTTCGACTTTTTATACATCAAATAACAAAACTTTGTATATAAAAATTGTAGATATATAAATAAAGAAAAATACAAAATTGATTTCACTGAAAAATAATGTACAGATAAAGAGTTATGGTTTGAATAAAAATCCAGAATCCCAACATCCCAGACCTATATCTCACAAATAAAATCTCCAAATGCATCAAACTCACCTTTAATTGTATATAGAAGAAAATAAGCTATTTAATGGCGGTGGTTTCGCATTTGGCGGAGCTACGGTTTGAAAGTTGAGTTTTGGACCCACATTGTACATTGTACAAATTAAAATATTCAATTTATTATTTATTTATTATTTTTATAATTTTATATTTTTATAATTATGTAAATATTACTTATAATAATTATGTGCATTAAAATCAGAATAAAAATGTAAATAAAACTCAAAATAAAATACATGTATGTATAATACATAGGTAATAATTCTATGGACATACATGTATAAACTATATTTATATTTTATTAAAAATACAAGACAAATCAGAAAAATAAAATAAAAATATATATAAGTATATAAAAATAATTTATAAGTATATAAAATAATAAACAAAATAAATAAAATTAAATGTACAAAATAAAAATAAAATACTAAAGTATATAGATAATATACCTATATAGGGGTATAAAAGCAACGTGTTAAAATATATTTCATAAAAATAGTAAAAATACATAATAAAATAATTTATAAAATTATAAACACTTTTTATTTAATAACCTAAATCTAATAAAATAATTTACTATTTTAAAATGATTTTTTAAGGAATTTTTGCAGGCTTTTTCCTGGTTGGTCCACGTGGACCAACCAGGGGGGTTGGAAAGTTGACCCGCGGTCAACTCTCTGACCCCAGCCTGCTGAGTGTCAGAATAAGTTTTGTCACCTTCTTCTCACATTTTTCCAAGCCATTCCTTTCACCAATAGGCTTAGGTCTCTTCACGACTTTTGATCCCCTATGATCCATGATTCACGCCTATGGGTTTTTTCGAGGATTGGACCGCCGATTCGCTCGGTCCACCTCGTTCTTTGGAGCCTCTCCACCATTGTTTCAAAAACCACCCAAAAGCCCCATTCGAACTTTCAACCCTTCTTGGACTGTTTTCCCCCCTCGAGTGGAGTCGCTCTGGACCGGACTTGGTGACAGCAAGTCCTCCAGCCCTTCGGAGGCGAGGTTAGCGGTCGGGAGGCGCTCCAACCACCCCATCTCCGGCCACCACCGTGAGGTCACTTCCTTGGGCTTCCCAGCCCTCGAGGTTGAGTTTTTTCTTGTTTATTTCGTTGTAGTTAGCTAGCTGTTAGCATTAGCAATCTATCTGAGCATTTGGTTTGTGGTATCACTGATTAGTTCCCTCCGATCTCACGCCCGCACACCTTGCCGGAGCTCTTGAGCTCCGGCATCTGTCATCCACATTACGCTCGCTCCATCTCACCAATAAGATCCAAGGACCTTTTATTGCCGCTATTGAGATTTCTTTGCAGGTCCAGGGTCGAAGAACCCCATCTGGGTTCGATTTTTGTCGATGCCCGGCAGCTTGGAGCCGTCCCAGTCATCCACGTCGTGGCAGCACACCGGCGTCTCCCCCGCCATTTTAACTCCGCCATCCACCCGAGGAAGCCTCCAGGAATCGCGCCAGCCCATTTTGGATCTCCAAACGCCGCGGAGAAGTCACTGCGCGGCCAGGGAAGTTCGCCCACCGCGGCGTTCTTCGTTGTTCTTCGTCAGCGTCGTTCCACCGTCGATCTTGGGCCTGTTCTTCCCGCGTAGCAGCCGCCGTCGGATATTTTGTGTTCCAGCCATTCATCGCCCCGTCCTTCATCTAATCTGAGCCGTGCAAGCGAAACAGTATCGAGCTCTACTGTAGCGCCACGTGGCGTAAGTGATCGCGCTGCGCTGTTGGATCCGCGCTAAGGTGGGCATTTTGCAAGATACGCCCGCCGCTTTTTGTATTTTGTAGTAACTACTAGAACATTCTTCGGCCTCTTAACTATTTTTGTAATATTGCGAACATGCCCCGAACTTCTATATTATTGCCGGTTTGCCCCCGCCAGGTCGCGTGCTTCGCACGTGGCCCTAGCATTTTTGCAGGCGACCTCCCCGTGTTTTTGAGTACTTGTTTGTTTAGTGCTAAAACTTTATTTGTAGTTTATTAGTTTGTAGTAGGGGTGCACATGGATCGGATTGGATTGGATTTTGGCTTAATCTGTGTCCAATCCATACTCAACGGATTTTTTATTTTCCCAATCCAATCAAATCCATTAAACATGCAAATTCAATCCAATCCATCGGATCACGGATTGGAACGGATTGGATCTGATTTTTAATGCTTAGCTACTATCACATCATAGGCTATGATTAAATTGTAGCACATTAGACCTCGACATTTGAATCATGGCTCTAAAATTGAGAGTAATAAAGAGAAAATGATAGTTATTTTTTGGGAAACAAAAAATATATGGTTGTCATTGATTTAGTATGAACAATAATTGCATAACTAAATATAAATAGCATACCTATAATTTGTAGAAATTATAGAAGTATCATGTTGACTTTAAATCAAATTGCAAGTTTGTGTATATCAAATAAGAACTACAACTAACCTGCAACAGACCCTGCTTGACTACGCGGTGCGGGAGGGAGGGTTATGCATGAGAGAGTTTGGGGAGAGGACCATGCACGATGGCACGATGTTGGAAGGAGGCACCTAAGGTGCCTGGCCGCAGCGTGAGGGAGGTCAGAGAGAGCCGAGGACGAGGTCTGGATGTCGTGCACGATGGAGGTTTGGTTGCTCATACATGAGAGAGATCTGGCAGCATACACGCGGTTGGAGACAAGGGTGGCAACCGACGGAGATATGCACTTTTGAGGGAGGAGAGGTGTGACCTCCGAGTGGGTGTTTCATTAGAAAGGGGCCCAAAGGGGGTTTTGAGTTTAGGTATGTTTTTTCAAGAAAGATGTTTTCTTGTAAAAATGGAAGGACGTCAAGGACACTACAGGTAAATATTACTTTTTTTTGAACCAACTGATGGGGTAGGGTAAGGGGGTTTCCAACAAGTACGATTGGGTGTAAACTATAAATGTGAGTAGCTTGGATATTTACACATACCTTTCAAATAAAATTAAATATATGACATGCTCTAATAACAACAAATGAATTTTTATATATTATATATTTATTTATTAACGGATTGGATCAGATTGGATTTTGACAATAATCCGATCCAATACATAAATGAACGGATTTGTAAAAGTTCAATCCGATCCGATCCATTAGACTTATAAATCCAAACTGATCCAATCCAATGACAACGGATTGGATCGGATTACGGATTTTATCCGATCCATGTGCACCTCTAGTTTGTGGCGAAATTACAATCAACCCCCGTGTACTTTTTGGATATTACAAAAATGCCCCTGCAAACATGCCTTTTCTTTTTGCTTCTAGTCATTTTTGCATGCGTCTATAAAACCCCAAAAAATCCCCAAAAATCACCGTAGCATCCTGTTGCATAGTAGTTTAACGACCTATTTGTATTTTTTATATTATTGTATTTTTAATATTTATTAAAAATCAAAAACATCTATTTTGTGCACTGTCTAGCTCATAAAATCCATAAAAAATATAAAAACACTCCAGAAAAATCCCAAAAAAATATATTTTGTCTAGTTTGTTTTAACTCCAGACCAAAAATCATTAAAAAATACAAATCCAAACTCCTAAAAATTGCAAAACTCTAAAAAGCTTCCAAAAAATCCTAAAAACTCCTCAAAAATCCGAAAAATACAAACTTTGTCTCTGAATTTTCTTTGTTTCATTATCTTTAAGTGAAAATTGAATTGGAGAATTTTTGGTACTGATTTCCATTTTATTTCTCCATTTTAAGTTTCAGCCTCGCATTTTTTTTACGGTTTTCTCTATTTTGACATTTGAAAATACCAAAAACATTCTGAAAATTACCCAAAAATCACAAAAACAGTTAAAATTTATAAAAATCCCAAAAAGATTTAATTTCTGATTTTTTGGATATTTTTTGCATATTTTTATAAATATTTTGTCACCTCTTTTATTACATTGTCTTTATTTTCCAATATTGAAAAAGAAAATAGAAAAATAGAAAATAGAAAATATAAAAATTAGAAAATTAAAAATCAAAATACAAAAATACAAAATCAAAAATTAAATAAAAAAACTATAAAATCCAAAAACCCACAAAAAAATAGCATAAATAGACAATTTGTCACATTCACACATTTTGAGCATTTTTGCCCCGACCTAGCCTTTCTGCTCCCTGTGTTCGACCTCTACACATACTTGCACTATACACATCTTGTTGTAGAGTTATAATAAATTTTAACTCCACATTCACCTTCATTTCCTTATTTGATCGACGTGGGTTAATTGTTGTTTGAATCGGGATTTTCGAGCGGTCACCGCATCGACTGCGGTTTCGCCTTGTGAAACCGTACGACTCCTCGATTTCTCACATCAACAAATGGTGCCATTGCCGAGGAGCAACAGCGCTTAGTTCGGGTCTTATTTGTGATTGTGATTTCTTGTCTATTTCGCGGCTTTCATTTTTGCTATTTCATTTTCTTTATTTTTGTTATATCTATTGAGCTGTCTAACCTTCTCTTTTGTTGACCTTGTGCGAGGAACCGCGGATCGAGGGAGGCGCCCCACCCTAGGCGCCTACGCACCCATGTGAAGCCGGCTTCTGCCAGCTTAGCACCGAGGAGACGAGGAGAGATTTTTGAAGACCGAGCTCCACCTTTAGTTGTAAATGTATTTCCTGCATTTATTTTTGTAATTTACAGTGAGAGAGAGACTATTAATTGTAATAATACAGGTACCCCCAGACTTGGACTCTTGAGCCTAATTTCCAAGTGATGTTCACTTGGGGGCTCATCGCGGTTTTGTCGGCTTTTCTTCGCATTTTTTATTTTGTTTTCCGGTTTTATTTTTTTATTTCTTTTATGTGATTGAGCCCTTAGCTTTTAGGATTGCTTGCGATAGACTAAGGCCAAACACTTAATATTTTGCATGCACCTATAGTCTCGTTTGGACTTAGTCAAATTTTAAACAAATGATTATCACTTTCAATCCGTCGCACCGCGAGCTCTCCCCGCAAAGCGCTTTCTCCTAAACTCAAGTGTGTTGAGCAGAGGAGGGGTGAGCCTAGACCGTACTCTAGGGTTGAGGATTGGTGGTCAGCTTGTGGTTCTTCCCGCTAATAGCAATTTTTGAACTTAGGGCGATTTCATCGGCTTTTGCATTTACATATAGCATGGTTTCAATTCTGCTAAGCATCCTTGCATGTAGAGTGCTAGAGGCAAGGTGAGCATTTAAGCTTTAGCATTCATCATCGTTTTTGCCACTTGCATTGTTTTTCCGACTCTCCCTCTGATTTTGCCAACTTAGGTGCTCAAAGGAATTGAATCCCCGATAGGATCGTGCATTTTTATTAAAAATCCCAAAAAAGTGATAATCAGTAAAATTGGGACTGCTAACATTACTCGACCCTAAAGTCAACCAAAAAGAAAAAAATTCTCTTGGGGCGAGTAATCCCCTCATTGTCTTCGTTTTACTTGCTCGCGCGCACATTAAGGTTAGTGCCCAAATCCCATATTCAGCCCCCTAAGTGTTTGTGCAATTTTGGACTTCTCGCCTAACTCTAAAACAGACAAGATAAAAAGACCGCATTTGTGGTCTTCACCGAGTTGAGTAGGTGAATTGAGGGTTTGATTTATTTTTATTTTCTGTTTGTGATTGTTTTGTGTGTGTCCTAGATCGCTCCTGTGCACTTGCGCCTTCTTCTCCACGCTCTTGACTTGACCGTAATGCTCTCCCAGATCGTTTCCTTTTGTTTTCGAGATGGACCCCTGGAGCATTTTCTATCCGGACTCTGCGGATTCCTCGTTCACTCCAATCGGTCGACCTCACTTTTATCAGGAGGATCCTCCTCCTACTTTTTCTGATTTTTGTACATATCCACCTCAGCCACAGTATCAGGACTTGGACTTCTACCCACACCCACCTCCACCTCCACCTGTATATTATCCTCCTACACCTTCACATCCACCTGAGACAGAGCTGTTGGAGTCACCTTTCATGGAGTCCACCCTTGAGCACTTGACCCAGATGATGGATCATATGAGACAGAGGATTGACACCCTCACTAGTACAAATAAGAGCGAACATGATACTCCACCATTTGAAGATATGGGTTCATCTGAGGTTTTCCATGAGAGCTCGCAATCGCCCAAAATACAAAAAAATGAGAAAAATTTAAAAACACAAAAAGTTTTCGGGAGACACACGATCGAGTCAGACGGTGATGAGAGCGCCCACTTGCCAGACTTTCTGACCACACATTCATTCATACCCGGTCCCATGTTTGACCCCGAGGATGCCACTGTACGGACTGCTCTTGGCATTCCTCGTGTATATGATGATTCCGACTTCCTCCCTTGTATGGAGGAGGTCCAAAATTTCAAAAAAATGTTGACTGAACCGGAAGTGGTGGCCACCATTCATGAGATTATCCGTGCCCCACTTCAGCAGGCCATGACCGATTTATCTGCTCCTCTTCCCAAGAAGGGAAAGCGGAGGAGAAGATCTCAGTGTCATATCTTGACCATGGCCACGGCCCAGGCCATCACACACCGTCCCATTCCTAGGAAGAAAAACACTGCCACACCTTTCATTAGCTGCACCATCTCTGACCGCACATGTGATCACACTCTCCTCGATGGCGGTGCTTCGATTAGCATCATAACCTTCTCGCTGGTACAGTCACTTCACTTAGGGCCTCTCAAGAAAACCAGGATGATCGTACAGTTTGCTGATGGGTCAATAAAGAGGCCGAAGGGTATCCTTGAAAATGCCGTCATATCGATTCAGGGCATGAACTACACTGTTGATTTTGTCGTATTGCCCATGGAGACCTCCACAGGGGAGCACTCTCCAAATATCCTGGGACGACCATTCCTCGCCTCTACGAGGGTCGTTATTGACTATGGATCAGGAGAGATTCGCTTCCGTCCTGCTGACGAGAGCGAAGCATTGATCACCGCACCCATAGTTGACCAGAGATCTGCACCTAATGTGACTACACCTGTTCTGGCTGACCTCGAGGACCATGACCTTGATGATACTATCAGAGAATTTTGCTGCTTATTGGATTCCACTGAGACCCGAGAATTCTTCCTTGTTGAGGAAAACTCGGAAAGCATGGACCTCGACGTTCCTTCTTACGTGACTTGGCGATGTGTTGATGACATCCGCGGGATCTACACGATTGACACCATTGAGAGGAGGGCAGATTTAGAGACTATACAGGACGGACATGCTCTGACTACTTCCACTGATGAGTCCGCTCCTGTCCATGTAGATACTGATGAGAGTAAGGTCGAATTTGATTTAGTTGCTTTTCTTCAGAAATTCAGACCGTTTGATTAAAAAAATGATCCAGTTGAGATTATAGAGGACGAACAAAGTTCGACTACTTCCACTGATTAGTTTGTCCCATTTCACTTTGATATCAGCGAGACTCCCAAGGCCGGACCTAGCTAAACTTCTTCCACTACCCCGTCTTTGCCTTCACACCCTAGGGCCCCTGAGGACCTTCACTCTGTCGACCCTGATCGGCTTCCGTCCACTATGGACCCCGATGTCGACCTGCATCACACCCGATCCATTATTCAGCGGTCCCGCAAGAAGGTTCGCTTTCAACCTTCTTGATCATGTGTACATCCATCTCTATTGTATATTCACTTTTGTGTAACTCTGTACCTTCTCCCGTTTTGCTCGTCCACCCATTCCTCGTGTTTGCCTTGCTTAGGACGTACTTTGTCCTAAGTATAGGGGGGTGGACGAGCCGAGTGTTCTTCCATCGTTCCGTGTCATCACTCCTGTCGTTGCCTATACTTAGGCCTTCTTTCACCCTAAGTATAGGGGGAGTGGTGTGTACATTCTCACGATTTTCTCTTCCATCTTCTGATCTATTTTCTCTTTTCCTCTTTTCTTCTTTTCATTTTCTATCTTCTTTTTGTATCAAAAAAGGTGTCACCCCTTGTAGACAGTTTTCTATACCTAGGACGTACTTTGTCCTAAGTATAGGGGGGTGTGCACCTCGAGTTAATTCTATTCTTTTCGATCATCTCCATTTTCTCCTCTTTTTGTCTATACTTAGGGATACCTTACCCTAAGTATAGGGGGAGACAATCTGAGTACGATCTGTTCATTCCCACCCTTGACCCTCCCTGCTTTGTGTACAGTCTGCTATACTTAGGATTATTTGATCATAAGTATAGGGGGGACGGTCAACTTCTCATTCGTTCATTCGTTTCTTCGTTCATTTATTCTTTAGATTTTCCTATGCTCAGTACGAGTTATGTCTTCTCTTTTCTCTTTGATCTATTAGGACATAGCTCAAGCTAAGTATAGGGGGGTCGTATATACTGCGTATATACTTTAGCCATAACTTGTACTTTCATATTTTCTTAATAATAAGGCTAATAATTCTTTAAAATCCATTAAAAATCTTTAATAAAAAGGTGTTTTGTTCCTCAAATTCTTTTTGTATTTAGTGATTAATAAATCAGGTGAAAATATTTTTTGCAAAATGTTTGAAAAATAGTTTGAAAATCCTTGTGAACATTTATTGAAAACTATTTTGAAAATATTTTGTTACACGTTTTCAACCTGTGTAAAAATGTGTGGTTTGTAAAATTTCTTTTCTTTGTGTGAAATCAAATGTTTGAAAAATGATTTGCAAATGGTTTGAAAAATGGTTGCAAAAATATTTTGAAAAATCTATTTATACTGTTTTGAAAGCCTTTGCAAAATGATTTTCAAATGTGTGTACATGTTTTCAAAAATGTTTGTAAAAATAATTTTGGACTATAGTTCTCAAAAATTGTGTGAAAAAGCTTGTGTCAAATAAGTTTGAGGAACATTTGCATCACAACAAAATCCACTATATATATATATGTATAAAATTGATCACTTACCCTTGTAAATTCTTAAAATCCACTTCTTGTAGATATAAGAAGCACTCCCATGTACATACTTTTCACCTAGTTTTCAGCCAAAATCTTTTTGTTTTAAAAAATCCCAAAAACATTTGCAAAAGTAAAATCCAAAAACATTTGAAAATTTTCTTTGAAAAATACAAAAAAATTGCATCTGCATATGCATCATCATCTTTTCAAAAATCCATAAAAAGTTCAAAATCTTGAAAATTGCATCACAAAAATATTTTCTGCATTCTTCATATCATTTGCATAGCATTCGCATTTTTCGGATTGAGTTTGATAGTTGAACAAGTCTAAGTAAAATCCGGAGATTGGAGCTTGATTGGACCTTAAAATCTACCTAATAATAGGAACCTTATAGGAACTGGGTTTGAGGTACTTCAGGTCTAGTTGACTTAATTCTTTGAGGATCACGGGACTTGGTTCAATGGATTCTTGACTGCCTTAGTAGAGTATTTCGGAGCACACGCACGATTCTTGTTGATAATGACCTAACTTGGACACCTGCACCTTTCACATGGCTCAACTCAGTTGGAGTGGTGAGGGGATTGGATTTGCCGGTATGAGACGCACACAAGTGGAAACATTTGTCCTCCTCTAGGGAGGGAAGTGCACCCCAACCCGTCCAGTGATGAGGAAGTCTAAAGACAGGAGAGTGTGGGTTGCAATAAAGCTTTAAAAGAGGGATAGTCTACTGGCTCAAGAGGAAAAACTCCTTATGTAAATGCTGTTGTAAATAGTATTTCAAAAAAAAGAAAAAAAAAGACAGGCTTGTACAAAAATAAAATGCCTGCAAAAGTATGTACATATGTTGTAAAGTCAATAAACAAGCTTGAGTTCCAAAGTCAAATATGTGAGCCTGCAGCAGGATGACTTGACTACACTGGTCTTGCATCCTAGGATAGGTAGCTACACTGGCTACCGTCCATTCTTCTCTTCACCCCCTCCTCTTGAGCTGGTTGCCACTTGAACTTAGAAGGGAATACCCCACTCCTCGAGGATGGAGTTGCTGGATTGGGGAATCATTGGGTTGTCGTACTAGAGAAGTCAGTATCTTTGTCATTCTAGTTAGGGAGAGCCACCATCACTTACACTGTACGAGTCAGATTCATAGTCGTAAGAGTTTGCGTATGAATTGAGATATTTCTGACCTGGCTATTGAGGAGACATGGGCAGAGTTTTGGGATTCTCGAAGACTGTTGGATTTCAAATTCGGTTCTCAATAAGGTTCCGCCCGCACTAAAATTCCAAAGGTCCGACTTAAGCTCCAAACTTTGATTTTGTAAAGACAAGTTTGACAATTAAATTTAGTCCATCTTTCTTCTTTTTCTTTTCTTTATTTTTCTTTTTCTGCACTTATTGCATAAGTGTTTGCTAGGGACTAGCAAAGGCAAGTATAGGGGGATGATGAATCTACGTTTCATCATCTTTATTCTATCATTTTGGCCTTAAAAACCCTAGTAAATGCGTGTAAATAGCATTAATTAATGCATTTTAGCATTCATGCATATGTGTGTAAGTACTGTATAAAATACGGGTTTTAATGCCAAAATTATAGAATAAAGAAAAGAAAAGAAAAAGAATTAAATATTGTAAATATTTTATGACCCGAAACCCCGAGACCTAGGCATCTTGATGAATAGGTCGACAAGGATTAAAGTAGGGGGAGATAAGGGCCAAAAATACCAATAAAATCCCTTCTATTTTATTCATTCTTTATTCATTTTGAGACCTATTTTTGGTTCCACTTTTTATACATCAAATAAAGAAACTTTGTATATTAAAGTTGTAGATAATTTAATAAAGAAAAATACAAAATTGATTTCACTGAAAAATAATGTACAGATAAAACGTTATTGTCTGAATAAAAATCCAGAATCCCAACTTCCCAGACCCGTATCTCACAAATAAAACCTCCAAATGCATCAAACTCACTTTAATTGTATATAGAAGAAAATAGGCTATTTAATGGCGGTGGTTTCGCATTTGGCGGAGCTACGGTTTGAAAGTTGAGTTTTGGACCCACATTGTACATTGTACATATTAAAATATTCAATTTATTATTTATTTATTATTTTTATAATTTTATATTTTTATAATTATGTAAATATTACTTATAATAATTATGTGCATTAAAATCAGAATAAAAATGTAAATAAAACTCAAAATAAAATACATGTATGTATAATACATAGGTAATAATTCTATAGACATACCTGTATAAACTATACTTATATTTTATTAAAAATACAAGACAAATCAGAAAAATAAAATAAAAATGTATATAAGTATATAAAAATAATTTATAAGTATATAAAATAATAAACAAAATAAATAAAATTAAATGTACAAAATAAAAATAAAATACTAAAGTATATTGATAATATACCTATATAGGGGTATAAAAACAACGTGTAAAAATATATTTCATAAAAATAGTAAAAAATCATAATAAAATAATTTATAAAATTATAAACATTTTTATTTAATAACCTAAATCTAATAAAATAATTTACTAATTTAAAACGATTTTTTAAGGCATTTTTGCAGGCTTTTTCCTGGTTGGTCCACGTGGACCAACCAGGGGGGTTGGAAAGTTGACCCGCGGTCAACTCTCTGACCCCAGCCTGCTGAGTGTCAGAATAAGTTTTGTCGCCTTCTTCTCCCATTTTTCCAAGCCATTCCTTTCACCAATAGGCTTAGGTCTCTTCACGACTTTTGATCCCCTATGATCCATGATTCACGCCTATGGGTTTTTTCGAGGATTGGACAGCCGATTCGCTCAGTCCACCTCGTTCTTTGGAGCCTCTCCACCATTGTTTCAAAAACCACCCAAAAGCCCCATTCGAACTTTGAACCCTTCTTGGACCGTTTTTCCCCCTCGAGTGGAGTCGCTCTGGACCGGACTTGGTGACAGCAAGTCCTCCAGCCCTTCGGAGGCGAGGTTAGCGGCCGGGAGGCGCTCCAACCACCCCATCTCCGGCCACCACCGTGAGGTCACTTCCTTGGGCTTCCCAGCCCTCGAGGTTGAGTTTTTTCTTGTTTATTTCGTCGTAGTTAGCTAGCTATTAGCAGTAGGAATCTATCTGAGCATTTGGTTTGTGGTATCACTGATTAGTTCCCTCCGATCTCACGCCCGCACACCTTGCTGGAGCTCTTGAGCTCCGGCGTCTGTCATCGGCATTACGCTCGCCCCCATCTCGCCAATAAGATCCAAGGACCTTTTATTACCGCTATTGAGCTTTCTTTGCTGGTCCAGGGTCGAAGAACCCCATCTGGGTTCGATTTTTGTCGACGCCCGGCAGCCTGGAGCCGTCCCAGTCCATCCATGTCGTGGCGGCACACTGGCGTCTCCCCCACCATTTTGACTCCGCCATCCACCCGAGGAAGCCTCCAGGAATCGCGCCAGCCCGTTTTGGAGCTCCAAACGCCGCGGAGAAGTCGCTGCGCGGCCAGGGAAGTTCGCCTACCGCGGCGTTCTTCGCTGTTGTTCGTCAGCGTCGTTCCACCGTCGATCTTGGGCCTGTTCTTCCTGCGTAGCAGCCGCCGTCGGATATTTTGCGTTCCAGCCATTGATCACCCCGTCCTTCGTCTAATCTGAGCCATGCAAGCGAAACAATATCGGGCTCTGCTGTAGCGCCACGTGGCATAAGTGATCGTGCTGCGCCGTTGGATCCGCGCTAAGGTGGGCATTTTGCAAGATACGCCCGCCGCTTTTTGTATTTTGCAGTAACTACTAGAACTTTCTTCGGCCTCTTAACTATTTTTGTAATATTGCGAACATGCCCCCGAACTTCTATATTATTGCCGGTTTGCCCCCGCCAGGTCGCGTGCTTCGCACGTGGCCCTGGCGTTTTTGCAGGCGACCTCCCCGTGTTTTTGAGTACTTGTTTGTTTAGTGCTAAAACTTTATTTGTAGTTCATTAGTTTGTGGCGAAATTACAATCAACCCCCCTGTACTTTTTGGATATTATAAAAACACCCCTGCAAACATGCCTTTTCTTTTTGCTTCTAGTAATTTTTGCATGCATCTATAAAACCCCAAAAAATCCCCAAAAATCACAGTAGCATCTTGTTGCATAGTAGTTTAACAGCCTATGTTTATTTTTCATATTATTGCATTTTTAATATTTATTAAAAATAAAAAACATCTATTTTATGCACTGTCTAGCTCATAAAATCCATAAAAAATAAAAACAAACTTCAGAAAAATCCCAAAAAAATATATTTTGTCTACATCAGTTTGTTTTAACTCAAAACCAAAAATCATTAAAAAAATACAAAACCAAACTCCTAAAAATTGTAAAACTCTAAAAAGATTCCAAAAAATCCTAAAAATTCCTCAAAAATCCTAAAAATACAAACTTTGTCTCTGAATTTTCTTTGTTTCATTATCTTTAAGAGAAAATTGAATTGGAGAATTTTTGCTACTGATTTCCATTTTATTTTCCATTTTAAGTTTCAGCCTTGCATTTTATTTACTGTTTTCTCTATTTTGACATTTGAAAATACCAAAAACATTCTGAAAATTACCCAAAAATCACAAAAACAGTAAAAATTTATAAAAATCACAAAAAGATTTTATTTCTGAATTTTTGGATATTTTTGCATATTTTATAAATATTTTATCACCTCTTTTATTACATTGTCTTTATTTTCCAATATTGAAAAAGAAAATAGAAAAATATAAAATATAAAAATTAGAAAATTAAAAATCAAAATACAAAAATACAAAATCAAAAATTAAATAAAAAATATAAAATCCAAAAACCCACAAAAAAAAATAGCATAGATAGACAATTTGTCACATTCACACATTTTGAGCATTTTTGCCCCGACCTAGCCTTTCTGCTCCCTGTGTTCGACCTCTACACATACTTGCACTATACACATCTTGTTGTAGAGTTATAATAAATTTTAACTCCATATTCACCTTCATTTCCTTATTTGATCGTCGTGGGTTAATTGTTGTTTGAATTGGGATTTTCGAGCGGTCACCGCATCGACTGCGGTTTCGCCTCGTGAAACCGTACGACTCCTCGATTTCTCACATCAGCAGTCATCCTCTAAGAATCATATCCTTAGAGATGAGATCTTTAAGAATCTCAAGGTCATAAAGTAGGTATCCAATACCATTCTTTATTTTCCTAATGAAGTAGCACTTTCTTGTTCAAGATTTCAGCATGGAACTTTATTAAGGATATATATCGTAGTCATATATAACATGGAAACTAAGAGGAAATTATGCTAAGATTCATCATTGATCATTCATGACACACATGATCCAATTGTATCTCCCTACAACTCTATTGAGTTTAGTGATTTTTATTTCAAATTATTTATGTATTACAATATTTTTGTAAAATATTTGAAAAATAGAAGTTTTGCAAAACCCTTCTATAAATGTTTATATCATACCCAGTTACTGATCATATACTTTCCAAAAGCATATATCATACCCAATTATTGATCATATACTTCCAAAAGCATATATCAAATCGTATAAACTCAGTCAATCTTCCAAAGCGAGATGACCGTGAATGGAATTTGATTCGGTCCCAATACCTCATGAGTGAGCTCATGTCTTCCGATTCACAGGTGAACCTGTATGATCCCTTTGAGAGATTGTATTACTCATATGCCCTCATATGAACACCATCTCACCAGTGTATAGAACTTGGTTAGGTCATCAAGCTATTCGTCTACCAAATGTACATACTTAGACATATAGTAACACATCTGTTTCTGGTCAGAGGATGTGTGCATGTATCGCGATAGTATATGACATATGACTTTGGTTTTCTCGATCTCGTTAAGTCAACTATTTGATCTAATTAATCTGACACCTCCGAATTTTTATTCCTGTGCAGAGGACCTGCATCAAGAGGTCAGTCAGATATCAGCCTAATGAGAAAGGATCGCCATCTCCTACTCAAGTTGGAGATCATCTCTTAACAATCATTTGACAGTGTTTTATAAGTCCTCCATCTTACTCTTTAGATATTCATCCCATCACTAGCCTCAATGATTAAACAATCGAATCAATAGTTGTATAATCATTAATATGTCCATGATACATAACTCTAATTGTACTAAAGGACCTACTATGCAAATTATGTATTCTTCATTTCAGATTAGGGAATGATATTTGCAATAGCATTTATTGCATAATGGTTCATCGTATGCTTGTATGTCTAACAATCTCTCACTAGCCCAAAAAGTCGTTAATGGGCTAATCTTTAAAGCCACACTCACGTGACAATCATAGGCTATTTAGAAAAATAGCTCTATAAGCTCATTAGTTACTGTTCTCCCAAGAGACTATGCCAAGTCCTTTTTATGACACTTACATATCTCCTAGTAAGAGTGCTTGCATCCAATGCAAATGTTGCATCTTATGCAACCAATACTCAATCTTGTTAAAGTAGTTCTAGTGTCGGTGACACTATAACTCTATAATTGTTATAACCAATGTGTAATTTCTATTATCCTGATCAGAATGCCCTTATTTCCGGAGAGCTCTATCTCTGAAGGTATTTGCAGTTAAGACCTTTTAGATCACTATCTATAAAGTCTTCAGTTCTTGAAGATAAGACTTACATATCACTGTCTCGAAGGTATTGTCCTCTTTGAAGATATAGTTATTACTACAATCAAGTATTTTATTTCCGTAGTAAGATTAGCAATAGTTTACTACTTCCACTATATGGCAAACATCTGTCTTTTTATACACATCTAGTATACACCATTCTTCTCATAACTGATGCACAAGGACAAGCAGTTTTAGCATTCACTTCCTCAACTCTTTGAGGCCTTATCCCTTTAGATTGGTCAGTACCATATCTTAAGGGAAGGAAGCCTTTGTTGAGATTTTTCCAAAAATGGAACATGTATAAGGTGTACGACTAATGTGATGGTTCTAATACCCTCTTTTCATTGCTTCTGAACAACTTCAGAACTAAGATCTAAGAGGTATCCTTGAGATCATAACTCAAGGTATGAAATAACCAATAAATAAGACACTTATTATTTTCCTTATATCATTCCAAATGATTAAGATATCATCTATATTTAGCGTGATGAACACAATGGTACTCCCAATAAGCTTCACATGGTTCATCTGGATTCTATCTGAAATCATAACATTTATAACTTCATAAAATCTAATATTCCAACTACAGAAGCTTATTTGAGTCCATAGATGGAGATCCATTAGCTTCCACATCTTTCCATGCTCAACTATGAAGCCATGGGGTTACTTCATGTTAATATCCTCAGAGAGGTATTCATAGAGGAATGCAATATTGTCTTCCATCTTTTAGATGTCAAAGTCAAGTAGTGTAGCTATAATTAGCAATTATCTAATGAGTTTAAGCATAGTCACTAGAAATCAAGTCTCATCGCAAATGATGTCATCTTTCTAGTGTCTAGCTCATGGCTACGAGCCGTGCTATGAAGGTCTTTACCTTCTCATCAGGTTCCTTCTTTCTCTTGAAGATCCATTTACACCTTAACAAGTCTTACTGTTATAGGTGGATCCTTGACTGACTATATACAATACTTGTGTATGAAGTATATTTTAGACTTTATTGTTAACATCCATCTTTCATGTCATGATCCTCAGAAGCTTCATCACATGAAGTTAGATCATTATTACACTTTACTGGCACATGGAGTCCATCCTCAAACTCGTTTGAAGAGGCATTAGTGTTTCATCTTTAATTGTCCTTATAGTTTCCAATTTCAGGAGCCCCATTATCTTCTCAATATTAAATGAGTTCCTTCACTTCATTTTCATCTTGATTATCAAGAGAGTCATCCTCTAAGAATCATATCCTTAGAGATGAGATCTTTTAAGAATCTCAAGGTCATAAAGTAGGTCTCCAACACCATCCTTCATTTTCCTAATGAATTAACACTCTTTGGTGCTAGATTCCGGCTTACTTGCATTCATGACAAAGTTATGAACCAAGAAACCATAAATCCTCGAGTGTCCAACACTAGGCTAGGTTCCAAACCATAGCTTATGGGGATGTTCATGTTTAGATTTACATGCATTCTTTATAAGGATATATATTGTAGTCTCTACTACATATATACCTGGAAACTAAGAGTTAATTACGCTAAGATTCATCATTGATCAAATCATTTCACACATGATCCGATTGCATCTCCCTACAACACTATTGAGTTTAGGTGTATGTGGAGGAGTGAGATAGGAATGATATATATATCTCCATAAGGTATTCCTTGAATTTATTTAATAATTATTAGCTACCCAGGTTAGATAAAATTCATTTTGTCTTCCTTCAAACTTTGGTTCATAACCAAAAAGTGAAATCATTGAACATTTTCAAAGGTTTCTAAGGAAGAAATCTCACATCACAAATAAGTTCAATATATATCATATATCATTAATGTTTATTATGATACAGATGATCCACATACACCAATATGTATGAGATCTTGAATACCTTGACATCTTACACCATTCCCAAAGAAGGGTGTATTGGACATTTTTACTTTTGAATACAACATTCATAAGTATGTAAGGTTTGAAATTTCATACATTCTAAAGCTTCAATTCTTACTAGTTTATTGATCACATAAACATACATATATCCAAGGCTTGATGCGATATGATTGTCAAATGATCTTCATCCTCCTACTGATCTTTTGAGGTTTAATTTTTAGTATTAGAAATGTTAACGAACCATTCATTAATTTTCTAATTTAGTAGGACCCTCCAGATGTCAGATTACTATATATCCATCGTAACTCTTTATGATAGGTCTATTCCACACTTCTTGATTATTTCCAAAAATTAGAAATACGCAATGAGTGTATTCTAATATCTAGGTCATACAGACATTCTCTAAGATTAAGGGCTCTCCCACTGAAAATATGAAGTCTATCAATCCAATAGAGATTGTTGCAACAATTGCATCAATATCTATGTGGATGACTACTAAACCTTTAGAACAAATTTTCTAGTTTTCTAAAACATAGGCAACCAATTGCATGTTTTATTACAAGAATGTGATACAATTATTAAACTTTGATCTTATGATATAAGAAAGTCAATTCAATGATTATATGTAGATTATTCCGTTGCACTATCTGAGTCCTTGTATAAAAATCCGAGATAGTCTAGATAGTCATAAAATACATTGGCTTATTACAGTATTGGCATTCATCCAACTCTTTGGATGTCATATGTATGGAAACCATACAAGTACAATCAACCCTTTGACTTTCCTTCTAACTTGGGTCTGACCCGTGATTCCGCTATACTCTCTTCATCTATAAATAACTATTGCTTAAGACAAAGGATCTCTTACGTTGAATTCAAGAGTATTTTAACATTTATACATGCTTCATTCAATTCAAACAATATGAATATTATGAAGTTCCATGAATGACTTGAGTATAGAGATTAGAATGATGACACTCATCGTATCTACATCCATCTAAACTCTAAAAGACGTCGGTTCAGGTAGGTACTCAAACATTTTGAGTACATCATCTCTTATCAAGCCACCATTCTGCATAATGCAGTGAACCTTGTCATTCATGATTAAATGTCGAGACCACATATGTTTGCCAGAACGTCTTCTTCGATTTTTATAAGGATTATTGGACAATTAAGATCATCATCAACATGCCACTTCCAAAGCACATTCGATGAGAGATCAAGACTATAGAGACATACAAACCCTATGTTGTTGTCCTATTATCTATTTAACTGTCATTCCTCATTATTATGAGGGAAACTTACACATTGCAACCACATACATTATGTATCCAACTGCAAGTATAATATCTTTATCATCGATCCAATACGTGATATTTTACTATTTATTATTGAGTATAGTTTTGAGTGGGTTTAACGAGGATTATCTGAAATAAGATAATTTGCATATATATAAATATATTTTTTACTTTGATTTGGGATTTTTTATATCAATGTTGTCTTGTCTTGTCAACACTAAAAGTTCATTCCCTTAATCACTTTCAATGTAAGAGATATACTTACCATATCATCTCAAACAAGATCTAGGATCTCCTTTCTTATCTTTGTCCCATCTATGAAACTTGTAACTCAGATAAAAGAAGCGGGAACACATTCTGCCTTGCAAGTCCAACTTGCATTCACAATTCAGTCTTTAACACCCGAGCACACCACCCCTAAGGTGATGTTGATCCGTTGTTAATTGAACCAACCGTCAACAAGATTAGAACTCGCTACACACAATCCAATATCACCCGAATAATATGAGGACTTCATATTTGGGTCACTACGCATACGAGCTTACTCTTTCGAGAAGCAAAGAGCTTGATCCAGATGCATTTGTATGAAGGAGTTATCACTTCGGACAGGCAACTCCTACATATAATCCCTGGCGACGGAATCCTTCGCCTTGACGGAAAACCATGGATGTCACTTATGTGATCATCCATATCATGTTCAAATTCTAATTAATTATTATGAATCATATTCACACAATTAATTCTTTCAAGGGAAATAACAACTCTGTTTATAACATAGTATTTTAATTTTGATTGGATTCAAATTAATCTAATCATATTAAATTAACGATCCAATTAATATCCAATAAACATTCTTTATTGTTACTTAAAATATTGTATTATCACAAAAATATGTATTATTCAAATTTTAATAATTAGAAAAATACATCATGATCCCTTCAAACATTTTCTCTTCCTTATCAACTATAATGGCCAATACTGACAGGAGTGGGACAGACCGCTGACGGAGCAACCTACTACCCTAATGCTTCCCGACTAGACACCATATACGCCTCAGGTCAAGATAATGCCAATTGATCACTTTGTACTTGAGATGATAATTTATCTTTTAGCCGAAGTTATACCATATAATAATAATTAAAACATTTTTTATTATCATTATAAGTAAATTTGCTAAACAAATCCCCAATCATATTCAAGCAACTTTGTTTGTTGGAATTGTTGTAACTAATTGTGATCAAGATCAATTATTTTATCATTTTTTGTTATGACAAATGTCATTTAAGGAAATAATTATCATCAAGTATTTCTCGAATATTTATACATAATTGTATCAGGAAATTAAATCATTTAGTTTCATCAAATTCTTAAATGACAATCACAAAATTCTTGATTAGGAAAGTAATTTTCAGCAGTGACTCTCCCTTACTAAAATTAGCATATCTTAATAAATTTAAATCAAAATCAAGCAAAATAAGTTTATATTATTTTACAATTTAATTTATAACAAAATCCAAGTATTTGCATGCATTTCTAGACATTTAATTACGTCAATATTCGCTATCCCCAAAATAATGGATACATGTTCATTAAAATGATCATAACTTGATCAATCAGAGTCCCAATCACGCAAACTCAAATACCATGATTTCCTTATTTAATGGAAAACACTATACATGTGATAATTTTGTGTTTAAATACTTTTAAACAGAGAAGAAAAATCACACAAACATGGCTACGTAAACAAAATAAGATAAAATTTCACACAACTAAAAATTGACAAATTCATCGTAGGATTATGGATCATATTCAAAACCTCAAACCTGACTCTAATACCACATGAAGGATATGGGAAGATTCTTAAGCGTATCACAGAAGTGTGAGGATTGTATCGTATGCGATCGAGAGAGACTAGTCATACTAGTTGCTCGAGGCAGAGAAATTTAAAAAAATTAAACGATGAAACCACATGATCAAGAAGACTTCTCGGATCATTTCATCTAAACCACAAACAAGTATTAGATTTACCTCTTGAAGCGTTGTTGTGATCGGTTCTCTAAGGATTGTTTGACAATTATGATCATCATCGACATGTCACTTCCAAAGTACATTCGATGAGAGATCAAGACTATAGAGACATACAAACCCAAGGCCTGTAGATCATTGTCTATTTATTTGTCATTCCTCATTATTATGAGGAAACTTGCACATTGCAACCACATGCATTATGTGCTCAACCGCAATTACAATATCTTGATCATGGATCCAATCCATGATATTATACTGGTTAATATTGAGTATATTATTGAATGGGTTTAATGAAGGATTATTTGAAATAAGAAATTTGCATAAATATATATAACTTTGATATAGGAAATTCTATATCAAAGTTATCTTGCCTTGTCAACACTGAAAGTTCAATCCCTTGATCACTTTCAATGTAAGAGATATACTTACCATCATCTCATCAAGATCTGGGATCTCCTTCCTTATCTTTGTTACATCCCAATAATATGAGAACTTGCAACTCAGATAAAAAGAAGCGGGAACACATTCCACATTGCAAGTCCAACTTGCATTCCCAGTTCGATCTTTAACACCCGAGCCCATCACCCCTAAGGTGATGTTGACCCGTCATTAATTGAACCAACCGTCAATAGGAATAGAACTCTCTATGCGCAATCCAATATCGCCCCAATAATATGAGGACTCGATATTGGGGTCACTACGCATACGGCCTTACTCTTTCGAGAAGCAAAGAGCTCGATCTAGATATGCTTGTATGTAGGAGCTATCACTTTGGACATGCATCTCCTATATACAATCCCTAGCGACGGAACCCTTCCTCTTGAAGAGAGACCATAGATGTCACTTATGTGATCCTCCCTATCATGTTCAAATTCTACTTAATCATTATGAATCATATTCATTACGATCAATTCTCCCAAGGGAAATAACAAATCTACTCATAATAGAGTGTTTTAATTTTATAATTGGATTCCAATTAGTCTAATCATATTAAATTAATTATCCAATTAATATCCAATAAACATTCTTTATTGTTACTTGAATTATGGTATTATCTCAAATACGTATTATTTTGAATTTTAGTAATTAGAAAATACATCATGATTTCTCAAGCATTATACCAACCCTGCCCGTTGTCATGGCTAGTGATGGGAGTGGTATAGACCGTACACGGTGCAATCTGCTAACCCAACGCTCCCCGACTAGGCACCATATCCGCCTCGGGATAGGATAATGCAAAATAGATCACTTTGTACTTGAGATAATAATTGGTTTTTCAACCAAAGTTATATCATATATGTAATAATCAAAATATTTTTGATTAACATTATAAGGAGATTTTCTAAATAAATCCCAAATCAACTTCAAGCAACTTTGTTTGTTGGAAAGTTTATGTAACAAATTTTGATCTAGATCATATCTAATCTATTATTAGTTAAGGTAATGTCATTTACGTAAATAATTATCATAAAATATTTTATAAATATGTATAAATAATTATTCCAAAAAATTAAATCATTTAATTTCATTAATTGATTAAATGCAATCACGAGGTTCTTGATTAGGAAAGTAATTTCCAGCAGTTGCCCTCACTTATTAAAATAAGCATATGTCAATCAATTTAAATCCAACTTAAGAAAAATAAGTTTCTAAAGTTTTCTAATTTAATTAAAAACAGAATTTAAGCGATTTTCACGCATTTCTAGTCATTTCAAATAAGTAATTAGCTCCTTAATTATGTCAAGATTCGCAGTCCCCGAAACATTGGATATATGTTCACTAAAATGATCTTAACTTGAGCAAACGGATTCCAAATCATGCAAACTAAAATCCCATTGTTTCCTTATTTAATGGGGAACAGAATACAAGTTATTATTTCGTGTTTAAACATTTAAACATGGCCGAAATTATTCACTAAAAAGAGATGCGAAAATAAAATGCGATAAAGCTTTCGCAAACCCTAAGGAACCCAAGTCTCCTTTGGTTTATGGATCGCATCCGAAACCTCTAACCTAATGCTAATTACCACTTGAAGGATATGGTAAGATCCTTAAGTACATCATGGAGTGTGAGGATCACATCTTATGCGATCGGGAGCGACTAATCGCACTAGTTGCTCGAGGCAGCGGGAATTAAAAGTTTTCATGCAATGAAACCACATGATCCAAGAACACTTCTCAGATCATTTCGTCTAAACCACAAACAAGTATTAGGGTTACCTCTTGAATCATGGTTGTGATCGAGTCCCTAAACGACGAGACCTCCTGTCTAAAGTCCGATCCGACGGAGGAGAAGCTTGCGAGCGTGTGGATGAGACGCGTACTTCTCGCAATTCATGTTGATGATCCAAAGCAGCGAATTTCCTAATCTGATCACATGAGATCCGATGTCTTCTTCATGAGCGAGGCACACCTAAGGAAACAGAGATCCAAGAGCAATCGATCTGGCAACATAACGGCAATGCTGCGACGAGTGCGACTCTCTCTAGGGCATCATGGTGGACGACCACAAGAGAGAGAACGAGAGATGGCATGTAGAGAGAAATAGAGGGAGAGTTGTTGTTCACAACTTGTGTGTTGTGTTGTCACCTAGAAGAGCAAGGGATGCCTCTTCTTATATAGTACTTTGGGAGTCCAAGGATCACAATCCATGGACTACACAAAATCAATAGATGAGATTGATTTGTACTACTTTGAATGGCCAAGATTTTATTGGTAAACAAACAACAATTAATTTAATTTAGATTAAATATATATTTATAAATCAATATGATTTAATCCTAAAATTAAATCAATTAAACTTGATGATAATGGAAAGGAGGCTCCCCCCTTCTATATAGGAAGAGTCGACGGCCACCCTTTCCTTGTAGAAATTGGTGGTTGTCCCCCTCTCCTACTAGGAAAGGGGGAATCTCATT
Organism: Ottelia alismoides; assembly: GCA_037367405.1. Taxonomy (NCBI): domain Eukaryota; kingdom Viridiplantae; phylum Streptophyta; class Magnoliopsida; order Alismatales; family Hydrocharitaceae; genus Ottelia; species Ottelia alismoides. Next base: position 736,550 of record JAZKJV010002036.1, on the reverse strand, counting down.
GCAATCTCCAAGATTGCATGATTCCATGTATCTCCAATATTTACAACAACAATTATCCTAAATTATTCTACAAAATAATTCATAATTATTTTGTGAATATAGAAATCTTGCCATTGGAAAAAAATGTGAATCACATTGACAACCTAAAATAAAATGTAAATTATATTTTCAATTAATTATCCAATGTGAATCCAATTCACATCAATATTTAATTAACAAATGTAAGTTACAAATAGCTCTCTCTTATATATTAAAAATAATATTTATATATATGTGAATAATTAGGATAGTGCTATACACATTATTCATACCCATGATAATTAAATCACATTTAATCATCTTGGATCTCTATTCTCAAGTGCCCAAATAATGTGATTCACATTTACATTATTTACATCTTTGATAATTAAATCACATTTAATTATATTAGATAACTCACCTTATAATATGAATCAACTCCATATTATTCATGAAAATTAAATCTCATTTAATTATCAATTTTCTCAATGCTCGGACGCATATATCAACAATGAAATTATCCTGAACTCTTTCAAGGATAATGCGCTTTCTCCACGTATACTTGGAGATAAGGACTTGGTGATTGTATTGTTCCATGTATAGTGACTTGGATATTGAGATCACATCTCAAATCCATATCTTACAGACCTCCCATAGATGCTTGACTAAATCAAGGCCGTAGGTCTAATCTTCTCACTGCATCTGAATCGCATTCAGATCACTGTTCAACACTTGGACCAAGATTAGATCACTTCTCTATTCAGAGGAGTCACTAAAATCCAAACATGTTTAATTACTCCCTTAGGAATGGAAGCGTCATGGTTATACAATTGGTTATGATCACATCGCCCTCAGGTATTCCCAATACCTGCACATCCTACATACTGGAAGACCCAGAATAAATCCAAAGTATAAGATCAATTTACACTGTCTACTACCCGGTTTTATCTTTAAGTTTTTCATTCAACTATTAGAAGTTGGTATCGATCATATACTTTCCAAAAGCATATATCCTACCCAGGTGTTGATCATATACTTTCCAAACGCATATATCAAACCTACAAATTCAGTCAAGCTTCCAAAGAGAGATGACGTGCATGAAATTTGATTCTTCTCAATTTCTCATGAGTGAGCTCATGTCTTCCCGTTCAGTAATGGACTTGTATGATCTATTTGAGAGATCGTATTACTCACATGCCCTTGTATGCACACCAGCACGCTGGTGTATAGACCTTGATTAGGTCATCAACCTATTGGTCTGCCAAATGTACATACATAGACATATAGTAACACATCTGTCTCTGGTCAGAGGATGCGTTCCTATATCGTGACAACATATGACATAGGACTTTGGTTATCTCGATCAAGTTAAGTCAACTCTTTTACCTAACTTATCTAACACCCCCGAATCTCAATTTCTATGCAGAGGACCTGCATAAAGAGGTCGGTTAGATATCAGCCTTTACATAAAGGATTTCCATCTCCTTCTCAGACTAGAGATCATCTCTTAACAATCATTTAACGATTCTTATGAGTCCTCAATCTATCTCTTTAGATCTTCATCCAAGCACCAGGCACTATGATTAAATAATTGAATCAATAGCTATATGATCATCAATATGGTCATGGTACATAACCCTAATTAACTAAGGGACCTATTATGCAAATTAGTTATTATTCATTCTAGATTAGGGAATGATATTTGCAATAACATTTATTGCATAATGTTTCACCGTGGTCTTGCATGTCCAACACAGTTGTCTATTTACCACATGGAATCATGCACTATTTGTGAGATCAACTATATCTACACTTCCATTACGATGCACTTCCTTAACAAAATAGGGACCCATCCACTTAGATTTGAGCTTCCCGCGGAACATCTTTAACCTAGCATTGAACAACCATATCTTTGGCCCCAGGATAAAGTCTTTGCACCAAAGGTACCGGCAATCTCTTCACTTTGTCCTTATAAATCAAACTATTGTCGTATGCCTAGTTTCAGAATTCCACGAACGCATTCAAGTTCAAGTCACGACAAAGCTTCTCTAGGTGACAACTCCAATTAAGATGCTTAATTGCCCATTCGGATTTATGAATCATCTATGTGGGAAATGGCATGATTTGCCACAGATCATTCTAAGTGAAGTGCCTAATGGTGTCTTGTAGGCTGTCCAATAGGCCCACAGAACTTGGTCCAAATCTGGGACCAGTTCTTCCTTTCGGGACAAACCAATTTCTGCAAAATACTTTTCACCTCTCTGTTTTGAAATCTCTGCCGTGTCATTGGACTATTTGAGGTAAGGACTAGTAACTCTATCGTTGTCCTTAGCTAAAGATCACACATCCCGGTTCACAAAGTAGCTACCCCCATCGATATCAGAACTTTAGGTACCATGAACCTAGCAATAATATGGTCTCTCACAAACTTACAAATAGTCTTGCTTTATGCGGTTCGGGTTGGGATAGCCTCCACCCACCTAAATAAATAATCAATCGTCGACAAGATGTACTCGTGTCCTTGGTTATTGGGAGAGGGACCCATAAAATATATGCCCCATGCATCAAAAATATCACAAATAATCAAAAGTTGCATGGGCGTATCATCTCTCTGTCCAATTGTCCCACCCATCCTCCGAAAAATCAGGCAAGACCAAACAAAATAAATAGCATATGTAAATAGGGTCGGTCAATACAATCTGCATTGGAGTACCTTGTGAGCAGTTCTCTTCCCTGAATGGTTCCCTCTAGCCTCAAAAGAATGACAATAGTTGAGGACACTCTGGTATTCCTCATGAGGAATACACCTTCTCCAGACGCAATCCGATCATTCAAAGAAATGTAATGGACTGTCCCAGTGGTATATCCTTTAATCCGACTTTGGTTAGTAAACACTACTCCTAGTCCAAGCCTGTGGAACCTGCTTTGAGATAAGAAAGTTCACCATGTCGGCATACCACATGAGTGAGTCAGTAGCACAAATTCACACGTATTGGAAGGTCTCTCTAATATGATCATAATCAGGACAGTCCTTAAGCTCAATTTGGGAAAGCTGATCAGCCCCAACATTCTTCACTCCAGGTTTATCTTTTATTTTCATGTCCAACTCCTAGAGGAGCAAAATCCACCTAAGAAGGCATGCCTTCATGTTCTTTTCTATTAGGTATCGAATAGCGGTGTAATTAGTGTAGATTGTCACCTTAGAACCCAAAATATAAGACCTTAATTTCTCAAGGTCCCATACTACAACGAGCATTTCCTTTTCAGTCACGGTGTAGTTCCTCTGTGTAGGGTCTAATAATTTGCTCATGCAGTGGATCGCAAACAGGGTTTTCTCTCGTTGTTGTCCTAATCAGCTCCTATAGCAAATTATGAAGTATCGGTCATGATCTCAAAGGAGAGATGCTACTCAGGAGCTTGTAGGATAAGCGAGGCACAAATCTTCATCTTCAAGAGCTCAAAGGCCTCTAGACACATGCGATCTACAATGAACTATGTGTCTTTCCCTAAGAGCTGAGTGAGTGGCTGGGCAATCTTTGAAAAGTACTGAATGAATCTCCTATAGAATCCAACATGCCCAAGAAATGACCTCATTGACTTCACGTTGGTAGGTGGATCGAGTTTCTGGATCACCTCTATTTTGGCAGGGTCAACCTCCATTCAACTTTTGGAGATGACATACCACAACACAATACCCTTTGTCACCATAAAGTGACTCTTTTCCCAGGAGAGTACATGATTTACCTCCCTAAACCGCTTGAGTACTCGGTCCGAGTGAGCTAAACATGTGTCAAATGAATCAACATGAACCAAGAAGTCATCCATGAATACTTCTAGGAAATCTCTTTTCACTCAGCAAATACGGTGATCATGCACTGCTGAAAAGTTCCTGGGGTATTGCAAAGCCTGAATAGCATGCACATGAACGCGTAAGTACTGAATGGACATGTGAATGTGACCTTCTCCTAGTCCTCAAGGGATATTGCTACATGGTTGTAGCCTGAGTACCTGTCAAGAAAATAGAAGAATGCTTTCTCTGTGAGTCTCTCCAAGATCTGATGAATGAATGATAAGGGAAGTTGTCTTTCTTTGTCATAGCATTCAAGCATCTATAGTTGATACAGATGTGACATGACATGGTACTCATTTTGTAATCTCTACCCCCTCCTCATTGGTGACCATCTAAATTCTCGACTTCTTTGGGACAAAATGAAGTGGCACCACCCACTTGGAGTAAAAAATAGGGTATATAAACCATGATTTGCACCATTTCTCAATCTCATTCTTCACTACTTTTTGTAAATCAGGGTTAAGTCTCCTCTGGAACTCACAGGAAGGTCTCATGTTATCCTTAGTAAAAATGTGGTACGAGCAGAGAGTGGGGTTTATCCCAACGAGGTAGGACACTGTACCGCCAATTCTTTTGTGGTTCTTCTCTAAGACCTCTAACAACCTAGACTCATGTTCTAAAGTTAAGTATGAGCTAATGATAATAGGATATATCTCTTTGGGTCCCGCAAGAAAGGTGTACTTCAATGTAGGAGGTAGCGATTTCAGTTCTAGCAATGTGGTGTCATCAAGCAAATCTGGCAAAATTGAATCTGAATCTGGTTGCATGCTACATGATGGTGGGCTCAACTATGTAGTACTTGCCACCAACATAGGAGTATTGGGAGTCGGATCATCAAAGATATCCAAGAAATTGACAAAAGCCACATCCGACTCATCATCTATGTCCCATGATTGTTCCAAAGGGGATTGAACAGAAAGATCCAGATGGATCTCTACATCATAAATGGAATAGATAGATGCATCTCTCATATAATTAGGCAACACCTGGCAAACTGCATCATGCACTATGTCTTGCTCTGTTCTGATGGAACTTGTCTCCAAATCCCAACAGTGCTAATCATTCTGCAATCTGCCTCTGAACAAGAATATTATGTACTACTCTCATAATCGTCACTGACACATGGTTTGTTTTATCTCAAGGTTCACTTCTCCACCTAGATAATGGAACTTCATCTTTCGTGTACTATAATTGAAAGCTACGCTTGTGTTCCTAAGGAATGGACACTTGAGAATGATCCCATATTTTATACAATGATTGGGGGTCTCCATGTCTAAGACTCTGAACTCAACCTGATAGCTCTCCCCCTAAATCAACATAACAACGTTCTTCACTTCTCCCTTAAGTTTCTTCCTCAAATGATCTATGAATCAGATTAAAGCTCTAGATCTGCAAAGTGGCCCGAATTCCAATTTCTGTTATAATGCTAAGGGAAGTAAGTTGATTGAAGAAACATTGACTAAGGGTGTCCATGCAAATGCAGTGTAATCGATACGACTCTCCACGTAGTGAGCACCCATGTCTCTCTTTTTCCTTGCTAGTTATTGATTCTTGAGACAATAGGTTGTGTCTACTGACAATACGTGAGTCATGAAATACTGATTCAGTTTCTTCCTCATAACCCTAATAGGTGTGCATCTCACCTTAAGGTATTTCTGGAATGTAGGATGATTAGCCACATACTCATCAAATGACACCTTAACTATGATATTTTCTTTACAAGTGCCATGTCGTGACATATTTCTAAATCTTTTTAATGTGCCTTCCTGCCTTAAGAGCACAAGGGAAAGGGATTGAAGCAAGGGAAATATATGACAAAGAATCTGAATCAAGAACTGAAATATCATTCTTTCATTAATTTAAAAAGGGTTCTTCAAACATGATATTTTTTTATGCAACATGGAATCATCTACTACATGTTGTGGAATAGAAGTTGTAGTGGTATCTTCCAGAACCAGAGGTGCAAGGTCCTCCATAGAATCGAAAGTATCTGCATGTTGTTGATGCGGTAATCGTGTTCTCCTTCTCTTCCCGACTCCCTCGGTAAAGATCCTCTAATGGTGCTGATGGGGCTCCAGAATATGTTTCCTCTCCTCCTCATCCTCTGAAGACTCCTTTGGTAGATCTCCAAAGATGCCCCTCTTCTTGTCCCTTGCCCGATCAGGTACAGTTATGGTTCTTACGCTCCTAAGTGACAAATTGTTAGCCTCGTCACACGAAAGAATCGCATGTTGAAATCTAAGAGATGTTGAATAGTATACCTGACTAATGTGCTGCAGAGAACCAGATCAGTTCATGCTATTGGGATTAGCCTGGACTTGTGATAGAATCCAGGAAGAGGGTTCAGACTGCTCGCCTCTCCATCTAGATAAGCGGTTAACATCCACCTGTAAGTCATGAATTCCATTCCAGTATGAATGAATCACATAGAGTATATGATGTTGTACATCTACGAGACCAAATGAAGAAGGAAGGGGATAAGATTGGGAAGAAGAATGGGAGGAATGGCCTTGTTGGCCAGGGTACTACCTCTACTACTGTTGGTGATGGAGTGTTTGTTGAAAATACGGGCCCTGCTAGCTTTCTTGGTAATGGCCCTATCGGCCATACTGCTGGTGCTACTACTGGGGTGGTTGAAATCCAGGGCTTTCCTATGAAGGAGGTTGTGCAGAGGTGAATGTAGTGTTGTGAAAGGTCGGGGGACGTTGGTAAGTCTGTTGGTCCCCCGTACTTCCCTTCTTGGCAGGGTCCTGAGTATACCATATTTCATTCACCTCCCAAACCGGTGGGGGATCCTCCTAAACTATCTCGACTAATGGAGGTGGTTGTTGGAAAGAATATGCCTAGGACTAGTCCTACTCCCACGGCTATAGGGTTGCCCTGACACTAGCTGCTTTTGAATATGGTGAACTCAGAACACAAGGGCAACAAGTGCAGTCAAGGCATGTATCTTTAATTTATATACCTTCCCAATCAACTCCTCCATCTGTCTTGGTATCTTGGAGGCGCTCCTATCTAATTCATCAATCCTCCAGTCAATCCTCTCCACTACTGTAAGCTTGTCCGTAAGAAACCCCATGCTGGGGATCACGTCTTGGGAGAGATCGACTGTAACTGACTTTCAGCCTCCATATGAGAGTGAATGATAAGACGTTGTGTATGCCATGCTAGCAGTCTATGAGCAGCTCGTCTCAGCCATCTGCTCGAATACCTTCCAGACAGCATCCGCTCCACGTGATGTGTAGCTACCTCCACATGCAGCACTCACTAAACCCTACATCTCATGGTTGAGATCGGTGAAGAATGATTGGACCCAGACGTAGTCATCTAGACCATGACAAGGACATTTCTGCAGGATATCCTTGTACCTTTCCCATGCATCACATAAGTCTTCATGTGATAATTGGGAAAAGCTTGTTATTCGCATCCTCAGCATGTTAGTCCTACTCAAGGACTATAACTTCTTAAGAAAATGGTTCTCGAGCGGGGCATATGTCATGACTAGAACTCCAAGATTCTTTACCCAGTAGTCGAATTTTCCACCAAAGGAAAATGGATGGGTTGTGAGCCAGATATAAGCTAGGCTGGCCCTAGGATGTCTAAGGTTAGCATGGACAAGCTCGAAGTACCTTAGGAATGCATAAGGCTCCTTAGAAGCATTCCCATTAAAGTATGGAAGCAAGTTCAAAAACTATGGCTTTGACTCAAAATCTTCTTCAGGTTCAGTCGGTCTCAAATAATTATGAACTTTGTACTATTTGGGGTTGTACGTCGCATACATTAGTGCTTCGACCCCAACATTAAGCTGTCCTAACTGAGCTCGTATTAATGCATGTTTCTTCTCAGATGAAGCTAAAATGGCTAGTACCATCCTCACGAGGTCCACAAGGTGTTCTTCTTCTTCTTTCTTTTTCGGAGGCATCTTGCTTGAATCTTCTTTGGGGCCTTCATCAACAATGTGTCTTGATTAGAAGAGGATTCTGAAATCAAGGCAGTCTCACTAAGGCGAAGGTCTTCCTCGGTGAGGTGGGAGGAGAGAAAGGGAATGGTAGGTATGTGACCATCCTGAGAGTGAGTGATCCTGGACTCGAGAGGGTCATGAGCCCAGGTCGGTCCAAGCGTGATGGGCCTTTGAATATGTACTCCCTAAAGGATTTCAACGAGAGATTCACATAGTCTGAATAAATATCCACCCAATTAGTCATCTTCGATGTCAAAAAGAACTGTTTAGATTACGAAATTCAATGAGGCACTAGTTCTACGGTGCACGTAAATGTGCGGAGAAAACTTACGCAATACAAACACAATGCAATGCCTTTTTATTCACCAGCTTCACACGTGTGGGCCATAAGAGTTCGATCAATTTATCTTGTCTGTTTTAAATTGGTGATAAGACAATCATTTTCATCCATTACTCATAGGTGCAGTCTCCTATGGTAGTTCATGTTCAAGCCGGTGGAACATACCATCTTGAAGTAAGAATACTTCTTCTAATTGTCATAGGCAAGTGCTTGTAGCAATAACATGACCCTAAGAGTGAGTCCAAGTGAGTAGTAAACAAGTCCAGGAATGTTTGACTCTAATCCTTAGGGGTTACATCCTCATCCTCTTGTCTGGATGTAAGTACCTACGATCCAGATGAGGGCTTTATGCACCCATAAAAAAGGTTCTTTTTATTTTGATTTTTTTAATCGATATGCTCAATTGAGTACTAGTTTTTGAATTTTGATTTTCATTTGAAAATTAAATATGAGCACAACAATGCACGTCTATCATTCAGTCCCAATTTTCATTTTAATCCTAAATTATAAATCAAGGGATGAATCGGAAATCCGAACGCAAATTTGAAACTATGATGCATACTCAGAAGAAGGTATACTTATAGAGACTCCCAGCACTCTCCGTGTGTTATGCAGAACTGAATTTTAAAATTACATTAAATGCATGCAGATTAAGAAAAACTGCACCTCAACAAGATACTATTAGCAGGAAAGAATCAAGTTCAATTTGTCTGAGTAGTACGTGTTTATGTGAGTCTCATTATGAATCTGATCATATGATGAATATTGTAAGATGTGTCACCTAAAATACGGAAGGCACATACAAGTTTGAATCTATACTATTATGTTCCTATCCTAATTTTCCCCACTCAAGTCGAGAACCACTCTCGACACAACCACAACACGAAGAAAAAATAATGTCAATCTCTCAAACAAAAGCTGTTATAAATAAGCAATTACCTAAATTATTACAAATAATTACAAAAATAATTTCACTAATGCAATTAATTAACTAATTATCTAATTTGCTAAGTCTCTCTCCAAATGGTCGAATCAACCCTCTTCAGCTTGGGCTCCAAGCTTGAACCTCGATTTTTCTCCTTGTGAGTCGCTCCACATGCCCTGGTCAAATCATTAAAATCAACAAATGATGGTTAGATATATCAAGAGTTATTTAGACAAAAAGATAAGAAATTAATTATGACAAATTAATAGAAACACTCAAACAAACAAGGCTCAACTTAAATAGCTCAAAATTCACTTAATCTCTAGAATCAAATGTAATAAAAAAATACTAGTCAAGTCGTGTCCTTGGTAAGTGCCATCTAATGAACTTTTCAATGTGTATGTTAATCTATACTCGTTGTAACATGACACTTAGCGGATCGTGCAGAACCAAGAGAAGGATCTTTGTGAGGAGTGTCTCGGCTTGAATTTATATCTTGAGAAAGTCCTGGGTCGAACACAGGGACACAATATATTAAGAATATTTAATTAAGATTCAACAATGGTGATTAAGCTACTATGAGAGGATATCTAGGTTAACTCGGGTACCAATATATAACAGCAAGGGTGAATGATATTTTTGATGATTTTTAATGCAAGTTAGGTTAATGGATCAAAATGTCGATGAAAGCAAGCTCAACAAATGTACCTAAGTGACTAGGTTTTTAATTCAATTAAACTTCTGAAATCCTCAATCACTAAGGTTCTCTACATCCCTAAATCAAAATTCTTCAACAAATCAAGATTAAGAATTTGCCTAGATCAACTTTGCATTACATTTCAAAGCATATTCAATGAGTGATCAATTTATCTCCACAAGGCACACAATTTCAGGAATTACATGTTAAATAAATTTCAACTTCAAATCCTGGATATTTACTTAATGAGTAAATCATGGAGCAAAGTGATGCATTTAATCCATTCATCTAGCTAATTAAATGGATCAATTAAGCACTCTATATAACCTAAGTTCTCCAAATTTTCATTCAAACGCAATAGGTTACAAATAGTAACTAATTAGTCCACATTTAAGGGCATTAAATCTGGGTTAAAACAAGACCAACTTCATGCAATTTGGATATAGGGTGCTCAAGTTATTTACATATCTATGTAGGGGTCTATTTGTAATAAAACATAACCTTTTAATTCTAATATGTCAAAATATGGACTGAAATGCAATTTACATAACTTGTGATATAACTGTAAAAAGCCCCATGTAGGGGTATAAATTTAATAAAAAACAAAGGGGGTTATCTTGCGATTTTTCTAGGCGGCACGTGGGACACAAGCACCAGACCTTGGTGTAATTTTGGAAAACTTTGAGACTCTAGGTGCAAATTTCCCAAGTCACATGCATCGGCTCACATGAGAAAAAGTAGGCTCGGGGTGAGGCTCATGAGGTAGCTTGGCACTACATGGTGGAAAGGCGAGACTCGAGGAAGGCTTGACTCCCGAAGCTAGAGGAGCTAAGTAGTGCCTCGGCTGGCAGTTCAGCGGAAATAAAGGCCATCAGATCTGATCGAGATGATCAGATCTAATGAAAGATATATCTCTAGTTCTTCCCCCTCTTCTGCGAGGTGTGACACCTGGGCGAAGCTCAGGTGAAGGTGTTGTGGCTCCTCCCGATGTATCTAGAGGCGGTAAAGGTCAGGGGAGGTTGCTGATGCCTCCGCGAAGATGGTGCGATGGTGTAGAAGCTCGGATGTGGTGTGGAGTGGGTATCGATGAAGGTGTCGTTGGCGTGAAGCTCGAGGTCGGAGGAAAGCCTTGGATTTCAGCCAATCAAAGGGGTGAGGAGAACCTATAAGTGTTAGCACATAATCGAAGTCAAGGGAGGTCGAACAGGGTGGTCGTGAGGCAAATTGAGGGCTCGACGACGGTGGAGGAGCTGAGCCTAGAGTGAGCTCCAGCCTGTGCAAGGACGGAGGTGAAGTGAGGCATGGGAGATTAAGGAGAAGCGGTGAGGAGCAAATGAAGGTGGTGTGAAGGTGTTAGAGTGACGGAGAAGGTGTTGCACTAAATAGAAGAGACTGAGGGTGATCGTATGTGTGAGGAGCAATACTAGAAAAGAAATGAAAAAGAAGAAACTAAGAAGAAGGGATCTTACCTGAGGTAGAAGGCAATGGATCAGGATACCTAGAGAGGTGGAGGACAGGCATGGAAGGTGGAGTTAGAGACTCTGGTCCTAGCTTAACGAGCTGGAGGACACCAGCTCGAAGCTCGAACAACAAGGGGAGCTGCAACAAGGTGGAGCTGCCTTGGATCATGTCGACGAGGATGCTTGTTTGTCTCTCACTATCTACTATTACAAAGGTGAATTTGGGAGCTCGGAGCTCTCGCATGTAAAGGCGTATGGATACGAGGGAGGACGGATGTGGAGTATTTGAAGGAGGGTGAAGGATATGGTAAGATCCTTAAGCGCGTCATGGAAGTGTGAGGATCTCATCGTATGCGATCGGGAGCGACTAGTCGCACTAGCTGCTCTAGGTAGCAGAAATTAAAAAAAATCATGTGATGAAATCACGTGATTCAAGAACACTTCTCGGATTGTTTCATCTAAACCACAAACAAGTATTAGCGTTACCTCTAGAAGCGTAGTTGCGATCGAGTCTCTAAACAAAGAGACCGCATGTCACAAGTCTGATCTGACGGAGGAGATGCTTATGAGCGCATGGATGAGACGCATGCTTCTCGCAATCCATGTTGATGATCCAAGCGACGAATCTTCAGATCTCTTCACACGAGATACGACGTCTTCTTCACGAACGAGGCACACCGAAGAGGACGGAGATCCACGAGCAAATGATCGGGCAGCATAACGACGACGTTGTGGCGATGGGGACTCTCTCTAGGACATCCATGGTGGACGACCATAAGAGAGATAGGGAGAGAGGGTGTGTAGAGAGAAAGACAGAGGGAGAGAGAGAGAGAGAGAGACTTATGTTCTCGTTAGCATATGAAGAGCAAGGGGTGCCCTTCTATTTATAATATTTTGGAATCCATGGATCTCAATCAATGGGCAACACAAATCCAATGGCTCACATTGATTTGTGTTTCTTTTAATGGCCAAGATTTGTGTTGGTAAAAAACCAACAACAATTAATTTAATAAAATCAAATATATATTGAATATAATTTGATTTATATTAAATCAATATCTATTGAAGAATTAGGAAGGACGCAAGCCTCTATCCACAAGAGGAGTAGATGGCCACCATATTCCATAATGGAATTGTAGCCGTCCACCCTCTATATGAGGAAGGTGGCTTTCCTTTCCTTATTACATGAGATTACATTATCTCATGATTCTCCAATATTTGCAACAACTTTTGTTGCAAATTATTTCACAAAAATAAATCCAATTTATTTTGTGAACATTGCAATCATGCCATTGAAAATTTGTGAATAACATTCACAATCCAAAATAAAATGTGAATTGCATTTTCAATTAATTGTCCAATGTGAATCCAATTCACATCAACATCTAATTAACAAATGTAAATTACAAATTGCTCTCTCTTATATATTATAAATCACATTTATAATATAGGTGATTAATATGGATAGTGATATCCACATTATTCATATCCATGATAATTAAATCACATTTAATCATCTTGGAAATCTATTCTCATGTGCCCAAATAATGTGAATCATATTCATATTATTTACGTCTTTAGTTAAATCACATTTAATTATCTAAGATAAATCTCTTTATAATATGAATCAAATTCATATTATTCATGACAATTAAATCACATTTTATCCATTTTCTCAATGCTCAGATACATATATCAACAATGAAATTATCCTGATCTCTTTCAAGGATAATGCGCTTGATCTCTTTCAAGGATAATGCGCTTTCTCCACGAATACCTGGAGATAAGGACAGGGCGATTGTATTGTTTCACGTATAGTGACTTGGATATTGAGATCACATCTCAAATCCAGATCTCGGGCCTCCCATAGATGCTTGATTAATCATGACCGTAAATCTAATCTTCTCATTGCATCTGAATCACATTCAGATCAATGTCCAATATTTGGACCAAGATCAGATTACTTCTCTATTGAGAGGAGTCACTAAAATCCAGACTCGTTTCATCACTCCCTAGGAATGGAAGCATCATGCTTCTACAATCATTTATGATCACATCACCCACAGGTATTTTCAATACCTGTACATCCTGCATACTGGAAGACCCAAATCTAACCCGAAGTATAAGATCAATTTTGCACTGTCAACTTCAGAGTTTTATCATCAAGTTTCTCCTTCGATCATTGGGAGTTGGTATCGATCGTATACTTTCCAAAAGTATATATCATACCCAGGTGTTGATCATATACTTTCTAAAATCTTATATCAAACCTACAAATTCAGTCAAGCTTCCAAAGCGAGATGAGCGTGCACGGAATTTGATTCTCCCCAATATCTCATGAGTGAGCTCATGTCTTTCGGTTCAGTTGCTGAACCTGTATGATCCCTTTGAGAGATCGTATTACTCCATTGCCCTTATATGCACACCAGTGTGCCGGTGTATAGACCTTCATTAGGTCATCAACCTATTGGTCTGCCAAATGTACGTACTCAGACATATAGTAACACATCTGTCTCCGGTCAGAGGATGTGTGCCTATATCATAACAACATATGAAATGGGACTTTGTTTATCTCGATCTCGCTAAGTCAACTCTTTGACCTAACTTATCTGACACCTCCGAATCTCTATTCTCATGGAGAGGACCTGCATCAAGAGGTCAGTTAGATATCAGCCTAAATGAGAAAGGATTGTCATCTCCTACTTAGGCTTGAGATCATCTCTTAACAATCATTTGACGGTGCTTGATGATTCCTCAATCTTACTCTTTAGATGTTCATCCAAGCACCAACCTCTATGATTCAATATTTGAATCGACTGTTGTATGATCATCAAGATGGCCATGGTACATAACCCTAATTGTAATAAGGGACCTATTATGCAAATTATGTATTCTTCATTTCAAATCAGGGAATGATATTCCCAGTAACATTTATTTCATAATGGCTCGCCGTGGGCTCACATGTCCAACAATCTCCCACTAGCCCAAAGAGCCATTAATGGGATAATCACTTAAATACGCATTCATGTGACAATCATAGGCTATTTAGAAAAATAGCTAGGTAAGTTGATCAGTCACTCTGTTCCCGAGAGACTACGCCAAGTCCTTTTACGATACTTGCATATCTCCGAGTAACAGTTCTTGCATTCAATGCGAAAATTGCATCTTATGCAACCAATACTCAATATTGTTAGTTCTAGTGTCGTTGACACTACAACTCAATAATCATTTAACCAGCATTTAATTTCTATCAGCCTTATTAGAATACCCTTAATCCTGAAGATCTCTATCTCCTAAGGTATCAACACTTAAGACATTCTAGATCACTATCTATAAAGTATCAATTTCTTGAAAATAAGACTTTGAGATCACTATCTCAAAGGTTTTGCCCTCTATGAAGATATTGTTGTTACTGCAACCAAGTGTTTTATAACCATAGTAGGATTAGTAACAGTTTTCTAATCCCACTGCATGGTAGACATCTAGCTTTTGTACACATCTAGTGTAGACCCAGCTTCTTGGAACTGATGCACAAGGGCAAGCAGTTTTAGCATTCACATCCTCAACTCTTTGAGGCGATATCCCTTTAGATAGGTTAGTACCATATCTTGAGGGAAAGAAGCCTTTCTTGGAATTTTCTAGAAAATGGAAATGTCTAAGGTGTACCATTAATGTGATGGTCCCAATATCCTCTTCTCTTTGCTTATGAACAACTTCAGAACTAAGATCTAAGTGGTATCCTTGAGATTATATCTCAAGATATGGAATAGCCAGTCTATAAGACACTTATTATCATCCTTGTATCATTCTAAATAGATTATAATATTCTATACATTTACCACGATGAACACAATGGCACTCCCACTAAGCTTCACACGGTTCATAAAGATTCTATCTGAAATTATAACATTTATAATTTCATCATATCTTATGTTCCAACTGCAAGAAGCTTATTTGAGTCCAAAGATGGAGTTCTTTAACTTGCACACCTTGTTTGTCTCAACCATGAAGCCCTGGGGCTACTTCATGTGAATATCCTCAGAGAGGTACTCATAGAGAATTACAATATTGACTTTCATCTTGAGGATGCCAAAGTCAAGTTGTGTAGCTATGGTTAGCAATATTCTGATGGGTTAAAGCAAAATCACTGGAGAGCAAGTCTCATCGCAAGCGATGTCTTCTCTTCGGTGTGCAGCTCATGGCTACGAACCGTGCTTTGAAGGTCTCTACCATCTCATCAGGTTCTCTCTTTCTCTTAAAGATCCATTTACACATTAATGGGTCTTACACATATAGGTGGATCCTCGAGGGTATATATACAACATTTGTATATGAAGTCTACTTTAGACTTTATTTCTAACATCCATCTTTCCATGGCATGATCTTTAGAAGCTTCATCATATGAAGTTAGATCATTGTCAGATTCAATTGACACATGGAATCCATCTTCAAACTTATTTAAAGAGGTATTAGTGTTTCATCTTTAATTGTCCTTAATGTTTCCAATTTTAGGAACCTCATTGTCTTCTCAAGATTAAATGAGTTCCTTAACTTCATTTTCATCTTGATTCTTAATAGTCTCATATTCTAAGAATCACATTCTAATAGATGAGATCTTTTAAGAATCTCAAGGTCATAAAGTAGGTATCCAATACCATCCTTTATTTTCCTAATGAAGTAGCACTCTCGGGTGCTAGATTCCAGTTAATTTGCATGAAATCTTATTAAGGATATATATTGTAGTCTCTACTACATATATACCTTAGAAACTAATAGATAATTATGCTAATATTAATCATTGATCATATCATGTCATACATGATTCAATTGTATCTCCCTACAACTCCATTGAGTTCAGGTTTATTAGGAGTGAGATAGAAATGATATTCATATCTCTATAAGGTATTCCACGAATTCATCTAATCGGTACAGACCACCTACATTAGATCAAATTCATTTAATCTTCTTTCAAAATTTGGTTCTAAACCAAAATTGTGAAATCTCTGAACATTTCAAAGCTTTCTAAGGTGAAGGGAAGAAATCTCATATCAAAAAATAATCATCTAATGATATCACATATCGTCAATGTTTATCATGATATAGATGATCCACATACATCAATGTGTATGAGATCTTGAATAGCTCAGCATCTAACACCATTCCCATATAAGGGTATATTGGACATTTTCTACTCTTGAATACAATATTCAAGTATGTAAGATTTGAAATTTTAGACCTTCTAAAGTTTCATCTCTTAGTAGTCTATTGATCTCATCAACAGACTTATGTCCAAGGTTTGATGCCAAATCATTATCAAATGATTTTCATCCTCCTATTGATTTTTAAAGGTTTAATTTTCAGTATTAGAAATGTTAATGAACCATTCATTAATTTACTAATTTAGTAGAGTCCACTATGTTTTAGATTACTATCTGAAATATCTCCATCATAACTCTTTATGACAGGTCTATTAAAGAATTCATGTTTATTTCCAACATTTAGAAATAAACAATGAATATATTCTAATATCTAGGTCATAGAGGCATTCTCTAAGACTAAGGGCTCTCCCACTGAAAATAACAAGTACATCGATCCAATAGAGATTATTGCAACAATTGCATCAATATCTATGTGGATGACTATTAAACCTTAAAATCAAATTTTATAGTCTATTAATACATATGCAACTAATTGCAAGTGTCATTAGAAGAATGAGATACAATTATTAGACTTTTATTTTGTCCAATAAGAAATTAAATTTCAATGATTAAATGTAGATTATTCCGATGACCAATCTGAGTCCTTCTCTAAAGAACCAGATAGACTTGATAGTCATACTATCTATACATCAGCTTATTGCAGTATTGACATTCATCCAACTATTTGGATGTCATATGGAAGTGATAGAAGTACGGTCAACTCTTTGACTTTCCTTCTTACTTGGGTCCAACTCATGCTTCCACTGTGCTCCCTTTATCTATAAACAACCATTGCTTAAGACGAAGGATCTCTTATGCTGAATTAAAAATATTTCAATATAAGAGCATTTCAACATTTGTACATGCTTCATTCAATTCATACAATATGAATATTCTGAAGCTTCATGAATAACTAGAGTATAGATAGTAGAATGATGACACTCACTGCATCTACATCCATCTAAACACTTAAAACATTGGTTAAGGTAGGTACTCAAACAATTTGAATACAACATCTCTTATAGAGCCACCATTCTGCGTGATACAGAGAACCGTGCCATTCATGATTAAATGTCGAGAGCACATTTGTATGCCAGAACATCTTCTTAGAATTTTATAAATATTATTTGACAACTATGATCATTATCGATATGTCATTTCCAAAGTACGTTGGATGAGAGATCAAGACTATAGAGACATACAAACCCTAGGGTTGTAGTCCAATTGTCTAATTAATTGGCATTCCTCATTATTATGAGGAAGACTTGCACATTGCAACCACATACATTATGTGTCCAACTGCAAGTACAATATCTTGATTATGGATCCCATCCATGATATTTTACTGGTTACAATTGAGTATATTATTGAGTGGGTTTAATGAAGGATTATTTGAAATAAGAAATTTGCATAAATATATATAAATATATATACACATTTTACTTTGATTTTGGAATTTTTATATCAAAGTTGGCTTGCCTTGTCAACAATGAAAGTTCATTCCCTTAATCACTTTCAATGTAAGAGATATACTTACCATTATATCTCAAGCAAGATATGGAATCTCCTTCATTATCTTTGTTACGTTCCAATAATATGAGAACCTGTAACTCCGATAAAAAGAAACGGAAACACATTCTGCCTTGCAAGTCCAACTTGCATTTCTCAATTTAGTCATTAACACCCAGACCCACCACCCCTAAGGTGATGTTGACCCATCATTAATTTAACCAACCGTCAACAGGAATACAACTCGCTATGCGCAATCCAATATCACCCCCAATAATATAAGGACCCAATATTGGGGTCACTACGTATACGTCCTTGCTTTTTCGAGAAGAGAAGAGCCTGATCCAGATGCGCTTGCATATAGGAGCTATCACTTCGGACAGGCATCTCCTACATACAATCCCTAGCGACGGAACCCTTCGCCTTGACGGGAGACCATGGATGTCACTTATGTGACCCTCCATATAATATTCAAATTCTAATTAATCATCATGAATCATATTCATTATGATTAATTCTTCCAAGGGAAATAGAATCTATATTCATAATAGAGTGTTTTAATTTTAATTGGATTCCAAATAATCCAATCATATTAAATTAACGATCCTATTAATATCCAACAAACAATCTTTATTGTTACTTGAATTGTGGTATTATCTCAAATACGAATTATTCTGAAGAAAATACAATGTGATCTCTCTCGCATTATCAAGTCCCTACCCATTGTCATGACCAATACCGACAGGAGTGGGACAGACCGCACACGGTGCAACCTGCTACCCCAACGCTCCCCGACTAGACACCATATCCACCTCGAGAAAAGATAATGCTAAATTCATCATTGTGTTCTTGAGATTATAATCGATTTTTCAACCGAATTTATACCATATAATAATAATCAAAACAATTTTGATTAACATTATAATGAGATTTTTAAAAAAAATCCCAAATCCTATTCAAGCAACAATGTTTGTTGGAATGTAGATCATGTAGATCATGTAACCAATTTGTGATCTAGATCATATCTAATTAATTATTGGTTAAGGCAATGCCATTTAAGGAAATAATTATCTAAACATATTTCACAAATATTTATCCATAACTATTCCAGGAAATTAAACCATTTAATTTCACTAATTAATTAAATGACAATCACAAGGTTCTTGATTAAGAAAGTAATTTCCAACAGTTATCCTCACTTACAAAATTAGCATATCTCAATCAATTTAAATTCAAATTAAGCAAAGTAAGTTTCCAAAGTTTGATAATTTGATTTACAACAGAACCTAAGTGATTTGCATACATTTCAAGGTGTTTCTAAATAGTAATTAACTCCTTAATTATGTTAAGATTCGCAGTCCCCGAAACAGTGGATACATGTTCACTAATTTGATCATAACTTGAGCAAACGAATTCGAAATCATGCAAAATCAGATCCTACTATTTCCTTATTTAATAAGAACAAAATCCAAGTTTTATTTTCGTGTTTAAACAATTTAAATAGGGCAGAAAAAAATCACAAAACAGAGATGCGAGAATGAAATGCGATAAAACTTTCACAAACCCTAATGAACCCAAGTCGCTTTAGGTTTATGGATCGTATCCGAAACCATCGACCTATGGCTCTGATACCACTTGAAGGATATGGTAAGATCCTTAAGTACATCACAAAAGCGTGAGGATAGCATCGTATGCGATCGGAAGCAGCTAGCCGCACTAGTTGCTCTAGTCAGCGGAATTTAAAAAAAAATCATGCGATGAAACCACATTATCAAAGAACACTTCCCGGATCGTTTCATCTAAACCACAAACAAGTATTAGGGTTACCTCTTGAAGCGTGATTGTGATCGAGTCTCTAAATAGAGAGACATCCTGTCTCAAGTCTGATCCGACGGAGGAGTTGCTTGCGAGCGCGTGGATGAGACGCGTGCTTCTCGTAATCCATGTTGATGATCCAAGCGATGAATCTTCAGATCTCGTCACACGAGATACGATATCTTCTTAACGAGTGAGGCATACCGAAGGAGATGGAGATCCACGAGCAAATGATCGGGCAGCAAAAACGACGACGCTGTGGCGATGGGGACTCTCTCTAGGACATCCATGGTGGATGACCATAAGAGAGAGAGGGAGAGAGGGCGTATAGAGAAAAAGAGAGAGGGAGAGAGACAGACTTATTTTCTCATTAGCATATGAAGGGCAAGGAGTGCCCTTCAATTTATAATATTTTAGGATGCATGGATCTCAATACATGGGCAACACAAATCCAATGGCTCACAAATGATTCGTGCTTCTTTTAATGGGTAAGATTTGTGTTGGTAAAAAACCAACAACAATTAATTTAATAAAATAAAATTTATATTGAATATAATTTTGTTTATATTAAATCAATCTCCATTGAAGATTAAGAAGGAGGCAAGCCGCCTTCCACAAGAGGAGTAGACGGCCACCATATTCCATAATGGAATTGTTGCTGTCCACCCTCCTATATGAGGAAGGTGGCTTTCCCTTTCCTTATTACATGAGATTACATTATCTCATGATTCTCCAATATTTGCAACAAATTTTGTTGCAAATTAATTCACAAAAATAAATCCAATTTATTTGTGAAAATTGCAATTATGTCATGAAAATTTATGAATAACATTCACAACCCAAAATAAAATGTGAATTACATTTTTTTTTAATTGTCCAATGTGAATCCAATTCACATCAACATTTAATTAACAAATGTAAATTACAAAATTGCTCTCTTTTATATATTATAAATTACATTTATAATATATATGATTAATGTAGATAGTGCTATCCACATTATTCATTTCCATGATAATTAAATCACATTTAATCATCTTGGATCTCTATTTCATGTGCCCAAATAATGTGAATCATATTCATATTATTTACGTCTTTGATAACTAAATCACATTTAATTATCTAAGATAACTCTCTTTATAATATGAATCAAACTCATATTATTCATGATAAATAAATCACATTTAGTTATCCATTTTATCAATGCTCGGATACATATATCAACAGAAATATCCTGAACTCTTTCAAGGATAATGCACTTTCTCCCGAATACTTGAAGATAAGGACATGGCGATTGTGTTGTTCCACGTATAGTGACTTGGATATTGAGATCACATCTCAAATTCAGATCTCCGGCCTCCCATAGATGCTTGATTAAACTTAGACCGTAAATCTAATCTTTTCATTGCATCAGAATCACATTCAGATCAATGTCCAATATTTGGACCAAGATCAGATTACTTCTCTATTGAAAGGAGTCACTAAAATCCAGACCCATTTCATCACTCCATAGGAATGGAAGCGTCATGGTTCTACAATTGTTTATGATCACATCACCCTCAGGTATTCTTAATACCTATACATCCTGCATACCGGAAGACTTAGATCTAACCCAATGTATAAGATCAATTTTACACTTCAACTTCAAATTTTTATCATCAAGTTTCACATTCGATCATTGGGAGTTGGTATCGATCATATACTTTCCAAAAGTATATATCTCACCCAGGTGTTGATCATATACTTTCCAAAAGCATATATCAAACCTATAAATTTAGTCAAGCTTCCAAAGCGAGATGATTGTGCACGGAATTTGATTCTTCCATTATCTTATAAGTGAGCTCATGTCTTCTGATTCAGTAACTGAACCTGTATGATCCCTTTGAGAGATCGTATTACTCATATGCCCTTATATGTACACTAGCGCGTCGGTGTATAGACCCTTGATTAGGTCATCAACCTATTAGTATGCCAAATGTACATACTCAGACATATACTAACACATCTGTCTCTGACCATAGATGTGTGCCTATATCATAAGTCATGACAGCATATGACATAGGACCTTTGGTTATCCCGATCTCGTTAAGTCAACTCTTTGAACTAACTAATCTGACACCTCTGAATCTCTATTCCCATGCAGAGGACCTGCATCAAGAGGTCGGTTCAAATATCAGCCTAAATGAGAAAGGATTGCCATCTCCTACTCAGGATGGAGATCATCTCTCAGCAATCATTTGACGGTGCTTGATGAGTCCTCAATCTAACTCTTTAGATGTTCATCCAAGCACCAGCATCTATGATTCAATATTTGAATCAACAGTTGTATGATCATCAAGATGGCCATGGAGATAACCCTAATTGTACTAAGGGACCCATTATGAAAATTATGTATTATTCATTTCAGATCAGGGAATGATACTCGCAATAACATTTATTGCATAATGGCTCGTCGTGGAATCGCATGTCCAACAGAGGGAATGGAGTGCACGTGGTCGGTAACGTGGGTTCGCGAGGCTGGGATTGACCGAGGAGGAGGAACGAGAGGGGGTACATGTTGTGCGAAGATACAGGTGGTTAGGTCTTTTCCCGATGAGGTCAAGAGTGGGCGAGGGTGTTCGATGAATTGGGGAAAAGGAAAGGGGGAAGGTGTGCAATGAGAAAGATCGTGGGAGAGAGAGGAACAGAAGGAGGAATATGAGGCACAACTGTTGGAATCTGTGATCCAACGGTCGATGTGAGAGCAGAGATGGGTGACTAGGATGGCTCTGATCAACAAGATCAAAGGACTGAACATTCCCCGGAGAGGAACAACTAGGATGAAATCTGGGCAGAGGAGATGGATGGTCGGGAGGGAATGCAAGTGCACGATGGGAGGCGACCTTGTGGCAGCTCCAGGGAGCGCCATGTGGGCGCATGAGAAAAAAGAGAAACAAATAAATAAAGAAAAATACAAAAGCAAATATATTCAACCGATATTAAAAAAAAAACTAAACAAGAAAGTTATAGATCTTGATGAGATCTATAAGATTCACGTTGACAAAAAATGCAAAATCAGTCAAATAAAGGGAAAAATAATTTTTGAAGTATTTTTAATAGATAAAAACACTTTATTTTAATCTTTTTGCCATTTTTCTTTTTTTTATTTCTTTTAAATCGTAAAACAAATACATAAAATATTTATCTATTTTTTTTGTAATTTTGAATTAAAATAAAACATATACAAATATATATATTACCTAAGTTAATTATTACATTAAAAAAATAAGTTTTTTTTAATTTGTATGCCTTTTTTGAATAGTTTAAATAAGGAGGACAATGAATGATAACTAACATGATGAATCATTGACTCATCAATTATAACATCCATACTTTGATCTGTAAGATTTCTCCCTAACCATTAGAATCTCCTACTATCGAACAAATTAGGACATATGAGCGATGGGGGAAAATGGATAACTTGGTACGTAGCTCTATGTTATTTCACATGTAGTACAACCTAGTATGAATTTTCAAAACCTAAGAAAGGCATTCAACTTACAGAATGCAGTTAAGGAGAAATACCGCTTTAAGTCTGTCAGAGGTGAGAATTCGACTACTATTACAGAAATATAATTCCCTTAAGATGAAGGAGTCAAAAAATATGATTGATTATGTGAATAAGATGATTGTTTATGGATTGCAAGTAGCAACTATTCTCAATAGTTTGCATCCTTGTTTAATGTAGATATGACATCTCTAAGGTTGAGTGTATCATTAAGAACTCTTCTGATCTTCCTTCTTAGTTAATGATGGAACAAGACTTGGCCAATTAGAGAAAGAGGACAAAGGTCTTCGAAGCTAAACCTAAAGATGAAGCTATTGTAGTACAAGGAAAGAAGCGATGGGTACCCTCCAACGTTGTATTAAAATGAAAGCATGGAAAAGTAATGCAGGCTCATGATATGGTTGTAGGAGTTTTGATCATTTCAAGGCCTACTGCCCAAAGAGAAAGAATGTGAGTGCCCCCAAGGGACAAGAATGCAAAAATCAACATAAGCCATAATTTGCAGAAGTGGTGGAATGTAACTCTATTGTTACAGTTTGAAGGATGAGGATTGTCTAAGGTGAAAATGCCATATTTTAAAGACCCAGGAAAGCAGGACGGAGTTCAAAGGAACTTCAAAAGGGAGAACAGAGAATTTACAAGGAAAATAACACATATTTTGATGTTGAAGGTGTTGGAATATACACGTTGGATATGGGAAGTAGCATAATGATCTTGAATGATGTATTCTATTCTCCTGAAATCTATCAGAACCTCATCTATATCTCTGTACTATTGAAAAAAAAGTTTGAAGTTTGCTTCTATAACAATTATATTACCATCAGCAAAGATCAAAAAAACTTTTGCCGAGGAGAATATGTAATGGGTGACGATCTCTTCTGTCAAAATGTCACCTGTGAATTAATGAAAGAATGTTTTGATTATTACTTATGTTTCTTAATATATACATTTGACATATGAAATCCAAGAAAATAAAAAATAGATCAATCTGCAAAGATGGACCTAATACCTAACCTAGCAAGAGAGAACTTTTCCATGTGAGCATTGTTTGACTAGTAAAATGTCCCAAAAAAAGCTTTCTCTGAAGGTACAAGGTCAATAGAATTGTTAGGACCGATCCATTCTAATATTTGCAATTCTTTAGTGTGAGTACACATGGAAATAAGGAGTATCTCATAACTTTGATTAATGACTCTCCAAGTAGTCCTACATCGATCTCTTCAGTGGAAAGGCGAGAACTTTTGAAATGTTCAAGCGATATGGAATGGAGGTGGAGAAGAAATTGGGAAAACTAATTAAAACACTTAGAACTAATTGAGGTGGAGAATTCAACTCAATGAATTTAAAGACTATTGCATTCGAGAAGGTATTCGTAGGCAAACTACAATGCTTTATACACCACAATAGATGGTATAGTGGAAAGGAAGAATGCAATCTTAATGGATGCAGTAAGGTATATGCTATCACACTCATGTCTTTAGCCTAAGTATAGGGGGGAAGTGACCCATGCATTCTTCCCTCTCTTGGTCTTCTTATACTTAGGTCATTTTTGACCTAAGTATGGGGGGCCCTCTCCCTCAGTTTATCACCCTATATTTAATCGAGCCATGGCTTCATATCACTTGTGCTATGAGGACATAGCAAAAGTTAAGTATAGGGGGGTATACCGTATATTTTATATCTACTTTAGCCATAGATCGTATATTTTTAAACTTTTTGAAAATCTTTTTCAGCTTGGTTTATGTAAGCATGTGAACTGAGTTTTGTACAAATTTCTGTAAAAATATTTTCTTAAAATTGAGGGATTAACTTATTTTGAAAAACTCCATAAAAATTTGAAAATCAAAACTTTTTTTATTGAGACTCTAACTTCTAGGCTTAAAAATGAGTAGCTACTCTTCAGTGAGGGAACTTCGATCTCCCTTAGCAGTGTAGGTTATTTAGAGAACACTGCAGATGGCTCCATCCTCAAGTAACATGTGTCCTTCTAAAGGTCCGTACTTACATTCATACTGGCTGGAAGTAGATGCAACTATTCATATGAGTCTGGGACAGTCATAGCTTCTCAAAAAATTAAAAAAAATGAAAATTAAAATCCATAAAAATTTGCAAAAACTAAAAATCATTGTTCCCGGTGTTCGACCTTGGTAGACTTGCCAAGTTAAAAATACTCCGCAATGTTCAAAGATGGTGTCCTTTGCTGAACCGAATTTGCCTCCTATACTACGACATTCCCTAATTATTAAAGAGGCAGATTTCGCGTCCATCACTGGGTCAATGATGAATCTCATATTCATCATGCTAAAATATACATATTAATCTCCAATCTTTAATAATTTAATAAAAACCACTAATAATTCATTAATATTAACCTTGATTATGTTATATATATTCCATGTATAATTAACCTATAAATAACACCAAAAGCTAACTGTAATTATTGTATTTAATCACTAACTTTTTCTCTACTTTCGTATTTTATTAAAAATACCTAAAAATTAGGTTAATTATTTAATATATTTATTTTTGTTTTTAAAAGGAATTAAAAATGCAAAAAAACTCAAAACCATGAAAAGCAGTGGTTTATCCATTAAAAATAACTTCCAAAAATTCAACTTTGTGCAAATGACTTTGTTGGTCTTTTGAACAATATGAAAACTTGTAGATCTCATTGAGATCTACAACTCTTATGTTTTGACTTTTTTCCTAATTATGCCTCTAATTATTTTTTTCTTTGTTTTCTTAATTATTGAATTTTCTGGGTGGCCACATGGTGCTCTCTAGAGCTGCCACACAGTCGCTTCCTCATCTGCCACCTGGCCTCCCTCCTAGTTTGTTAGATTCACCTTCTCCCCACCTCAATCATGGTCGTCCATCGATCTTCTCCTCCCAGCCATCTGATCTCCCCTAAGAAATGATCCCAACCACCCTTGCCCACCTACTCCTCGTGTAAAGCCTTGAACTTAGCATCTCTCGAATCTTATATCATAAGATCTGGTTCGTCAAAAGGAAACCAACGGAATTTGTTTCGTGTAAATCGGACATTGTTTCGAATCGTTATGATTTTCAGAAGAAAGAGAAGGAGGCTTAAGATGACATTAAACCTTAATGACTGTCATTTAATACTGATTAATCATGATTAAGGAAACTAATAATGGATCAAAGACCTCTAATCATCATTAGCAGATACTAATCAAAGATTAGTATAAGTTATGCGTAACTCACGAAAGTTAAATTACGATTAGTGAGAGTTAAATCATGATTAGCAAAGTTAATCATGATTAGCGCTAATTAAGCGTCATTAGCGATATTCTGTAAAAGTTCTAACTTAAACCTAAGTTTCGGAAAGCTTTGGCAAAAACCATGGGCCACTAACCGCGGTTAAGGGCTAAACAATGGTTTACTAACCATGGTTAGTGATTTCCGGAGCTATAAATAGCCCCCTACCCATTCATTCTCTACAATTTCCACTACCACCACCATCCCAAGGGCTAGGTGATGAATCCCATTCATCACTCTTTATTATTTTATTTTAGCTACAAAACTTTGCAAAACACCATGTAGATATTTGTAAATAGAATAAATTACCAAAATGCATGCATTGTGTAAATATTAATAAGTAGCATGTTTTTGTGCAAAAATAAAAGAATAAAGAAATAAAGAAAAAGAAGGTGATATTTAGAATATATATCGAGTGACCCGAACCCAAGGGAGGGACAAGCATTGGCCTGAACGCAAAAGAACACAAGTAGAGAGAGATAGGGCCATTCCCTATAAATATGCTCCTCCATGTACATATTTTATTTTATTAAAAATAAAAAAAATGAAAATAGGTTTTTACTAATTTGTATATATTTTTAAAAATAAAATAAAAATTGGAAAACTAAAATGAAAAACAAAAAAATATTTTTTTCTCCTCAGTGTACATATACCATGTATATATGAACAAAAGACCTATTTATTTCACCCTTGTAAATAATTAATAAAAATCCAATAAAAATTATGTTAAATTCCATATTTTATGGAGAAAATGAATAAATTATAAAATTGGGATAAATAAAATTAAAAAATACATAGGTATTTATATCTGTATATAATATTATATAATGTAAATGCATAATTTATTTTTCAAAAAAATAAAAAAATCACCAAAAAAATACTTTGAAAATAAATAAAGATTTTTTATTTTGTAAATATTTTGAAATAACACCTTTTTCAATTTATTTTGAATTTCCAAATAAATTTCCAATGGATTTTTCCCATTGGTCCACGCGGGATTATTGACTCCCGGTCAACTCTCCCCCTAGGACCACCTGCCTCGCAGATCTTCGCTCCAACCCGACTTCTCCGACTTTTCACGCCTCGATCAGACCGCCATTCACCTAAACCCTGGGCTGCGAATATCGACGAACGATCCATGACAAACACCCGCCATTCTTCCTAGGGATCCGTGCACCATGATTCGTCCCCTACTCCCATCTTATCGAACCCTTCTCCAGTATATAGCTCATCTCCGCCCACATTTTTTGGCATCTTTGGCTTTCCCCCTCGCCTACGATGGTCTTCTCTCCTTCACCTGAGTTACAGCCGCGTGTGAGGGAGTCGCAGAGAGGGACGAGCAGCCGGAACCACAAATCCGGCGGTCTTCGCCGCCGTGCTCCGTCACCAAGTGAGCCTGAGCCTCTGGACCCGTCGAACCATCGAGGCGACGACCCCCGGAGGTTCCCAACCTCCAGCACAAACGACCTCAGCCACCCATTAGGTTAGATCCTCTTTAGTTTCTTCTGATTATGGATTTTTAGATTTCACGCCGCCAGCCTTCGCCGGCTAATCCACTCCGCTCCGACCATCCTTTCGATTATCTGACTGTCGCATCACCTTCACGAGACCTATCCACATCTTCTACGCCCCTCCGATCATCTTGGATTGCCCCGGAACCAAGACTTAGGTCTCCTCCGCTGTCGCCTCGCCGAAGACCATCGCTCCACCTCATCTGATCAACCCCTTCACCCGCTAATGGGTTGAGGCAGTTTGCCCTCGACCCCTCTTGCTTCCTGTGTAGGTTTCAAGGCTTGAGAGTCCCATCTAGAGGCTAATCCACTCAGGACATGAGCTTCAGGTGCTCGACATCGTCGGGGACCCTCCAGGTCCTCCCGACCTCATCGAAGCACACCACGAGCTACGGACATCCTCGAGCTTCCATTCCCACGTCTCAGCAGCAGCAGAGGACCTCCTGATCGCGCGTATGGGACCAACAAAGCTCACCGACAACTTGTTCTTCGAGGGACCTCCAGCACCGTTCGATCGAACCCCGCGCTCCAGATTAGATCTCCACTATTTATCTGCACGGGTCTTTCGACCCTTAATCCATCTAAGGATCGAAACCGAGACGTCCATCGCCGAAGAGGCAGCCACCATCCACAAACGTCAGATCTTACACGTGGCCCCCCCTTCAGCCGTAGATCGTAATAATGGAGTAATATCACTTAGGCCCCTATTCTTTTTACATTTATAGTGTAGTCCTGTAATATTTTATCTAGTTGTTTTTATTTTGGGTAAATTGCATGTAGGACGTCATGTTTACTTTATTTGAGAATCAGTCCTTGTGTATGTGGTGCACGTGCATCGACACGTGATCTCTGGAGCTTTTGCATTATTTATCCTATAGGCCTGAGCTGTTACTGTTTACACTTTTATAAATAGGAATGACACTTTAGTCTCTGTGCGTGCAAATCACGTGCGTGACTCGTGTGTTTCTGGACTTTTTGCAATATTAGCCCCAAACTTTTAACGCATGTTATTATTTGGCCCTGAAACTTAGTTTTCTTTGCACTTTGGTCCATGTGTGTTGTGCCCTTTTCATTAGTCGAATAAAATATCAAATAAACTCCAATCTTGTGAAATTTGGATACGTGGCTCCTGCCACATTGTAAAAATTTCACAAATTTTTTGGGACATTTATATTACTATTTGCTATTTTTAAAAAATCAAAAAACCTTATTTTTGCTACTGTTTGAATTAGAAAATCAAGTAAAAATACTAAAAACCCTTAAAAATTCTAAAAAAATGAGGTATTGCTTGTTTCCGTGTCTTTGAGCTTCAGTTCGATTGTCATCTTTTTTGGATTTATAAAACCCATAAAAACTATAAAAAGCTAAAACCTTATAAAATTATTAAAATTCTAAAAAAAATCAAAAAAAAATGAAATTTTCGTTTCTTTAGCTTAGTTTTTATTTCTATTTTTTTATAAAAATTTCCTTCTTATTTTTGGAGGCTAATTAGATATTTTTAATTAGACTTTCAAATCTGGCTGCACATTAGTCCCCTATTTTTGTCTTTTTCCATCTATATAAAATCAACTAAAAATTATAAAATTCTGAAAAAAATTACCAAAAACACTTAAAAATATCTAAAACACAAAAATAATTTATTTGAATTTTCTGAGTTGTTTTGGAGTGTTTGATAAATTATGGTTTGTGTGATTTTTGCCTTCCTCTTACATTTTCTTCATAATTAAAAATACGAAAAAAAATTTATAAATTTATAAAATCCACCAAAAATTGTTGGACATGCGAGCCCACGGCGAGCCATTATGCAATAAATGTTATTGCACGTATCATTCCCTGATCTGAAATGAAGAATAAATAATTTGCATAATAGGTCCCTCTATACAATTAGGGTTATGTACCATGGCCATCTTAATGATCATACAGCTGTTGATTCATTAAATGAATCATAGAGGCTGGTGCTTGGATGAAAATCTAATGGGTTAGATAGAGGACTCATCAAGCACCGTCAAATGATTATTAAGAGATGATCTCCAGCCTGAGTAGGAGATGGCAATCCTTTCTCGCATAGGCTGATATCTGATCCACCTCTTGATGAAGGTCCTCTGCATGGGAATAGTGATTCGGAGGTGTCAGATTAGTTAAGTCAATGGGTTGACTTAGCGAGATCGAGATAACCTAAGTCCTATGTTGAATGCTGTCACAGCATAGGCACACATCCTCTGACCGGAGACAGATGTATTACTATATGTCTGACTATGTACATTTGGCAGACCAGTAGGTTGATGACCTAACCAAGGTCTATACACCGGCGAGCTGGTGTGCATATAAGGGCATATGAGTAATACGATCTCTCAAAGGGATCATACAGGTTCACCTATGAACCGGAAGACATGAGCTCACTCATGAGGTATTGGGACCGATCAAATTCCATGCATGGTCGTCGTGCTTTGGAAGCATGACAAGAATTTGAAGGTATGACATATGCTTTGGGAAAGCATATGATCGATACCAAATCCCAAATGACCAAGATTGAGAAACTTGGTGATCAAACCCTGAAGAAGACAGTATAAAATAGATCTTCATCTTCAGGTTGATCATTGGTCTTCCAGTATGCAGGATGTGCAGGTATTGGGAATACCTGAGGGTGATGTGATCATAAACGATTGTATAACCATGACGCTTCCAGTCAGAGGGAGTGATGAAACAGGTCTGGATTTTAGTGACTCCTCTCAGTAGAGAAGTAACTTGATCTTAGTCCAAATGTTGGACATTGATCTGAATGTGATTCAGATGCAATGAGAAGATTAAGTATACGGACTTGATTTAATCAAGCATCTATGAGAGGTCCGTTAGATCTAGATTTGAGATGAGATCTCAACATCCAAGTCACTATACGTGGAACAATACAATCGCTCTGTCCTTATCTCCAGGTATCTACGGAGAAGGCGCATTATTCTTGAAGGAGTTCAAGAATAATTCCTGTGATGAATTTAGTATCCAAGCAAGAAGATTTTGATGATTAAGTGAGATTTAATTATCAAAGTATAATATGAATAAGATTCATATTATGAGAATGTATCCAAGATAATTAAATGAGATTTAATTATCAAGTACAATATGAATAAGATTCATATTGTGAGAATGATTATCTAAGATAATTAAATGGGATTTAATTATCAAGGATTAAGAGAATGTGGATGACACTATCCATGATATATATGTGTATTATAAAATATGATTTATAATATACATATATAAGAGAGAGGATCAATGTGAATAGCATTTGTTAATTAATAATGTGGATTAGATTCACATTTATTAATTAATTGGAAATGCAATTTACTAACTAGTTTGGGTTGTGAATATGATTCACATAATATTCAATGGCATGATTGAAATATTCACAAAATTAATTGGGAATTAATTTGGTGAATATTAATTAAGGAATAATAAGATAAATAAAAAGGAGCCAAAATTAACCACCATTCATAGGTGGCGTCACCCATGAATTGTTCATGGGTGACGCCCCCCTTTTTTTAGGGAGGTTGGTTGACTCCATTTTATTTATCATATTTTTTCTTAATTAGTTTATGTTAAATTAAATTATGTTGATAATGTTGCAACATTTTTTAATTTAAAATTAATGTTGTTGGTTTTAACCAACAACAATCATAGCCATTGATTTAGCATGGACCAAGCATAGCCCTTGGATCCATGAGTCCCATGGATTGAGATCCATTGGACCCTAAACTAGTATAAAAGGAGGGTTAGGGTAGCCTTTTCCAACACACAACATTCTTGAGTTGAAGAACTCTATTCTCTCTCCCTCTCATTCTCGTGCTCTTTCTCTCTCTCTCTCTCCATAGGGTGGCCGACCACCATTGTTGAGAAAGGAGAGAAGTTCTCGCCTTTGCCTTCGACGACTCGAGGATCTCCTTCTTCTTTGTGGCTACTTGCTATAGAGGAAGACGACGGATTTTGCTTGACGAAATCAGGGGATCTATTGCTTGGATCTTCATCGAGGATTGCGGGAGGGACGCGACTCATCATCGTGCCCGCAAGTGCGTTCTTCGTGGATCGGACTTGAGACAGGAGGATCTCTTGTTTGGGATCTCGCGATCACAACCACGCTACAAAGGTATTCCTTATACTTTGTGGTTTGATGAAACGATCCGAGAAGTGTTCTCGTGATCATGTGGTTTCATCATTAGATTTAAATTTTTTAAATTCTGCTGCACCTTGCGACTAGTACGACTAGTCGCCCCGATCGTATTCCATGCGATCGTCACGCTTCCGTGACGCGCTTGAGGATTCTCAATATCCTTAAAGTGGTATCAGAGCCATAGGTCGAATAAGGGTTTGAATATGATCCATGGACCTTAGACGATTTGGTTCTTGAAAGGGTTGCGAAATTTTTACTGCATTTCAATTTTCGCACCTCTGTCTAATTGAATTTTTCTGTACTGTTTAAAATGTTTAAACACAAAATTTTCAATTGGATTTGGTTCCCCATTAAACAAGGAAACCATAGGACTTGAGTTTACTAAATTTGGACTTTATTTTCTCAAGATATGGCTTTTGAATATGACTATATTCACTGTGGCGGGAACTGCGGATTTAAACGTGATTAATGAGATAATTGCGGTTTTAATCCGCCACGAAATGCGTGAATTATTACTTGGGTTCTTCAATAAATAAAATAGGAAATCTTTGGAAACTGAGTTTGCATTTTTTGGATTTAAATTGATCAAGATAAGTTAATTTTAGTGATTGGGGGTCACTGCTGGAAATTAACATTTTTGATCTTGAACCTTGTAATATGTCATTCAGTTATCATGATGAAAATTAATTGTTAATTTTTCTGGAATAATTAGTGATAAATATTTGTGAAATATTTAAAGAGATAATTATTTCATTGAATGACACTTGCCTAAACCACAATGATGAGATATTAGATCTTGATCATTGGTTTATCAACAAACATTGCTTTCATGAAAACCATAGTTTATCCTACTATAGTTGTAGGACAACATTTACATGAAAAACCCCTCTTGCTTGAATAGGATTGGGGATTTGTTTAGCAAATCTCCTTATAATATAATCAAAAAATGTTTTGATCTATATTATATGGTATAATTTCGATTGAAAGACCGATGAGCATCTCAAAGTACATGATGATCTATCTGGCATTATCCTTTCCTGAGGTGGATATGGTGTCTAGTCGGAGATCGCTGGGGTAGCGGGTTGCAACGTATGTGGTCCGTCCCACTCTCGCCGGTACTGGCCATGACAGCGGGTAGGGATTGGATAATGCCGGAGAAATCAAAGTGTATTTCTAATTATTAAAATTCAAAATAATACGTACTTTGAGATTATACCTACTATTCAAGTAAAATTCAAAGTTTGTTGATTAATAATAGGATTAATAATTGATTTAATGTGATTAAATTAATTATATCCTATGAAACACTCTATTATGAATAGATGTGTATTTCCCTTGGAAGAATTAATTATGTGAATATGATTCACGATAATTAATTACAAAATTTGAATACGAGGTGGAGGATCACATAAGTGACATACATGGTCTCCCGTCAAGGCGAAGGGTTTCCGTCGCCAGGGATTGTATGTAGGAGACGCCTGTCCGAAGTGACAGCTCCTGTATGCAAGCGCATCTGGATCGGGCTCTTTGCTTCTCGAAAGTGTAAGGCCGTATGCGTAGTGACCCCAATATCGAGTCCTCATATTATTGGGGCGATATTGGATTGCGCATAGCGAGTTCTAATCCTATTGATGGTTGGTTCAATTAGCAACGGGTCAACATCACCTTAGGGGTGGTGGGCCCGTGTGTTAAAGACCGAATTGGGAAATGCAAGTTGGACTTGCAAGGCGGAATGTGTTCCCACTTCTTTTTATCAGAGTCGCAGGTTCTCATATTATTGGGATGTGACAATGATAGGAAAGGAGATCCCAGATCTTGCTTGAGATATAGCGGTAAGTATATCTCTTACTTTGAAAGATGATTAGGGAATAATCTTTCATAGTAGACATAGCAAGACAAATTTGATTTAAAATTCCTAAATCAAAGTAAAATATGTATATTCAATATATATACCCTTATGCAAATTTCTTATTTCAGATAATCCTTCATTAAACCCACTCAATGTTATACTCAATAATAATCAGTAAAATATCATGGATTGGACTCATGATCCAGATATTATGCTTGCCAAATTGGACACATAATGTATGTGGTTGCAATGTGCAAGTTTCCTCAACATAATGAGGAGTGACAATTAAAAAGGACAATAAGACATCACTTTAGCATTTGTATGTCTCTATAGTCTTGATCTTTCATCGAGTGTACTTTGGAAGTGACATGTCGATGGTGATCATAATTATCGAATAATCCTTATAAAATCTAAGAAGATGTTCTGGCATACATATGTGCTCTAAACATTTAATCATGAATGACATGGTTCTCTGCACTATGCAGAATGGTGGCTCGAAAGAGATGATGTATTCGAAATATTTGAATACCTACCTGAACCAATGTTTTAGGAGTCTGGATGGATGTAGACATGATGAGTGTCATCATTCTACTGTCTATACTCTAGTCATTCATGAAGCTTCATAGTATTCACATTGTATGAATTTAATGAAGCATGTATAAATGTTGAAATGCTCTTACATTGAATTCTTTTGAATTTAACATAAGAGATCCTTGGTCTTGAACAATGGTTGTTTATAGATGAAGAGAGCACAGAGGAAGCGTGGGTCGGACCCATGTGAGAAGGAAAGTCAAAGAGTTGATTGTACTTCAGTGGCTTCCATATGACATCCAAAGAGTTGGATGAATCCCTATACTGCAATAACTTGATGTGTTGATAGTATGACTATCAAGTCTGTCTAGAATCCTTAGAGAAGGACTCAGATAGTGCATCATAATAATCTATATCTACATTTGATCATTGAAATTGACTTGCTTATTTGATAAGATAAAGTCTGATAATTGTATCTCAATCTTCTAACAACACTTGCAATGTGTTGCACATGTTTTAGAAGACTGAGAAAAATTTGATCTTAAGGTTTATAGTTATCCACATAGACATTGATGCAATTGTTGCAACAATCTCTATTGGATTGATATACTTCTTAATTTCAGTGGGAGAGCCTTAGTCTTAGAGAATGTCTCTATGACCTAGATATTAGAATACACTCATTGTTTGTTTCTAAATGTTGGAAATAAACATGAATTCTGGAATAAACCTATCATAAAGAGTTATGATGGATATATTTCAGATAATAATCTAGCATCTGGTGGACTCTACTAAATTAGAAATTTAATGAATGGTTCATTGAGATTTCTAATACTGAAAGTTAAACCTTATAAGATCAATAGGAGGATAAAGATCATTTGACAATGATTTAGCATCAAGTTTTTGGACATATGTCTGCTGATGAGATCAATAGACTAGTAAGATATGAAACTTTAGAATGTCTAAAATTTCAAATCTTACATACTTGTGAATATTGTATTCAAAGTAAAATGTCCAATACACCCTTTTGGGAAAGGTGTAAGATGTCAAGGTATTCGAGATCTCATACATATTGATGTATGTGAATCATCTATATCATAGTGAACATTGTGGATATGTGATATCTATTGATGATCATGTATGATATGAGATTTCTTCTCTTCACCTGAGAAACCTTTGAAATGTTCAAAGATTTCGTAATTTGGTTAGAACCAAAGTTTGAAGGAAGATTAAATGAATTTGATCTAACCAAGGTAGCAAGTACCTATTAGATAAATTCAAAGAATATCTTATGGAGATTTGAATATCATTTCTATCTCAATCCTCCTGACACACCTAAACTCAATGGAGTTGTAGGAAGATACAATTAGATCATGTGTGACATGATTTGATCAATGATGAATTTTAGCATAATTATCCCTTAGTTTCTAGGTATATATGTGTAGTAGAGACTACAATATATATATATCCTTAATAAGGTTCCATGCATGTAAGTTGGAATCTAGCACTTGAGAGTGCTACTTCATTAGGAAAATAAAGGATGGTATTGGATACCTACTTTATGACCTTGAGATTCTTAAAATATCTCATCTTTGAGAATGTGATTCTTATAGGATGACTCTCTTGAGAATCAAGATGAAAATGAAGTAAAGGAACTCATTTAATCTTGAGAAGATAATGAGGCTCCAGAAATCGGAAACTAAAAGGGGCGATTAAAGATGAAACACTAATACCTCTTCAAATGAGTTTGAGGATGTATTCCTTGTGTCATTTAAGTCTGACAATGATCGGACTTCATGTGATGAATCTCCTGAGGATCATAACATGGAAAGATGGATTTTAGCAATAAAGGTCTAAGGTAGACTTCATATACAAGTGTTGTATATGGACCCTCGAGGATCCACCTATAAGGGTTAGACCCATTAAGGTGTAAATGGATCTTCAATAGAAAGAGGGAAACTGATGAGAAGGTAGAGACCTTCAAAGCACGGTTCGTAGCCATGAGCTACACACTGAAGAGAAGACATCGATTGCGATGTGGCTTGCTTTTCAGTGATCATGCTTAAACCCATCAGAATATTGCTAACCCTAGCTACACAATTTGACTATGGCATCTTCAAGATGTGAGTCAAGATTGTATTCCTCTATGAATACCTCTTTGAGGATATTCACATGAAGTAGCCCCAGGGCTTCATGGTTGAGGAATGCAAGATGTGCTGGCTAAAGAACTCCATCTTTGGACTCAAATAAGTTTCGTGTAGTTGGAACATAAGATTTGATGAAATTATAATTGTTATGATTTCAAATAGAATCTTGATGAACCATGTGAAGCTTAGTGGGAGTGCCATTGTGTTCATCGTGCTAAATGTAGATAATATCCTAATCATTTGGAATGATATAAGGATGATAATAAGTGTTTTATGATCTGGCTATTCCATACCTTGAGATATGATCTCAAAAGATGCCTCTTGGATCTTAGTTCTGAAGGTGTTCAGAAGCAAAGAAAAGAGGGTATTGGGACTATCACATTTGTAGTACACCTTGGACATGTTCCATTTTCTGGAAATTCCAAGAAAGGCTTTCTTACCTTTAAGATTTGGTACTGACCCATCTAAAGGGATAGCACCTCAAAGAGTTGAGGAAGTGAATGCTAAAACTGGTTGCCCTTTTATGCATCAGTTATCAAAAGCTGAAAGTATACAAGATGTGTACAGAAGCCAGATATCTGCCATGCAGTGGGAGCAGTAAACTGTTACTAATCCTACTATGGAGATAGAACACTTAATTGCAGTAATAATAATAATATCTTCAAAGATGATAAGGCTTTAGAGATAGTGATCTCTAAGTCTTATCTTCAAGAAATTAAGACTTTTAGATGGAGATCTAAAAGGTCTTAATTGCGAATACCTTAGGAGATAGAGATCTCCAGGGATAAGGGTATTCTAATAAGGATAATAGAAATTACATACTGGTTGTAATAATATTTCTTTAAGTTGTAGTATCAAGGATACTATGACTGACAAGATTGAGTATTGGTTGCATTAGATGCAACATTCGCATTAGATGCGAGCATTGTTACTGGGGATATGCAAGTGCCGTAAAAGGACTTAGCGTAGTCTCGCGGGAACAGAGTGACTGATCGGCTTACCTAGCTATTTTCTAAATAGCCTATGATTGTCACATGAGTGTGGGTTTAAATGATTAGCCCATTAATGGCTCTTTGGGCTAGTGGGAGATTGTTGGACATGCGAGCCCACGACGAGCCATTATTGCAATAAATGTTATTGCACGTATCATTCCCTGATCTGAAATGAAGAATAAATAATTTGCATAATAGGTCCCTCTGTACAATTAGGGTTATGTACCATGGCCATCTTAATGATCATACAGTTGTTGATTCATTAAATGAATCATAGAGGCTGGTGCTTGGATGAAAATCTAATGGGTTAGATAGAGGACTCATCAAGCACCGTCAAATGATTATTAAGAGATGATCTCCAGCCTGAGTAGGAGATGGCAATCCTTTCTCGCATAGGCTGATATCTGACCGACCTCTTGATGCAGGTCCTCTGCATGGGAATAGTGATTCGGAGGTGTCAGATTAGTTAAGTCAATGGGTTTACTTAGCGAGATCGAGATAACCTAAGTCCTATGTTGAATGCTGTCACAGCATAGGCACACATCCTCTGACCGGAGACAGATGTGTTACTATATGTCTGACTATGTACATTTGGCAGACCAGTAGGTTGATGACCTAACCAAGGTCTATACACCGGCGAGCTGGTGTGCATATAAGGGCATATGAGTAATACGATCTCTCAAAGGGATCATACAGGTTCACCTATGAACCGGAAGACATGAGCTCACTCATGAGGTATTGGGACCGATCAAATTCCATGCATGGTCGTCGTGCTTTGGAAGCATGACAAGTATTTGAAGGTATGACATATGCTTTGGGAAAGCATATGATCGATACCAAATCCCAAATGACCAAGATTGAGAAACTTGGTGATCAAACCCTGAAGAAGACAGTATAAAATAGATATTCATCTTCAGGTTGATCATTGGTCTTCCAGTATGCAGGATGTGCAGGTATTGGGAATACCTAAGGGTGATGTGATCATAAACGATTGTATAACCATGACGCTTCCAGTCCGAGGGAATGATGAAACAGGGTCTGGATTTTAGTGACTCGTCTCAGTAGAGAAGTAACTTGATCTTAGTCCAAATGTTGGACATTGATCTGAATGTGATTCAGATGCAATGAGAAGATTAAGTATACGGACTTGATTTAATCAAGCATCTATGAGAGGTCCGTTAGATCTGGATTTGAGATGAGATCTCAACATCCAAGTCACTATACGTGGAACAATACAATCGCCCTGTCCTTATCTCCAAGTATCTATGGAGAAGGCGCATTATTCTTGAAGGAGTTCAAGAATAATTCCTGTGATGAATTTAGTATCCAAGCAAGAAGATTTTGATGATTAAGTGAGATTTAATTATCAAAGTATAATATGAATAAGATTCATATTATGAGAATGTATCCAAGATAATTAAATGAGATTTAATTATCAAGTACAATATGAATAAGATTCATATTGTGAGAATGATTATCTAAGATAATTAAATGGGATTTAATTATCGAGGATTAAGAGAATGTGGATGACACTATCCATGATTATATGTGTATTATAAATATGATTTATAATATACATATATAAGAGAGAGAATCAATGTGAATAGCATTTGTTAATTAATAATGTGGATTAGATTCACATTTATTAATTAATTGGAAATGCA
The DNA here is from genome assembly GCA_037367405.1 of Ottelia alismoides. Lineage (NCBI taxonomy): Eukaryota > Viridiplantae > Streptophyta > Magnoliopsida > Alismatales > Hydrocharitaceae > Ottelia > Ottelia alismoides. The sequence continues at coordinate 697,098 of JAZKJV010002036.1, read as the reverse complement.
ATTTACTAACTAGTTTGGGTTGTGAATATGATTCACATAATATTCAATGGCATGATTGAAATATTCACAAAATTAATTGGGAATTAATTTGGTGAATATTAATTAAGGAATAATAAGATAAATAAAAAGGAGCCAAAATTAACCACCATTCATAGGTGGCGTCACCCATGAATTGTTCATGGGTGACGCCCCCCTTTTTTAGGGAGGTTGGTTGACTCCATTTTATTTATCATATTTTTTCTTAATTAGTTTATGTTAAATTAAATTATGTTGATAATGTTGCAACATTTTTTAATTTAAAATTAATGTTGTTGGTTTTAACCAACAACAATCATAGCCATTGATTTAGCATGGACCAAGCATAGCCCTTGGATCCATGAGTCCCATGGATTGAGATCCATTGGACCCTAAACTAGTATAAAAGGAGGGCTAGGGTAGCCTTTTCCAACACACAACATTCTTGAGTTGAAGAACTCTATTCTCTCTCCCTCTCATTCTCGTGCTCTTTCTCTCTCTCTCTCTCCATAGGGTGGCCGACCACCATTGTTGAGAAAGGAGAGAAGTTCTCGCCTTCGACGACTCGAGGATCTCCTTCTTCTTTGTGGCTACTTGCTGTAGAGGAAGACGACGGATTTCGCTTGACGAAATCAGGGGATCTATTGCTTGGGATCTTCATCGAGGATTGCGGGAGGGACGCGACTCATCATCGTGCCCGCAAGTGCGTTCTTCGTGGATCGGACTTGAGACAGGAGGATCTCTTGTTTGGGATCTCGCGATCACAACCACGCTACAAAGGTATTCCTTATACTTTGTGGTTTGATGAAACGATCCGAGAAGTGTTCTCGTGATCATGTGGTTTCATCATTAGATTTAAATTTTTTAAATTCCGCTGCACCTTGCGACTAGTACGACTAGTCGCCCCGATCGTATTCGATGCGATCGTCACGCTTCCGTGATGCGCTTGAGGATTCTCAATATCCTTTAAAAAATACCTTTTTTATTTTATTTCTACTTCTGACTACTTTGTAGGCCTTCCAAGCCAACCCGTGCTCCTTGAGTTCGACTCTGGTGATGAACCGCGAAATCGGCCCTCTAATAATGCTAAATTAGCACATGTAATCATCATCGTAGTCGGGCCAATTTTGGTCATCAAAAAGATCCCCTCATTTAAATATATGTTATGGTCAATCAAAATGAGATGATCGTATTTTTTTTTACTTGGTAAGATACCAAGGTCGAACTCAGGGATACGAGCCTCTCTCGTATTAATCAGATTTAAATGTGTTTAATTAAGTGTTGAAATTAATCATATAGGTCAAATGATGCAAAGACACAACAATTAAAATTAAACATGCATTTTTTATCCATTTTTTTTATGCAAGTAGATGCAATGCAATGCAATGGGGATATGCCCTAAATAGAGAATAATGAGCAAAAGTAAATACGAGTTAATTTCGAGTTCCTTAAAAGAAAAAAGGCCGATGTGATGACTAATATAAAGAAAGGCATCATATTAGGCTCAAGTAGACACAATCTCTATAAAATAATACATGACAAAATTATTGTGTCCAAAACAGTAATCAAGCATGCCATTAGAAAGAGCATCACACTAGCTTTAAAATGAAACTGAAATCATCTTAATCGGATAAACAGAGCTCAAGATATTCAACAAAGAAAGCAAGGGCATAACTGAAATAAAACATGAAAAGATAACTACAAAAAGGTCCCTGGGAGGGACTAAAACGCAATTAAAATAAAGACGATTCCTTCCCTGTAATTTACCCAAACGCGCGGGGACCTTTCTGCAAATATGTAGAATTCGAGGGCTCCTCCGCAAATTACCCAGAAAGCACGCGCCTGGCACGCGTCTTTTCTAGGCTCGGACGTTGGCTTGGGATCAACGGAGGTTCGTAGTTTCTTCGGCGCAGGCTCGGAAGTTCCGAAGCTCGATGCAGGCTCGGCCAAGGCTCGGCCAATCCAAGCCTCTGGCTCGGTGGCTGAGGCTCGGGGGTTCTCTGGTGTCGCCACGTGTCTAGGCATGGACCATTCGATCGTGGTGATCGAATGGCTCTGGGAGTCGGCGACGTGGCCGCCTGGGCGCCATTGGATCAGAAGGATCCAACGGCATCTGGAGAAAGCTCGGGATGATGGCGTGGCTGAATCTGAGCCGTTGGATCGAGATGATCCAACGGTCACTGCTATCCCATCTTCCTCCTCGACTGGTGGCGGGGCCCGAGCTCCGGCGAAGAAGCTCTTCCTCCGCCGCTCTGTCCTGGGCCCTGTGGTGGTCACCCGATGCTCCTGAAGGGTCGTCGAAGAAGAAGGGAGCTCAGGCGAGGTGTCTGGCTTCTTGGTTCGAGTCGCCGGAGCGCTGATGTCGAGGGTGATATTGATGAAGTTTGCGCCGGCGAGCGTCCGGCCATTGAAGCCTCTCGTTGACCTGCATGGTTAGGGTGTAGCCGAAGCGAACAAGAAGTGCGTGCGTGCGTGAGTGGACTGTGATGGGAGCTCATCGGGGACGGAGAAGGCGGAGAGCTCGGAGCTCCTCCGCCGCGGATGGCGGAGGAGGTGGGTCGGACGTGTAGAGGTATGGAGGAGCTGGGAAGATGGTGCGCGGTGAAGGGGGAATGAGGGCGGAGCTAACTGGGTGGTCAATGGAGGGAAAGAACGGCCGGAGTGACCGAGAAAAAAATCGAAGAAATTAACTAAAAATACAAAGAAAGAAGACGAAGCTTACCTGGTCGGGGGCGGATCGGAGGACTTGGCTGGAGCTCTAAGCGAGCTCCGGGTCTTCGCAACGTACTGGGCAGCCTCCCCAGCGAGCTCGGGCGGCTATAGGTCGCCGCAACTCCGCCGTCGAAGGCGGAGGGTCTCACCAGGAGCCTCGTCGTCTTCGCTCTATCCGACCACCTCCCCCTGTCACTGGGAGGTGGCGGAGGGCTGGGCGAGGCCCCATGTAAAGATGGACAGGCAAAAATCGAGGTGGGGGCGGTGTTATTTGAAGATCGAAGTGGCGGAGCCGATGGTGGGCGACGTGGTTTTGAGGGGAAATGGGGACGACTGGGAGGGAGTTATGGGTCGTGGAGGTGTGCGCGAGGGAGAAGGATGATGGGGGTTGACCGGGAGGTGTTTGGTTAGGTGTGAGGGGCTCTGGAGTCGTGGAGAAAATGGAAAGGGGGAGAGGTGTGCAAGTGTTGAATCGTGGGAGAGTGGGGAACCGCTGGAGGTTGACGACGACCTGCAGCCGTTGGATCTGGCGATCCAACGGCCGTCGTTGAGGCGCAAAGGGAAGGCCGTGATTAGATCTGGGGCGGTGAGATCGATGGTCGATGAAGCAGCCACGTGGCGTGAGGGACGGGCAGGCGGATGCGAGCGGTCGAGATGGATCCTTGCGTCTGATCGAAGGGATGGAATCAGATCTAGGGATAACGGCGGAGATGTAAGATCGGAGATGCCATCAAGTGGCCTATGAAGCGCCACGTGTCGTGTTCTGGACGAGGCGCCTAACGAATGGCGCCAGATGGAAACGCGGGGAAGATCTGATGGCTGAGGTCAATGAGCGGCGCGGAGAGGCCTGGACCGTTGGATCAAGAGGCCGATCCAACGGTCGGAAGGACAGGCGGATAAAACAGAAGAGGCGGGGCCACGTGGCTCGCCCAGATTGGGCCACGTGGCCCAATCAGGTTATCGCAAGAGTATTTTTGATTTTTTGAGGGCTTATTTGGTCGAATTTGAGAAAACTCAAAACATGAAAGTTGTAGATCTTGACGAGATCTACAAGTTTCATGTTGACCAAAACTCGAAAAGAGATCAAAACATGGACACGAAATATTTTGAGGGTATTTTTATGTCTAAAAATACCACGAATTTTTGTTTTGTCATTTTTTTGTGGTTTTTAATTTATTTAGGACTCTGTTAATTATTAGACACTAACAGGGATTTATTGACAAACACTTAAGCAAGGGGGTTAATTATGAGAAATAAAGATGATGAAACTGAGGTTCATCACCCCCCTATACTTAAACTCTGCTCGTCCTCGAGCATCAAAAAGAATGACTAAGTTGGATTAACCCCCTTGTGCATGTGAATACCGGATCCAATCTGATCAAGTCGACTCGGCTTCAGAGATCCAAAATTTTAGAGTTCAACCCAGCCTTAATCAAGAGGCTTCCAATTCCTCTACTTCTCTAGACTCTCTCTGATGTACATATAAACTAAAGGATATGAGTTTAGTGTTGACTGCAATTCTGAAAGTAGAGTCAATTCGTCACCCAAAATCTTGGTCCGAGAAAATTCCTAAGGACCCAATCCTCAGCACTAGGGAATAAATCAAATCTTGCATTCAGTCTACCGTCTCTTTAGTTTGTCAGACTTAGAAAATGTGGATGGTAGGCCAGAAAAATGGAGGGCATGGGATTGTGTAAATTCTTCTCTCCCTCTCATTGGAACAAGGATTCTCTCTAGTGCCATTTTACGCAACACATTTTTTTGGTGTTGATCAGTGCGTCCGTCAAGAGAAGTTGGAGCCGTCTGCACTTGTTTTCCTGGGAGTACACCGAGGTGTGTCTCTTTTGAGTACCTATCGTACCTTCGACACCCAGACTTGTAGCATTTACGATGCAGAGCCCTTTTTTGGTGCAAGCCCGACTCCTGGTCCTAATAGCGGTGGTCCAAGTGGACACTTTGAAAAGTTTGGGAGCGCTCGCCTTTGGTGGAAGCTCTTTGATATTTGACTTGGTGGAATGAGAGCTTTTCTTTGACATTTCATTGCTTTGTAGTATTTGTGGCTAGCTCCACTGCTTTTACCAAGAGTTGGCGCACACTGATCAACATTTTTTATTTATTTTTCACACCCAGGCACTTAGGTCAATATCAAGAGATTAGTATAAGAATCAAGTTCTCATACTGGCTAATATTGCTGACACTCAGGTTTCCTGAAGCCTCCAAAGATTTTATCCCATCCTCGAGCATCATTAGATCAAAATCCAAATTCGACTTCCTCATCCCAATCCCTCAGGTGAAAAATCAACTCATCTCAATCAAAACCGCAGTCGTGCATGTGATGTGCTGATCATATTCTTTTGTCTGAGACTAAGCATGGAATATAGCATGCAAATCTAGAAACCTAGGGGAATATGGATGATTAAGTCGAAGACCCTGATGGCTAAGGCTGGTTATCCTAAAATCTCAAAGACTTCTAAAAGCTAAGTCTTCTTGACCGAAATCAGATCCTGGGTGAATGTGAAAATGTAGAGGACTAATCCAACTTCTTCATTCAAAAACAAGTCACTTTTTTTTTTAACTTCAAGAGATATTAGAACTTCCTAAACTCAATTGAGCATCCGTGGTTCAGCCAGTATGGATGTAAGTACAGGCCGAAGCCCGTTGCTTGAGGACGGGGCCTTGCGCGATGTCCTCTAAACCATCCAATCTGCTAAGGGTGAACCCTCACTGAACGCGGCTGACTTAATTGGGCTTAGTTAGTCATTAATAGCTCCTAAAGGTTTTTAGGGGTTTTCTGATTTTTATGGATTTTAATAAGAGTTAAAACACAAGTTAGACTCAACTTTCCTTAAAAAAGAGATGGCAATTTTTCAAAACTCATGTCACACAAAATGAAAAATTTTCAAAACATTTTCAAAAATCATTTTCGAAATTATTTCTATAAAATAGTGTAACATAATATCGAAAAACCTCGAAAATCCTTTGAGTTTTCTTAGTCCAATGAATTTTACCTTAGCCAAAAAGTTTTTAATTTTTCAAATTTTTCAGATTATAGCTAAAGTAAATATACGGTATATACGGTATACCCCCCTATACTTAAACATTGCTATGCCCTCATAGCACTAAATGTTACAAGTACATAGTTCCACTTAAGTATAGAAGAATATACGGGAGCTAAGAGGGGCTCCCCCTATACTTAGGTTAGAAATAACCTAAGTATAAAGGCAAGAAAAGATGAGTAGAGAAATCACGGGGACTTGGGTCCCCCCTATACTTAGGCTGAGATTAGCCTAAGTATAAAGATGGGATTTGATGTTGGAAGAGACCCAAGGTGAACGAAGAAGAAGGATGAATATACAAGTGAGCGGCTGAATCTTCGGAGATGAAATGGAGTGTCTTTGGATTTTGGGGTGTGTGTAGCAAACATGGCTCAATTCAAACAAGCAAACCCATAGTTTCACCAACTCACACATGAAACCAACCAAGGTTGGTTAATATCTTGTCCATTTTATTGGTGATAAAACATTAAATATTTACGCGAAGAAAATGTGAATCAAGGCATAGCGCGGGTGTTGCTCTCCCAAAACCGTATTTTACTCCATTTTAGGTTGACTTGCAATTAACAGTCCCAATTTTATTTAAATATTATCACTGAATTAAGGTTAGCACATCAATCAGAAAATCATCGTCTACCGTTCATTCCATTTTCCATTTATCCTAGGTGATCAATCTAGAAAAAATGAAAGCCGATAAAAACATGTATACGATGAAGAAAAACGCGATCGAGGCTAAGCGAGAAATCATGCAGTGATTTGACGATAAAAGCCGCAAAAAAAAATCTGGGCCGTTTTGAAAACCAAAATCTAAGTATGCAAGTCGAATAAAAGCCGCACCTAATCATACATCTATTAGCGGTGATTGATATCCATGAATTTTAGCTAAGTGATGCGAGATTAAGTGCGTCTATATTTTGCGTGTGTCCTAACCTACGATCAAGCACAATAAAATATGAAAATTGAGCTCGGAGAGCCGTGTGCCTAGGTCCTAGGTCGACACTCAAGTGGGGACGATCCCCACACAACCACATTCGTCCGATTACAATCGCGAGTCTTCGATCGAAGACCGTTGTAAAGACGAGTTATTAACAATATAATGCAACAAAAATGAGAGACACTTTTTTTTTCTTTTCATCCTCCTTTGCTCCAAGCATGCTCCTGCGGCTCCTCGCAGCGGGGGAACTTCCTGCTCCTCGCCTCCTTGATCCATCAAGGGCCCTGCCACAGAAACAATTGTTAGAGATCAAATAAGGAAGGAAAATCCTTATATGCAAAATATATGACTATTTAACCTATAAAAAGAAACACTAGATTAATCACACAAAAATCCAAAAAATAAAAGAAATGAGCCGTGTCCCGGCAACGGCGCCATTTGACGAACCGCAAAATCGGCCCTCTAATAATGTGCTTTTAGCACATGGAATCATCATCGTAGCCGGGCCGATTTGGGTCGTCAAAAGATCACCTCGTTTAGATATAAGCCATGATGAATCGGAACGAGGTGATCGAATTTTTTTTTTACTTGGTAAGATACCAAGGTCGAACTCAGGGACACGAGCCTCTCTCGTATTAATCAGATTTAAATGTGTTTAATTAAGTGTTGAAATTAATCATATAGGTCAAATGATGCAAAGACACAACAATTAAAATTAAACATGCATTTTTTTATCCATTTTTTTTATGCAAGTAGATGCAATGCAATGCAATGGGGATATGCCCTAAATAGAGAATAATGAGCAAAAGTAAATACGAGTTAATTTCGAGTTCCTAAAAGAAAAAGGCCGATGTGATGAATAATATAAAGAAAGGCATCATATTGGGCTCAAGTAGACACAATCTCTATAAAATAATACATGACAAAATTATTGTGTCCAAAACAGTAATCAAGCATGCCATTAGAAAGAGCATCACACTAGCTTTAAAATGAAACTGAAATCATCTTAATCGGATAAACAGAGCTCAAGATATTCAACAAAGAAAGCAAGGGCATAACTGAAATAAAACATGAAAAGATAACTACAAAAAGGTCCCCTGGGAGGGACTAAAATGCAATTAAAAATAAAGACGAGTCCTTCCCTGTAATTTACCCAAACGCGTGGGGGACCTTTCTGCAAATATGTAGAAATTCGAGGCTCCTCCGCAAATTACCCAGAAAGCACGCGCCTGGCACGCGTCTTTTCTAGGCTCGGACGTTGGCTCGGGATCACGGAGGTTCGTAGTTTCTTCGGCGCAGGCTCGGAAGTTCCGAAGCTCGATGCAGGCTCGGCCAAGGCTCGGCCAATCCAAGCCTCTGGCTCGGTGGCTGAGGCTCGGGGGTTCTCTGGTGTCGCCACGTGTCTAGGCATGGACCATTCGATCGTGGTGATCGAATGGCTCTGGGAGTCGGCGACGTGGCCGCCTGGGCGCCATTGGATCAGAAGGATCCAACGGCATCTGGAGAAAGCTCGGGATGATGGCGTGGCTGAATCTGAGCCGTTGGATCGAGATGATCCAACGGTCGCTGCTATCCCATCTTCCCTCCTCGACTGGTGGCGGGGCCCGAGCTCCGGCGAAGAAGCTCTTCCTCCGCCGCTCTGTCCTGGGCCCTGTGGTGGTCACCCGATGCTCCTGAAGGGTCGTCGAAGAAGAAGGGAGCTCAGGCGAGGTGTCTGGCTTCTTTGGTTCGAGTCGCCGGAGCGCTGATGTCGAGGGTGATCTTGATGAAGTTTGCGCCGGCGAGCGTCCGGCCATTGAAACCTCTCGTTGACCTGCATGGTTAGGGTGTAGCCGAAGCGAACAAGAAGTGCGTGCGTGTGTGAGTGGACTGTGATGGGATCTCATCGGGGACGGAGAAGGCGGAGAGCTCGGAGCTCCTCCGCCGCGGATGGCGGAGGAGGTGGGTCGGACGTGTAGAGGTATGGAGGAGCTGGGAAGATGGTGCGCGATGAAGGGGGAATGAGGGCGGAGCTAACTGGGTGGTCAATGGAGGAAAGAACGGCCGGAGTGACCGAGAAAAAATCGAAGAAATTAACTAAAAATACAAAGAAAGAAGACGAAGCTTACCTGGTCGGAGGCGGATCGGAGGGCTTGGGCTGGAGCTCTAAGCGAGCTCCGGGTCTTCGCAACGTACTGGGCAGCCTCCCCAGCGAGCTCGGGCGGCTATAGGTCGCCGCAACTCCGCCGTCGAAGGCGGAGGGTCTCACCAGGAGCCCTCGTCGTCTCGCTCTATCCGACCACCTCCCCCTATCACTGGGAGGTGGCGGAGGGCTGGGCGAGGCCCCATGTAAAGATGGACAGGCAAAAATCGAGGTGGGGGCGGTGTATTTGAAGATCGAAGTGGCGGAGCCGATGGTGGGGCACGTGGTTTTGAGGGGGAAATGGGACGACTGGGAGGGAGTTATGGGTCGTGGAGGTGTGCGCGAGGGAGAAGGATGATGGGGGTTGACCGGGAGGTGTTTGGTTAGGTGTGAGGGGCTCTGGAGTCGTGGAGAAAATGGAAAGGGGGAGAGGTGTGCAAGTGTTGAATCGTGGGAGAGTGGGGAACCGCTGGAGGTTGACGACGACCTGCAGCCGTTGGATCTGGCGATCCAACGGCCGTCGTTGAGGCGCGAAGGGAAGGCCGTGATTAGATCTGGGGCGGTGAGATCGATGGTCGATGAAGCAGCCACGTGGCGTGAGGACGGGCAGGCGGATGCGAGCGGTCGAGATGGATCCTTGCGTCTGATCGAAGGGATGGAATCAGATCCAGGGATAACGGCGGAGATGTAAGATCGGAGATGCCATCAAGTGGCCTATGAAGCGCCACGTGTCGTGTTCTGGACGAGGCGCTAACGAATGGCGCAGATGGAACGCGGGGGAAGATCTGATGGCTGAGGTCAATGAGCGGCGTGGAGAGGCCTGGACCGTTGGATCAAGAGGCCGATCCAACGGTCGGAAGGACAGGCGGATAAAACAGAAGAGGCGGGGCCACGTGGCTCGCCCAGATTGGGCCACGTGGCCCAATCAGGTTATTGCAAGAGTATTTTGATTTTTGAGGGCTTATTTGGTCGAATTTGAGAAAACTCAAAACATGAAAGTTGTAGATCTTGACGAGATCTACAAGTTTCATGTTGACCAAAACTCGAAAAGAGATCAAACGGAGGACACGAAATATTTTTGAGGGTATTTTATGTCTAAAAATACCACGAATTTTTGTTTTGTCATTTTTTTGTGGTTTTTAATTTATTTAGGACTCTGTTAATTATTAGACACTAACAGGGATTTATTGACAAACACTTAAGCAAGGGGGTTAATTATGAGAAATAAAGATGATGAAACTGAGGTTCATCACCTGGTCGCTATACCAGGTTAAATAAATAGCGAAGACCACTATTCATGCTTTTTGATTGTTTGCTCTATTTGGTGGTCTGATTTTTCTTGATTGACTGAGTCTCTCTATTCTGGTCGCAACGACATCGAGTATTTTAACCTTAGCCCGATAGTGAGAGGTTTCCTCGGTCATCAGAATGGCGCCGTTGCTGGGGCGCATAGCTTAGTAGTCTTTTGATTTTCATTTTTGTTCGAATTTCAGTTCCGCGGCTTTTCCTGTGGCTTTTCCTTCTTCCTTGACTTTTCGCAGCTTCTTTATTTTCTTTTGTTTTCTTTTTATTTTCTTTTATTTTATTTTGTTTTTGTTTGTTTTTATTTTGTTTGCATATATTTTATTTTATTTCATCTTGCATATTTTTATAATAATCTGGTTCGATACACCTCTGTTGGTTTTCTTGCAAGGGCCTGAGGACCGAGGTGGCTTTTTCTCGGAAAGCCGAAGCAACCACAGAAGCCGGAGGCGGCTCTCTTCTCTACAGAGCCGCCGGAGAGCGTAAGGAGACGAGCGGGAGTACGGGAGTCGTAGTTTAGCTTAGTTAGCTTTCGTTTCTCTGCATACCATATTATTGTAATAATACAGGGACAAGACTCAGACTTGTGGACTTTTCAGGGTCTGTTTTGCCGAGCACCGGTGTGCTCGGGGGACCCCACTGCTGTTTTGGTTTTCACTGCTTTCTTTCTTTTGTTTTTCATGGATTTTTGTGCTTGAGCCCCTAGATTTAGGTTTTTATTTCGTTGAGACAGGTAGCATTAGGTCCAAAGCCCTACTAAGAATATTTGTTCCTATAAATCATGCTTGGACGTAGACAAATAAACCAGTGCTTCACGATAATAGGAGCTTCTGTTTAGGATGGTTCTCGCCTTTTCATCCATATAGATTAGTTTTATATTATGCGCGGATCATAATTGCATGTAGACTGCTGGAGCAAGGTACGCCTTCTATCTCGTGCATGCATCATTGATTTCTTCGCGTATCGGCTTTTCCATCTTCCTCTCCCTGTTTTCTAGATTTAGGAAAAAAAGGAAATCGGAAAATTTGTTAGACGTTGTTTGCTTGAAAAAATATCTAAAAAAAACAATAAAATCGGTACTGCTAAACACACTTGACCCTAAAAAACATCTCATTTAAAAATCTATCTTGGGGAGAGTAACCCCCTCCTTGTTTGATTTGGATGAGTGAGAGAGTGACACGCACCCTAGCCTAGAGGCATATCTGATTTCTTGACAGACTACCGTCCTTTTATTCGGGACAGTCTCTTAAGAGTATTGGATTCCTATCAGCTCACGTAATCGCTCTGAAAGACTGACTTCATCACCTAAATAAAATTGACAAGATAATTGATCGATCCTTTGCGGTCTTCAGCTCAGTGTTGAATAGGTGAATCGGGGGTTTGCTTACTCATCTTATGTGTTTCCAGATCCCTTCCGCCTTCCCATCTATCTTCTCCTCTGCCTATCCTCCAGTCATTTTTCTCCCTCCCACCCTCCCTTCACTTTTCTCTTCCTCTTCTGTATCCCTGGATGATGGGCCCCCCTCACTTCTTGCTGACTCTTATGGCTTCTCCACCTTCTGACCATCAGTCCAATCCACCTTCGAGGGTGGTCGGATCTCTGACCAACCTCCCGTTCCCTCCCTCCCATCCCTTTCATTCTTCGGGGCATGCTGCGCTAGACGTCCGTGGAGATCAGATTGGGCAGATGCGAGACCGGGACAATAGCATTGCTGGATTGAGAGTGCACTTCATACATGATCACAAAGAGCAGATGCGAGTTTTAGATGACTCCTACGACAGGAAGATCAATGAGCATATGGACCAAGGAGCTCAGTCAGCATCTACAGTTAGTTGCTTCATTTTGGACTTGGGGTTTATTCAGAGACTGCCGACATTTTTAGGGGAGGTACACAAGGAACCCTATCTTCACCTGTTCGAGTTCAAGGAGTTCTGCAGGACACGGATTTATTCGGATACCACTGCGGAGGAGCTAATGCTAAAGGCCTTCCCTTTTACGCTTCAGGATAGAGCCATGAGATGGCATAGACAATTGGGAAGGAGATTCGCTACGTGGGGAGAGTTACGGTTCCAGTTTCTACAGAGATACTTTCCCTTGCATAGAGATGATATGATGTGGTCTCGGATCATAGAGTTTTCAGTAGACCCCAGGAGCCAGTGCACGAGGCATGGTTGAGGTTTCTTGACCTCTTGAGGAGATTTCCTGAGCACGGGCTTTCACCGACAGACCTTATCGAGATCTCCATGAGGGGGATGACCGCAGAGCAGATAGCACTGGTGATTACCTCATGTGGCGGTTCACACGCAGTTCTGACATTGAGTTGCTGGATGCCTTCTCGAGATTACTTTCACAGAGACCATCTTCATGAGATGCTGTAGTCGGTACACCACATGAGGATGTTGAAGTACCAGTAGGGTGTGCCACATATGATGGGGATACAGCGTCTACACACCCGATCGAGGACTTGGATTCTGCAGCACCACAAATTACAGAGGAGACGACTGCCATAGTGGAGAATCTGACCCAGAGACTACTTGAATTCCCGTCGGTCTTCCAGCTAGAGTTCGAGGCAGCCCCGGAGTTTTCAATTGACGACTCTTGGATATCAGATCTTTTGATATTCAAGGAGATTGAGGAGCCCCCGCTACTACAGCCATCGATCCAGCCACTACAGAGTTCAGCCTCGGATGATTCAGCTTCTATTCTGCAGAGACACTTCTCGGATTCAGACAAATACCAGGACTCAACCCAGCAACCAGAACTCAATATAGGATACCACTTTGAGATATCAAACATAGATAGTCTTGTATTTGAGCCTAGTGACCTCCACATTGATGAGACAGATACTTTTTCTGAGGACCAGATGACAACCAGCATTGCCGCAGAGCGAGGATCAGTTTCAGCCACATTGCCAGCCTCCGCGGTGTTGACCAGTACCTTTTCCTGCTTCCAGATTACCCTGAGCCAGACTTCAGATGATAATGCATGCTGGTGCACAGAGTTGGCGCTCGACAGCAGCGCAGATGCCCTTTTAGATCCTGATCTTCTCCTCACTGATGATCTTGCATTCCTCCCCAAGGGTTATCTGCGGGATAATGCCACACACGATGTGTACTTCTGAGAGTGTAACAGATCTGGCGGATCTCGAAACCGAGTCTTCCGATTCTTCTGATTCTAAGTCATCTCACCTCAACGACCCTCGCGAGGATGAGCCGATCCTTGAGATATTCGATGATCAATCTGATTTGTCTCCATTATATGCATCGGATATCAGTTTTCGTAGAGAATCTCCTGATCTTGATTTTCCACACCTTTTTGAGACACTGATTGATGTGGAGGATTCCATGACTGATCCATCCTTCTCCACATTTGATTTCTTCGGCTCTACATTCCACTCCAATCTATTCCTGAGCCGATGATTCCTTTTGTGCTATCGGATCCCAATCACATTTTCCCATATCCTTGGCCGGTAGCAGACACCTGCCTGATTGCATACCTGGGTGTCCTTGTTTACACTATTGATTTCGTCGTTGTTCTCATACCGAGACTGCGAGGACAGTACGGCATTCACCTTATAGATTCCGTCCTGAACCTTGACACAACATTATCCTAGCCTTTGCGCCTAGCTAGGGGCGTAAAACCTAGCGCTTGTTGAGAGGCACCTCAACATTGTACCCTTTTGTACATACATGTTTCATCTTGATTTGATCGTTCTTTCTTCCGTGTGTTTTCACCCAAGGTCTCATATAAGATTATCTTTGCTATACTTAGGATATACCTCATCCTTAGTATAGGGGGGTGGAAACACCGAGTTGTTCTATTCGTTCTGTTTCATTACTCCTGTTGTTGCCTATACTTAAGGAATTTTCACCTTAAGTATAGGGGGAGTGATGCCCTTCCATCTTGTATATATTTGTTTGTTTGTTTTCTTCGTCGTTTTCTACCTCTTCTTTGTTTCCTATACTTAGGGATATTTTACCCTAAGTATAGGGGAGGTAGACCATGTACATTCTCCGCTCGGATTTCCCTTTGTGAAAAGCCTGCTATACTTAAGATTGCTTGATCCTAAGTATAGGGGAAAACCCTGAGACCCTCTTGCATTTATATTCTTTCATTTGTCTTTGTATATAGCCTTCCTTTTCACTTCCCTATACTAAGCACGAGTTATGTCTTCTTCATCGCTCTTGACTTTGAGGACATCGTTCGAGCTAAGTATAGGGGGAGTTGTATATATTTCATATATACATTAGCCACAACTCGTACTTTGTATGAGTGTGTTAATAAATAAAATGTCTAAAACCCAAAAATCCATAAAAATTAAAAAAATTTCCTTGTAAACAAAATTCTTTTATTGCACATACATAGCTAGTTGTATAAATTATTTTTGTAAAAATGTTTGTAAAAAGCTTTTGTGTAAATAGCTTGTAAATATTTTCATATCAAAATTATGTATATAGTACAAAATTTTTGTAAAATGTTTTGAGAAACAAAACTTTGCAAAATCCTTGTGTAAATTTGTGTAAATATTTTGCAAAACTTGCATTCATGCATACGTCCATGTTTTCAAAACATTTTTTAAAAATTTTGCACATATGTAAATATGGTGTAAATTGCATCTTTGTAAATACTTATACAGTTTTTTTCCTGGATCATAGTTGACAATTAAACTAGCCTGGAATTAAATTGAAAAATGGATCTTGGTTAAGATCTTAATCCACGTAATTCTAAGACGAACCTTATAGGGCTTAGGGTTGAGACTTTTCAGGTCCACGGTGACTTAATTCTTTGAGTCCACTAGGCTATGATCATATGTAATCTCGATGAGCCTAAGTAGAGCACTTAACAACACACACATGACTCATTCAGACAATGGCTTTACTTGGACCAACACTTTATACCGAGCTCTCTATGGATGAGGTGGTGAGGAGGCAGTCTTCCTTGACTTGAGGTAGCATATGAGGGTAGTACTTCTAGGCGGAACCTCTCTTCTTCTTATAGTGAAGGAAGTGCATTTCAACTTGGTATGGTCGCCATGAGGTCTAACGACAGGAGTTGTGGGTTGCAATAATGCTTCAAAAGAGGGAAAGTCTACTGGCTCAAGAGGAAAAACTCCTTATATACATATTCTGCACTTTGTAGATATGTTGTATATATGCACATCAAAAAAATGCAAAAGAAAAGAAAACTCCAAAAAAAGTGGTGGGTCTGATAGAAAATGATAATCCCACCGGAGTGTGTATAGTGCAATAAGCAAAGCTTGAGACTCATGTTCCATCTTATGTAGCTTGCAGCAGGGAGACTTAGCTACACTGGTTGAGCTCCCAGGGATACATGGCTACACTGGCCATGGTCCATTCTCTTCTTCCCCCTCTTCTTGAGCCGGTTGAACTTGAACTTAGAAGTGAATACCTTGCTCCACGAGGAAAGAGTGGCCAGACTAGGGCATTAGAGTTACCTTATTGGGGAGGGTTGTCATTTTGCTACTTCTGAGGTGGAGAGCTAGATCTCACTTACATAGTACAAGGAAAGATTCATGGTCTTCAGGGTTTGTGTATGTAGACTTGTTATGATCTGGATTGTTGAGGAGTCTTGACTATAGATTAGTGGAACCTAGAGGCTGTTAAGTTTTAAACCTAAGTCTAAATAAGGTTCTGACGCATTAATAATCCAAAGATCTGACTGAGCTCTATACTCCAATTTAATGAAGCCAAGTTTAATAATCAGCATTGATTCATTCTTTTTCCCTTCTTTTTCTTTTTTATTTCTTTTTCACTTCTTTTTCAAATAAGTGTTTTCTAGGGGACTAGCAAAGTTAAGTATATTGGGGTAATGAATCCACATTCATCACTCTTTATTCTTTTATTTTAGCTACAAAACTTTGCAAAACACCATGTATATATTTGTAAATAGAATAAATTACCAAAATGCATGCATTGTGTAAATATTAATAATTAGCATGTTTTTGTGCAAAAATAAAAGAATAAAGAAACAAAGAAAAAGAAGGAGATATTTATATAAATATCGAGTGACCCGAACCCAAGGGAGGGCCAAGCATTGGCCTGACCGCAAAAGAACCCAAGTAGAGAGAGATAGGGCCATTCCCGATAAATATGCTCCCTCATGTACATATTTTATTTTATTAAAAATAAAACAAAAATGAAAATAGTTTTCTATTAATATGTATATATTTATAAAAGTAAAATAAAAATGGGAAAAATAAAAGAAAAATATTAATAAATAATTTCTCTCTCCTCAGTGTACATATACCATGTATATATGAATAAAAGACCTATTTATTTCACCCTTGTAAATAATTAACAAAAATACATAAAAATTATTTTAAATTCCAATTTTTATGATGTAAATAAATAAAATATAAAATTGGGATAATTATTCATAAATAAAATAATTAAAAATAAAAATAAAAAAAATCTCTACATAATAATATATAATGTAAATACATAATATATTTTTCAAAAAAATAAATAAAAATCACCAAAGAATACTTTGAAAATAAATAAACATTTTTTATTTTGTAAATATTTTAAAATAATACTTTTTCTATTTTATTTGGAATTTCCAAATAAATTTCCAATGGATTTTTCCCATTGGTCCACGGGGGATTGTTGACCCCTGGTCAACTCTCCCCCCAGGACCACCTGCCTCGCGGATCTTCGCGCCAACCCGACTTCTTCGACTTTTCGCGGCTCGATCCGACCGCCATTCACCCAAACCCTGGGCTCCGAATATTGACGAACAATCCATGACACACGCCCGCCATTCTTCCTATGGATCCGTGTACCACGATTCGTCCCCGACTCCCATCTTATCGGACCCTTCTCCAGTATATAGCTCATCTCCGCCGCACATTTTTTGGCATCTTTGGCTTTCCCCCTCGCCTCTGATGATCTCCTCTCCTTCACATGAGTGACATACACGTGCGAGAGAGTCACAGAGAGGGCCGAGCAGCCGGGAACCAATGATCCGGCGGTCTTCGTCGTCGTGCTCCGCCACCAAGCGAGCCTGAGCCTCTGGACCTGTCGAACCATCGAGGCGATGACCCCTAGAGGTTCCCGACCTCCAGCACAGACGACCTCAGCCATCCATTAGGTTAGATCCTCTTTAGTTTCTTCTGATTTTGGAATTTTAGATTTCATGTCGCCAACCTTCGCCGGCCAATCCACTCTGCTATGACCATCCTTTCGATCATCCGTCTGTCGCATCACCTTCACGAGACCTCTCCGCATCTTCTACGCCCCTCCGATCACCTTGGTTTGCCCCGGAACCAAGAGTTAGGTCTCCTCTACCATCGCCTCGTCGGAGACCACTGCTCCGCCTCATCTGGTCACCCCCTTCGCTCGCTAATGGGTCGAGGTAGTTTTCCCTCGACCCCTCTTACTTCCTGTGCAGGTATCAAGGCTTGAGAGCCTCATCTGGAGGCTAATCCACTCAGGACAGGAGCATCAGGTGCTCGACGTCGCCGGGGACCCTCCAGGTCCTCCCAGCCTCATCGGAGCACACCACGAGCTGTGGAAATCCTCGAGCTTCCATTTCCACATCTCAGCAACAGCAGAGGATCTCTTGTTCGCGCGTATTGGACCGACGAAACTTGCCAACGACTTGTTCTTCGAAGGTCCTCCAGCATGGTTCGATCGAACCCCACTCTCCAGATTAGATCTCCACCATTTATCTACGTGGGTCTTTCGACCGTTGATCCACCTGAGGATCGGATCCGAGACGTCCATCGCCGAAGAGGCAGCCACCATCCACAGCCGTCAGATCTTACACGTGGCCCCCCTTCAGCCGTGGATCGTAATAATGGGGTAATATCACTTAGGCCCCTGTTCTTTTTGCATCTATAGTTTAGTCCTATAAATGTTTTATCTAGTTGTTTCTATTTTGGGTAAATTGCATGTAGGACTTGTGTTTACTCTATTTGCGAATTAGTCCCTGTCTATGTGGTGCACGTGCATAGACACGTGATCTGTGGAACTTTTGCATTATTTATCCTATAGTCCTGAGCTGTTACTGGTTACACTTTTATAAATAGGATTGACATTTAGTCCCTGTGAGTGCAAATCACGTATGTGACTCGTGTGTTTCTGGACTTTTTGCAATATTGGCATCAAACTTTTAACGCATGTTATTATTTGGCCATGCAACTTAGTTTTCTTTGCACTTTGGTCCATGTGTGTTGTGCCCTTTTCATTGGTCAAATAAAATATCAAATAAACTCCAAATCTTGTGTAATTTGGATACATGGCTCCTGTCACAGTGTAAAAATTTCACAAATTTTTTGAGATATTTTTATTACTGTTTGTTATTTTTAAAAAAAATCAAAAAACCTTATTTTTGCTACTATTTGAATTAGAAAATCAAGTAAAAATATTAAAAACCCTTAAAAATTCCAAAAAAATTAGGTATTGTTTGTTTTTGTGTTTTGAGCTTCAGTTCGATTTTCATCTTGTTTGGATTTATAAAACCCATAAAAACTATAAAACCCTAAAAATCTTATAAAAATTATTAAAAATTCTAAAAAATTAAAAAAATGCAATTTTGATTTCTGTAGCTTAGTTTTTATTTCTATTTTTCATAAAAAATGCCTTTAGATTTTTAGAGGCTAATTAGATATTTTTAATTGGCCTTTCAAATCTGGCTGCACATTAGTCCCATGTTTTTATCTTTTTCCATCTTTATAAAATCAACTAAAAATTATAAAATTCTAAAAAATTACCAGAAACACTTCAAAATATCTAAAATACAAAAACAATTTTATTTGAATTTTCTGAGTTGTTTTGGAGTGTTTAATAATATGTGATTTGTGTGATTTTTTGCCTTCCTCTTACATTTTTTTCATAATTAAAAATATAACAAAATTTTAAAAATTTATAACATCCACCAAAAATACCTTTTTATTTTATTTCTATTTCTGACTACTTCGTAGGCCTTCCAGGCCATCTCGTGCTCCTTGAGTTCGACCCTGGTCGCTATACCAGGTTAAATAAATAGCGAAGACCACAATTCGTGCTTTTTGATTGTTTGCTTTATTTGGTGGTCTGATTTTTCTTGATTAACTGAGTCTCTCTATTTGGTTCGCAACGACACTAAGTATTTTTACCTTAGCCCGATAGTGAGAGGTTTCCTCGATCATCACTAGGGTCGAGAGGTCAGGAGGAGTGGGAGGCGAGAAAGGAGCGCTAGCAACGCGCTGTCGGGATAACGAGGAGGAGGAAGGTACGATCCTCTCCAAGCTGGTTCTGCAAGTATACTCGAACTTGAGCTAAGGTTTTTGATTCATCTTCTTCTAGCTTTGTTTTCTATTCATCCTTCTTTCCGATTCGTTTTCTATTATGGTTCGAGGAGAAAAATATGTAACACCCTACTTAGGTGTGGACAGCTATGCACGTTAGTGAACCATGTGATTCGTCACACTTTTACTCTCAACCAGCTACCCGAATTCTCCCTGACTAGACATGATAGCCGCCTCAGGTAAGGATAATACGATTCGATCATTTTGTATTTTAGATAATAACCAATCTTTCAACTGAAGTTATACCATATAATAATTATCAAAACCATTTTAATTAATATTATAAGGAGATTTTCTAAACAAATCATCAATCCTATTTAGGCATCAATGTTTGTTGGAAGGTTCATGTAACCAATTGTGATCTTGATCATATCTAATCAATTTTGATTATGGTCAATGTCATTCACGGAAATAATCGCCATCAAATATTTCCCAAATATTCATCAATAATTATTTCAGAAAATCAACCATTAATTTCTATTAATATAATTGAATGACAATCACAAGGTTCTTGATTGGGAAAGTAATTTTCAGCAGTGACCCCGACTTACTAAAATTAGCACATCTCAATCAATTTAAATTCAAATCAAGCAAAATAAGTTTCCAAAGTTTGATAATTTGATTCACAAGAGTACTCAAGTGATTTTCATGCATTTCTACATGTTTTAAAACCGCAATTCTTTAATTTTGTCAAGATTCGTCATCCCCAAAATAGTGGATACATGTTCACTAATATGATCATAACTTAACTTGAGCAATCGGATTGCAAATCACGCAAAAGTCCCACAGTTTCCTTTTTTGGGGAACATTATGCAAGTGATGATTTCATGTTTAGATACTTTTAAATAGGGAGTTAAAATCACATAAACATGGCTACATGAACAAAATGCGATAAAACATCACACAACAAAAAATGCTTATCATCTTAGGTTTATAGATCATATCTAAAACTTCAAACCTAGTTCTGATACCACTTAAAGGATATGAGAAGATCCTTAAGCGCATCACGAAAGAGTGAGGATCACATCGTATGCGATCGGGAACAACTAGTCGTACTAGTAGCTTGAGGCAACAGAATTTAAAAATTTTAATCCGATGAAATCACATGATCTAAGAACATTTCTCGGAGCATTTCATCTAAACTACAAACAACTATTATATTTACCTCTTGAAGCGTGGTTACGATCGAGTCTTTAAACAAAGAGACCCTAATAAAAATAGCGAACCGCTTACATTTCATGATTGTTTGATTTCTTCTAAGTTCTTTATTTCTTCTCGATTGAGCATGTCCGATTGATTGGGGTCGCAATAACCTTGGATATTTTTAGATACTTAGCCCTAATCGATCGCTCGCTCATCATCAGCATAAAGCAACAATATGATGAAATCATCACTTGAGAATTTCTTCACGAACACACAATGGTTTGAAGTGGTCTTGGAGGAACCATGCTCCCCCATGAATGAGTCAAACTTCTTGTACCACTGTCTGCGTGCTTGCTTCAAGCCATATAGACTCTTCTTCAGTTTGCAAACATAGTCTTCCTTGCCTTTGACAGTAAAGCCTCTGATTGCAACATGTAAATTTCCTCCTCAAAGTCACCATGGAGAAAAGCTGTCTTCACATCAATCTGTTCAACCTCTAGATCAACTAGCCGCCAAGCTAAGAACCACCTTGATAGAAGACATCTTCACCACAGGAGAAAAGATCTCCTGAAAGTCAACTCCCTTCCTTTGGTTAAAACCTTTCACGACCAACCTAGCTTCGTACCTTGGATTTTTAGAGTATTCATCATGTTTCACTCTATATACCCACTTGTTTCTCAATGCTCTCCTGCCTTTGCGCAACTTGACAAGCTCAAAGGTATGATTGTTATGAAGGGACTCCATTTCCTCTTTCACAACTTCTATCCATTTCTCCTTGTTTGCATCTTGTAAGCCTTCTTCATAGTATTCAGGCTCGCCGTTGTATGTCAACAAAATGTACTCATGTGGAGAATATCTGGTGGAGGGTCACCTCTCCCTCACGGGTCTTTATTGTGGTAGAGCCTCAGAAGAAGAAGAGCCTTCATCATCCTACCGACCATCATCACCGTCGTCATCTACATCATCATCATTATCATCAGGAGCGGTGATATATGGTACATCCTCCTCATGTCCTGAATCTGGTACCTGCTCATATGCATCATCTGGTACCACATGTGGAGCCCTCTGCAAAGGGACTGGCTCCATATCATCTTGTTGATAGTTGTTCGAAGGAGAGTCCTTAGCAGCCTTTTGGATGTCCTCAATAGTTTAATCTTAAGAAAAGATCACATCCCCGCTCCTTGCCAGCTTCTTATCAACTGGATCATATAACCTCTAGCCAAGCTCATCTTGTCCATATTCCAAGAAGATGTACTGCTTTGTCTTTGCGTCCAACTTGGATCTTTCATCCTTGGGAACATGCACAAATACACGACATCCAAAGACCCGCAAATTGTTGCATGAGACATTCTTTCCATGACAAACCTTGTCAGGAACATCTCCATCCAAGGGTACATGTGGAGATAGATTAATGACATGAACAACAGTATAAAGTACTTCACACCAAAAAGAGTTAGGTAACTTAGCTTCAGAAAGGAGACATCTGACTCTCTATCAAGATCATGTTCATTCTCTCTGCTATCCCGATCAATTGTAATGTCTTGGGTGGAGTCTTTTGGTACCTAATACCATGATATCTGCAATACTCATCAAATGGCCCAATATACTCACCACCATTGTCATTGCAGATGCACTTAAGTTTCTTCCCAGATTGTCGCTCCACTAGCGCATGGAAGTCTTTGAAAACATCAAGGACTTAGTCCTTCCTCTTTAAGGCATAAACCCAAATTTTCCTAGAGAAATCATCAATGAATGTAACAAAATATAGTGCACCACTGAGAGAGCTTACTTTCAACGAACCACAAACATCTATGTGAACAAGCTCCAATGGTTGCATCTTTCTAGAAGGTGGATGGCTCTTGAAGGAGACTCTCGTATGCTTCTCATCCAAGCAGTGTGTGCATCTCTCCAGCTTCTCTTTCTTGACATCTATCAGCATATTCTTCCTCAAAAAACACTGCAGCCCCTTCTCTCTCATGTTCCCCAAATGTCGATGCCGCAACTCAATGGATTTTGCATCTCCATTCACATGTGCAACATCATGGGAGATGGATGAATTCACGATGTAAAGATTGTTTCTATACATTTTACCATGATCAACAACCAAGGATCCTTGAGTAAGCTTCCATTAATCGTCACCAAAATTATTAAGGTATCCTTCATCATCAAGCTTACCTGTAGAAATGAAACTTAAGTGCATGTCTGGTGCATGCCTCATATCTTTGAGCGTCAACACAGCTCCAATGGCATTCTTCAATGTAATATTGCCAATTTCAACAACATGGGACAAAGAATATTTCCCATCTTCAGTGTGTCAAAATCACCAGTTGTATATAAAGAGAAAAACTTTCTAAGATGCGACATGTAGAGCAGATCTGCTATCAACAAGACAAGAAGTGCCATCATGTGCGACATTTACCATCTCCTCAATACAAACAATGAGTAGCTCATGCTGTGCAACTGCAACAACTTGTTCATTTTTTTCTCTTTCTTTCCGTTGCCATTCTTGTTATCTCTCTTGAACTGGAAGGAATACTTCTTGATGAACCCTTTCTTCTTGCAATATTGGCACTCCATATCCTGATATCTATATCTGGACTTGCTTCTGCCATTATCTCTACTTGTATAAATCTTTGTTCGACTCCTCCCCTTGTTCTCTATGATAAGAACCTATGAATGTGAAGAGCTTCCTTGGGTTTTTCTTCGCATCTCCTCATTGAGAATGCCAGGCTTGACTTTATCCAAAGAAACGACTCTATTGACTACAAAATTCGTAAGTGAGACTCTAAAAGTCTCCCATTAATCTGGTAGAGTAGAAGGCAGTAACAGTCCCATCATCTCATCTTCTAATTTTTTCCCCATGCTCGTCAACTGGCTAGTAATTCCTTGGAACTCATTCATAAAATCTATTACAAAGCTGCCTTCCTTGAATGTCAAGTTCACTAGTCTCTTGAGAAGAAACAGTATGTTATTTCTCGTCTTGGCGGCGTAAAGATTTTCCAACTTCAACCACAAGCTTCTAGTGTGACTTTCACCTTGGATATGATTGTAGATATTCTCATCAACAAACTGTGTTATGAAGCTACAAACCTGCTCATGTTCAAATTCTCAATCCTCATCTGTTGTGGCTCCAGCCTTCTGCGTGGAGAACATCGGAAGGTGCATAGCCTTCACATATAAAAGATCATTCATCTTGTTCTTCCACAAATTGTAGTTAGTCCCATTAAGACTAATCATCTTGTTCGAACTAAACTCCATCTTGTAATCAGCCATTGAACCTTGCTCGGATACCACTTGTTGGGAATAGATTCCCCATATAAATGAATTGCGGAAAAATAATCAAAGTCGATAGGTGGATCTTGCATAATATATCAACTACGAGAAAGTATCTCAACCATAGAAAAAATCAACCACAGTGCACGGAGAACTTTTTACGTGGAAAACCCTCAATGTGAGGGAAAAATCATGGGGTTAATCGCAACCCAAAACCAAGCACTATAATCGAAGTAATCTCCCATGAGGGGCTTACAAAAGGTTGGCCCTCAATACGGTGCTACAAATCACCAAACAATAAAGAATAAAAGAGAAGAGAAATATCATCCAATGGTAAATCTATTGCTAAACTGAAGGATGAATGCTGGAGAAGAAATACTCCAAAGGTTACTCCATAGAAACTTCGCGGCAACCACGAACTTTCTTTCTTATTCCTCTCTCTTATTTATTTCTTGTGCTAGGAGAGCTTGTGTTGGGATGATACCGGTATGCACTCCATACCCCTTATTTATACTCCATGGAGATGAACAAATAAGGAAACATGGACTCCTACTTCCAGTAGGATTAGGAAAAGATGACTCCTAATCCTAAAAGGTAACTGATCTTTCCTTTTCAAAATAGGACTACTGATGAGCGTCCAAAGATCGAGTTTCGCATCCTTCACTTTTTAAAAGAGGAAGAGAGTGAAGTGTCGGTTGTAGCGGAAAGCCGCGAAACAGAAAAGTGTTTCGACCTTTAGACCTATCAAACAAATTTACGATTTTCTGTCGGAAAACCGTTCACTATTTATTTATCCAGGCAAGTGTTCTTGGGTCGAACTCAAGGAGGCAGAATATATTCCTTAATTTTTCTTCTCGTGATTTTATTTTAATTCTTCTCTAAGTCAGAACGCCTTTTTTAGTGGTTTTTATTTTTGTAATTTTTATTTGATTTTATTCTTTTCAATTTTTTATTTAATTTTCAAAAAAGGGATATTTTTCAAAAGATTTATTTATTATATAATAGGTGAATAGAGTATAGATGATACCATATAGGATAGGTGATCGAGGTTCGAGCCGCGTACTCGAACTACACAAGAAACCAAAACAAAACGAGGCGGTTTTCGAGAAAATCAAAATACGTTAAAAACTCGTCGAAAAGCCGCGAAAACTTTATACTATGTAGCTGGGGTAGTTGTGTAACTACCCTCCAAGAATAGTCGAAATCCGAGATCAAATGGACAAGATACAGCCCCTACAGCCCAGGGGCATAAGCGTAAGAAAATACTAATTAAAATGTTCTCAAAAAGGTCCACAAGGACTGTTCTGCAAGAAAACTAACAAACTATTACATTTAGGTCCCTACAGAGGGACCTAATTGTAATTAATGGAAACTTGGGCGGCGGGATGAAAGTCTGGAAACCTTGCTGGGCTTATGATGCAATTTCCCCACCGTTTCACAATCAACGGCCAAGATTAGATCGTCCAGGCGCGATCGGACGGCTACGGGCAGGGACACGTGTCGCGATTCTGTGCTCCGGGTGTTCTTGGGCAGTTGGAGCTCCTGGCGGACTCGCCTTCTTCTCCGATTTCTTCCGGCTGACCTCCGGCGAATCTGACGCTCCGGCGGGGCCAGAGGGGTGGCTCCTCCACCCCTCGAGCTCGCCCGCGGTAGGGATGGCGGAGGAGGCGCTCCGAGCGGCGGCGGTAGCTCGAAGAAGATGGTGTTCTCAAACACCTGGGGCTGAAAGCTGTTCTGGATTGCGTCTTTGGAGAAGAAGATTGGTGATGATCTGATGTTTTCCTTGACGAAGAGATACCTCGCGATCTACCTGGATCTGCAATGAAGGCATGTACGTGCTCGATTCTCGTTGAATCGGCCGAGATGTTAAGATATAAAGCACCAAAGTTGGAAGGAAAAGTACATAAACTCAGCCAAGCATCCAAACTGTGAAGAAGACGATGATTGATAATCGATTTGAAACGTATGTGAGTCGATTCGAAAGTGGATTTTGATCTTGCGTTAAAACTGGGTTATTAGACTATCTTAAGAGTGGATTAGCCACGCTAATCTTGGCACATAGATCGAGAAACAAATTTACGAAATGGAGGAAAAAGCCTGTGGGTGTCTAGACGTATTACCTGGACAAAGAAGCTCGACGGCGGCTTTTGACCGGAGCGGAACGCGGCGCTTGGCGGCGATGCAAGGCGAAGCTCCACCTTGGAACCTTCTCCGACGTGCCCTCTTCCTCGCGAGCTCCTCCTTGGCGCTGTCACCGCCTCGAGTCGACCGGAGCGAAGGTTGGAAGGTGGGGGGTCGATTAGACTGGAGCTGAAGCTCTGGGGTTGTTGAAAGTTGTTTAACAATGGCGACTTGGGTGGCTTATATAGGGAAGATACTTGGGCTCCAAGGTTAGATCAAGGGCTGGCGAGCTTGGTGGTTGTTAGAAGAAGGGAACGGAGGGTCTGGATGGATCAGAAGCTTCAAGAAGCGTGCGGGAAAATTCATGGAAGTTGGGTGGTTGAGCAGCTGGGCGCAACAGCTTCTTGGAGAAGAAGCTCCAGGTGCTGACACGTGTCAGCACCTGTTGGTTCAGACCTTTTAATTCTTTATAAATTAAATATAAATTAGTAAATTACGTTATTTTAAATAGGTATAAATACAAGAAAGTTAAATAAATTTATTTTCTAAATTATGGTATACTTACTTTTAATAAATAATAAATATTATTTAAAATATAAATATTTTATTAATAAATACGTATTAATAAATAGGTTTTGAATTTTTAATTTAATAAATAATTAAGTAAAAATTAATTTTATATTTTATTAATTATTAGAGTATTAAATAAGACTTATACAATTTTTATAGATTTTTATGAATTAATTTACATATTTTAATAAATAGAGGAAGTGTCTCTATAGGTCAATTATGCCTATATTTTGGGGTATTTGATTTTATAAAAATAATAAATAATCTCCAAAAATTATGAAATAATTTATGGTGAAACTAGAGGATCATGAAATAATTTAAAAATTATAAAATTAAGAAAATAATAAATAAGGTGTGTTACATAAAATAAATAGCCTAGAAACCCCTTTGTCTTTTGGTCCCAAAACCGACTTTTTGCAAACGGACTCCGAATTTAGTGAAACTACCTTTATTAATTAGATAATATTATTTTATGAACTTTAAAGGTGAGTAGAGTGAAATTGGAGTTCGTATGAGGAAGTTATGATGTTCGAAAGTTGAGATTTTGACAAATTGTAAGCTGGATTTCTTGGCATATTTACAGGGTAATATTTTTAACTTATTTTTATATTTTTATTTACATTTTTATGAATAATTAAGAGAAAGATTTGGTGAAGAATAAGTTAAGATGAAATAATTAAAATTCTTTGAAGTTTTGTATTTATTTTATAAATAGTGAAGAATGTATATACATGTGATAGATTATTTTTATTGTGTTTTCTTTCCTTATCTCCCCCTACTTATTGGTTTGTCGACCAATCCATGCTGACTTGGTCTCAGGGGTTAGGCTATAAATATATCTTACAGTTATATTTATAGTTTAAGTCATATTACATATATATACATATATTCCATATGCCTTTATCTTTCTTTTTCTGGTTCTTTATTTATTTACATGAATTTAGTGGTTAAAAGTGAATATTTACACATGAATGGGGTTTAGTTAAAGTATGAGAATTAGTGAGTTTTTACATGTATTTGTTAAGGGTTTTAAGACAAAATGCGACAGAAAAGTTAATGAATCATGGATTCATCAACCCCCTATACTTAAACTTTGCTAGTCCCTTAGCAAACACTTATTTTGAAAAAGTAAGTGAAAAAGAAAGAAAGTTAGAATGAATTTGTTTTCCTAAACCAATTCATGAGAACAGACAAAGGACAGAGCTCGATCGGGCCTGAAACAAGCATTTTGTCGGAACCTTAACTAGGATTAGGATTTCATCCTCAACAGTCTTCAAGTTCCATAATCCTTACTCAAGATCACTTCATCGGCTAGTTCAGACTCACTTATTCATATCGCAAACTCTATCATCCTTGAAGTCAACTTGTACAGTGTGTGAATTGATTTAGCTCTTCCTGCTTAGAGAACCGAAGAAACCGTCAATCCCGGCTATACACTCCTATGGCTTCCTCGTCCCGCTACTCTTTCCTCGGGGAGGGAGGTATTCCCTTCTGAGTTCAGTTCTGCTATGTCCACAATCGAATATAGGGAGAAATTAGAAGAATGAGAAAAGAAGTGGAGTGCGACCAGTGTAGACGCATCTCCTTGTGAAGCCCAACCGGTGTAGCTGAGTCTCCACTAAGATGTGCAGGCATATTTGGTGGAAGCTTTGACCAGTTTGGTCTTATTTGGTGGCTTCTGCTTTGCTTTGACTTTGTAATTTGCTTGCACTGCATTCATCTTTTGTGCCTCGACGGTTATAGAATCTTTTTAATCCGTCCATTTTTTGAGGTCTTAGAAAAATTGTGTCAGCAGATCCTTCCCTCATCCGAAGCAACTATCGCAACCCCAATCTCTCCCGTCTTTAGACGTCAATGCTGCAAAGATAAGGATAGAAATGCACTACCAAGGTGTACTGTCCTTCGGAACTCCATGCGAGTTGAGCTAAGTGCAGAGTGCATGTGTTCAAGGTTGGTTCACTGGTGAAGAGTTGTACGGATGACTCCAAATGGTCTACTTAAGCTCAGATGACTTGATTTCCCGAATATGGTCTTACGGAACCCAAAGATTTTAAGTCACCAGACCTGAAGAGTCTAAATTCCAGTTCCTAATCAGGCTCCTTACAATGAGGGTTAAAGGTCGTAATCAAGCTCCATCCTTCAGACTAGACTCAGTCCTTAGTTTCGGAAATCAAACTTATTCTGAAAAATGCGAATGCAAATGCAACCATGTTTTTGTGAAGTCTATTTTCTGGATTTTACTCATTTTTATGAATTTTAAGGATTTTGTAATTTTTACAAATTTTAGGACTTTGTAAAATTTTTTATGGATTTTATGATTTTTATAAACAGGGTTTTATTCACAATTTTTACAAGATAAATTTTATTTAAGTTAAGTGTCTAATGTATTTTACAAATTTTATCTACAAAGTATTTTACAAAGGTTGAATGGCTTTTATACAAATTTTAATAAATAGGATTTTAAATAAGTATTATACATATTTTAAGTACAAAATTTTTAATTACAAATTTTAATTACAAATTTTAAGCATGTTTTACTTATTTACCAGGATTTTATAAATGAGAGAGTGTATTTTAAATTAACCCGTACCCACTTTTTATGGATTTTATAGGTATAGAAAATACATAAAGTACGAGTTATGGCCGAAAGTATATATACAATATATACGCACCCCCCTATACTTAGCTTGAGCTATGTCCTCATTGCGTCAAAAGAGAAAAAGGAGGGCATAACTCGTGCTAAGTAAAAGTGGATGAAAAAGAGATATCGATGACAAGTCAGTCAACCCCCCCTATACTTACGATTAGGTCATCGTAAGTATTATGGGAGAGTAAAAACGGGATGACTGAATGAAAAGGATAGATAACGAAGAATTCAAAAGGAAAGAATACGAAATCATCGAAATCACTCGGTCCCCCCTATACTTAGGATAAGGCATCCTAAGTATAGAAAAGAATGTAGCCAAAAATTGGGGATCAGTGATTCGTGAAAAAGAATGGCTATACAAAAGAATTAGTACAAAAATAACACGTAAATCAGCGGGCAATCAGTCCCCCCTATACTTAGGATCTGGTATCCTAAGCATAGAAGACGAGCAAAAACGGGGACGATTGTGGTCTATGAAGAATATACAAGTGTTGTGAATCTCCCGAATGGCTCAAAAGGAATTGTACAGGAAGAAGTAAAAGAATGATTATGATTCCTGTACAAAATAGATCACTTCAGTACGGGCCAGATGATCAGTAGTCTCTACGACATGTTTCAGCATCTGCCCGTTAACCACGAACGGTTATCTGATTACTCAACCAGGATCATACTGAATTTTCTACTTCTCGTGTGTATACTGATCGCTAGCTGTAACAGTAGAGCCTTTTCTGTAAGTGAACTCTGTACATGGCATAGCTCTCTTTTCTGAAATATGCGTCTCTGGAGTCGGACTACAGAAGGTGTCTATATGTGTCAGCATTACACCATCCGACTCTCTACGCTGAATGGACTGTATGATCTGTGCAATGTATTCGATGGACTCTTGTGCTGTAATATGTGTTCTTTCAATCTGCGGCACAGAGATATCTATTGCAGGTGACTGCTCATCTGAATCTGATATGAAATCTGTTTCTGTATGTGAACAATCATCTGAAGAACTAGGTACCAAGTGATCTACCCTATCCTTGTGTAGGATATCTTGGGTATCAAAATAAACACTCTCAAGATCAGGAGACTGTGTCTCATCTATGTTCTGACAATCTTCCGCAAGACTAGTGTCCTCTGAAGTGAATGACAATACTGATCTAGGACTGCTACATTCTCTCTCCATCTCAATGTGTATCTCTCCGTTATCTGTGCGGAATGATACTCTCCCAGCATCATAGTCAAAGAGTGCTTTTGCTGTCTGCAAAAAGGGTCTCCCGAGAATGATTGGAGCAAGGTGTAACTGAGTAGGGCATGTCATGTCTAGGACTGTAAAGTCCACGGGAAACTGCGAGCCCTGAACAGTCACGATAATGTTTCTTAACACACCTCTAGGTCTCTTTATAGATCGATCTGCAAACTAAGAATCGCCCGTGATTTATAAAGAGGACCTAGCTTGAGCTTATCAAGCAAAGAGGATGGAAGTAAATTGATCGAGGAACCATTATCTAAGAGAGTTCGATGGAATGTAGTGTCTTCAATCTGACAGTTGACATAGTGAGCTCCCAAATCTCTCTTCTTCTTCGGTACCTTGTTCCGAATTGTACATGAAGTTGCCTTGGTCAATATATGCTTCTCAACTCGTGATCTCTTTTTCCTACGAGTAATACATCTGTTCCTCAACTGATTCTTGAGTGTAGGAAAACGATCCAAGGCATCGTGCAGTGGAATCTTCAGAAAAATGTGATCTTTGAGCAACTTTTCCATCTGTGGAGATTCAGGATTATTTTTGGTCTTTTTCTTTCCTTTTCCAAACAAAGCATCGGGAAAAGGAATAAAGTCAGGAGTCAGAAAATCAGAATTTTTATTCAACTCATTGGAATCAGCTTGTACATCGAGAGTCTCAGAATTATTTGCAAAACTCTCTAAGACAGGGGAAGAAATGTTTTTGTCTGGGGATTCTGCCTGATCTGGCGTGATATCATCATCTGAGTCGCCAGTATCCATATCTGAACTGTTGGCATTGCTCCCATCTATTGATTCTTTGTCGTCATCCTCTTGCGGTTTCTCCTCCTCGGCATTCGGATCATGCTCGTGCTCCTCTGGTTCCCTCTCCTCTCCAGTAGGTGTTTGCGGTGATCTACCGCTCCTGAGACGAATGAAGTTAGACAAAAATTCAGGAAACGAGATCTTACCTGTAGTATCTACCTGATCTGGATGCCTCCTCTTGTTGTTCGGATTCATCTGAGGCTGGGCTGGAAGAGTGGTCTTCGGCACGGTTAACTCGTCCAGACGACGGTTAACCTGCTCCATCTTTGTCTTGTGTGCGATCTGGAGTGTACTGAGCATGTCCATAATCTGGTTGAGCGCCTGGGCCTGTGAAGACATCTCTGGTTCGGTATGGCGGCCCTGGCTTGCTCCTCTCTCCTGCTTTGGCGTGAAGTGCTGCGAGGTGGACGGTTGGAAGTAGCGTTGTGGTGTAGAGGAAGATTGTTGCGGCTGCTGAAAAGAATAGTTCGGTGAAAACTGAGCAGGGTGCTGATAAGTAGGCTGCGGTCTCTGATGGTAGACGTTCGGATGAGACTGCGGCGGCGTGAAATTCTGGCGGTGCTGGAATTGCGGACGTCCATGCTGCGGATGACCGTACGGCTGCTGCTGCTGATGATTCGGTATACTCGGCTGCTGAACTGGAGTATACCAAATCCCATTTATCTCGAAAGTGGCTTGCGGCTCCACCTCCATCTCTGTAGCGCTGATGACCTGGCCGGCATTGGCATGAGACTGATCCTCATGCCAATCAATCTGCGGAATCTCGGGCTCGCTCTGAACATATTGTATCTGACGGGTGGGTGGAGCGGGTGCGATCCTCCGTGCTGGCTGTGAAGAAGTCTGACTCTGCTGGTACTGAAGTTGAAGATCAGAGACCTTCTTCGAAAGATCACTCAGCTGCTGAGGTAGAGATGAGAGTTTCTCCAACTCTCGCAGCGGCTGTAGGTCTTGGACCTGCTTGTGAATCACGTCCACCAACGTTAATTTCTCACTAATGAAGCCCATGTTGGTGTTGGATTCAGAGTCTGATATATTCGCCACCTTGTGATGCTCTCGGTGATGTGGTGGCTGCGGGGCTTTCTGATATGCCCGAGTAGAGTCTACAATTCTCGAGTTCTCGGCCATCCCTTCGAAGATGGCCCAGACTGACTCGGCATCCTTGTTCAAGTAACTGCCGCCACATGCGGCACTAACTAGCCCCTGAATTTCCGGCTGGAGTCCTCCGAAAAAATTCTGTACTAGCACCTTCATTGGTATCTCATGATGCGGGCATCTCTCCATCAGGTCCTTGAATCGATCCCATGCCTCATGGAATGATTCGTTCGGCAATTGCGTAAAATTGGAGATCTGACTCCTCATCATGTTCGTCCTTCCTAGAGGAAAATATTTGCGCAGGAAGGTGGACTTCAGGTCGTCCCAAGTGGAGATTTCTCTCCCTAGATGGCTTAGCCAATAAAGGGCTTTATCGGCTAAGGCAAAAGGAAAAGCCTTTAGGCGCACGGCTTCCTGTGTTACTCCTGGATAGCAGGCCGTTCCACAGATCATTTCAAACTGCTGTAAAAACGTGAACGGTTCCTCTGTGGCATTCCCATAGTACTTGGGAAGCAAAGAGATGAAGGACGGTCGGAGTTCGTATGGCCCTTGATTCGGCGGTAGCCGAATCCAATGATGGAGCGTTCGAGCGCCCGGGTCATACTCGTCCCGTAAAGTAGCGGGAACCGCAGGCGGTAACTGGTTCCCGGCCCCTGCTCTGAGTGCAGCTAATTCAGCCTGCAGCTCGGTCTGAACTCTAAACTGTTCTCGAATCTCTAGATTCATCTGCTGAAGTGTGTTGAGAATACCTGTCGTGACATCTCCGTTCAGATCTGCTCTTCCCTCCTGATGGTCCTCAGCTGTTGGCCTCTCATCTGCTGCCGGTGCTTTCCCGCGAGCCATCTGATCGTCTGTAAAATGGAAACTCTCGTAAGAACTCATCGAGAAATACTCAGGAGATTTGGATTCTGTATTGAGGCGATGGTCTGCCTCAATGATCTGGCCTAGAGGCGAGGGAGTCTGGGTCTGACTCGCCTCGAGATCGGATGGGACCAGCTCGGGAAGAGGGTCATCCCGAGCCTGTAAAGACATACGCTCGACGGTGGATGGTTGAAAGCTCACAGAGTCTGAGCCGAAAAGCCGTCGAGATGTCATCTTCGATTTCAAGAGAAGATTAGGAGAGCACGTGTACGATTCAACTGAAGAAGGAATGCGAAAGCCGCGGAAAACTCACGCTCCGCAAACAAACACAAGGCAAACCCCATTTTCACCAACTCAACCCTGATGAAGACTGTAAGAGTTCGGTCTTTTTATCTTTTCAGTTTTAGGGTTGTGATTATCAATCGTTGCGGTTACGCGGGCTGAGCGAGCCAATAGGAGCCCGATAGTTTCTTCAAGACACTGGCCCGAATCCTTACGCGAGACCACTCGCACTTAGCCAGTATGGGAGTAAGTACGGACCGTTTCCGGCTACCCGTGTTACTTGAGGACGGAGTCTTGCGCAGTATCCTCTAAACCTCCCACTCTGCTAAGTAAACCCGGACCGTTTCCGGCTACCCGAGCTTACCCACTGAGGAACAGCGATCAGATGTATGGACCCAGTAGTATCCCGCGAGAAATACGGGGTTTTGTCTCTATCCTTAAGTGTCGGCTCTCAACTCGCGCACTCTGAGAAATGTGCGGGGGTTACTCTCCCCAAATCAATTGAATCGATTTTACGGTTTTTGATCAGATATTTTTAGCAGTCCTAATTTTTAATTTTGCAATTTTTATGGATTTTCAAACAACGTCTATTTTTGTCTTTTTGTTAAAACCCTAGAGCAAGCACCTAGGTTGCAAGTCCTAAAACTAGCTACGAGGCACAAGCAGATAGAGCGAAAAACCTAAGCAAGCATCTAGAAAACCGCGGAAAACCGATAAACGATGAAAAAGCCGCGGTGGGTGCCTTGATTCACCAGATACACGGTATCCGATGAATCAAGCCCCTAAAAAAATAAAAGTTTTATTAAGCTAAATACAACTCTCTCCCTTTCTCTCTCAAATAAAAGGATACTAAATCTCTGCTCCTCTGCAGTCGACTCGTGAAGAAGAAGCCGACCTCTGCCCTTTCAACTGACTCGGCTTCCGAAGTAACTGGTTGATCCTGCAGGCCCTGCAAAGATGATTAGCACAAAAGAATATCGAGAAAGCCGAGAAAGCCGTAAAGAAACTAAAAAGAAAACTCAGAAAACAACGCACGAAAAAGCCGTACGAAAAACCGTACGAAAAACAAAACAAAAAGAAGAAAAAGAATAAGATCACGAAAAACGAAAAATCAAGGGAATCTAACGCCTCCCCGGCAACGGCGCCATTTTGATTAGCGTCCAAAGATCGAGTTTCGCGGCCTTCACTTTTTAAAAGAGGAAGAGAGTGAAGTGTCGGTTGTAGCGGAAAGCCGCGAAACAGAAAAGTGTTTCGACCTTTAGACCTATCAAACAAATTTACGGTTTTCTGTCGGAAAATCGTTCACTATTTATTTATCCAGACAAGTGTTCCTGGGTCGAACTCAAGGAGGCAGAATATATTCCTTAATTTTTCTTCTCGTGATTTTATTTTAATTCTTCTCTAAGTCAGAACGCCTTTTTTAGTGGTTTTTATTTTTGTAATTTTTATTTGATTTTATTCTTTTCAATTTTTTATTTAATTTTCAAAAAAGGGATATTTTTCAAAAGATTTATTTATTATATAATAGGTGAATAGAGTATAGATGATACTATATATGATAGGTGATCGAGGTTCGAGCCGCGTACTCGAACTACACAAGAAACCAAAACAAAACGAGGCGGTTTTCGAGAAAATCAAAAGTACGTTAAAAACTCGTCGAAAAGCCGTGAAAACTTTATACTATGTAGTTGGGGTAGTTGTGTAACTACCCTCCAAGAATCGTCGAAATCCGAGATCAAATGGACAAGATACAACCCCTACAGCCCAGGGGCATAAGCGTAAGAAAATACTAATTAAAATGTTCTTAAAAAGGTCCACAAGGACTGTTCTGCAAGAAAACTAACAAACTATTACATTTAGGTCCCTGCGGAGGGACCTAATTGTAATTAATGGAAACTTGGGCGGCGGGATGAAAGTCTGGAAACCTTGCTGGGCTTATGATGCAATTTCCCCACCGTTTCACAATCAACGGCCAAGATTAGATCGTCCAGGCGCGATCGGACGGCTACGGGCAGGGACATGTTTCGCGATTCTGTGCTCCGAGTGCTCTTGGGCAGTTGGTGCTCCTGGCGGACTCGCCTTCTTCTCCGATTTCTTCCGGCTGACCTCCGGCGAATCTGACGCTCCGGCGGGGCCAGAGGGGTGGCTCCTCCACCCCTCGAGCTCGCCCGCGGTAGGGATGGCGGAGGAGGCGCTCCGAGCGGCGGCGGTAGCTCGAAGAAGATGGTGTTCTCAAACACCTGGGGCTGAAAGCTGTTCTGGATTGCGTCTTTGGAGAAGAAGATTGGTGATGATCTGATGTTTTCCTTGACGAAGAGATACCTCGCGATCTACCTGGATCTGCAATGAAGGCATGTACGTGCTCGATTCTCGTTGAATCGGCCGAGATGTTAAGATATAAAGCACCAAAGTTGGAAGGAAAAGTACATAAACTCAGCCAAGCATCCAAACTGTGAAGAAGACGATGATTGATAATCGATTTGAAACGTATGTGAGTCGATTCGAAAGTGGATTTTGATCTTGCGTTAAAACTGGGTTATTAGACTATCTTAAGAGTGGATTAGCCACGCTAATCGTGGCACATAGATCGAGAAACAAATTTACGAAATGGAGGAAAAAGCCTGTGGGTGTCTAGGTGTATTACCTGGACAAAGAAGCTCAACGGCGGCTTTTGACCGGAGCGGAACGCGACGCTTGGCGGCGATGCAAGGCGAAGCTCCACCTTGGAACCTTCTCCGACGTGCCCTCTTCCTCGCGAGCTCCTCCTTGGCGCTGTCACCGCCTCGAGTCGACCGGAGCGAAGGTTGGAAGGTGGGGGGTCGATTAGCCTGGAGCTGAAGCTCTGGGGTTGTTGAAAGTTGTTTAACAATGGCGACTTGGGTGGCTTATATAGGGAAGATACTTGGGCTCCAAGGTTAGATCAAGGGCTGGCGAGCTTGGTGGTTGTTAGAAGAAGGGAACGGAGGGTCTGGATGGATCAGAAGCTTCAATAAGCGCGCGGGAAAATTCATGAAAGTTGGGTGGTTGAGCAGCTGGGCGCAACAGCTTCTTGGAGAAGAAGCTCCAGGTGCTGACACGTGTGAGCACCTGGTTGGTTCAGACCTTTTAATTCTTTATAAATTAAATATAAATTAGTAAATTACGTTATTTTAAATAGGTATAAATACAAGAAAGTTAAATAAATTTATTTTCTAAATTATGGTATACTTACTTTTAATAAATAATAAATATTATTTAAAATATAAATATTTTATTAATAAATATGTATTAATAAATAGGTTTTGAATTTTTAATTTAATAAATAATTAAGTAAAAATTAATTTTATATTTTATTAATTATTAGAGTATTAAGTAAGACTTATACAAATTTTTATAGATTTTTATGAATTAATTTACATATTTTAATAAATAGAAGAAGTGTCTCTATAGGTCAATTATGCCTATATTTTGGGGTATTTGATTTTATAAAAATAATAAATAGTCTCCAAAAATTATGAAATAATTTATGGTGAAACTAGAGGATCATGAAATAATTTAAAAATTATAAAATTAAGAAAATAATAAATAAGGTGTGTTACATAAAATAAATAGCCTAGAAACCCCTTTGTCTTTTGGTCCCAAAACCGACTTTTTGCAAACGGACTCCGAATTTAGTGAAACTACCTTTATTAATTAGATAATATTATTTTATGAACTTTAAAGGTGAGTAGAGTGAAATTGGAGTTCGTATGAGGAAGTTATGATGTTCGGAAGTTGAGATTTTGACAAATTGTAAGCTGGATTTCTTGGCATATTTACAGGGTAATATTTTTAACTTATTTTTATATTTTTATTTACATTTTTATGAATAATTAAGAGAAAGATTTGGTGAAGAATAAGTTAAGATGAAATAATTAAAATTTTTTGAAGTTTTGTATTTATTTTATAAATAGTGAAGAATGTATATACATGTGATAGATTATTTTTATTGTGTTTTCTTTCCTTATCTCCCCCTACTTATTGGTTTGTCGACCAATCCATGCTGACTTGGTCTCAGGGGTTAGGCTATAAATATATCTTACAGTTATATTTATAGTTTAGGTCATATTACATATATATACATATATTCCATATGCCTTTATCTTTCTTTTTCTGGTTCTTTATTTATTTACATGAATTTAGTGGTTAAAAGTGAATATTTACACATGAATGGGGTTTAGTTAAAGTATGAGAATTAGTGAGTTTTTACATGTATTTGTTAAGGGTGCGTTTGGTTCGTGGGTTATCCATGGGTGGATAACCCGGTTTTGTGTTTGTGTGTTTGGTTGGCGGGTTAAGGGTTGGGAGGGTTTGTGTGATGTGATTGTATTGGAATTTGAAAAAGTTGGTAGTTATTATGGTATGATTGTATTGAAATTTGAAAAAGTAGGTGGTTGTTGTGATGTGATTGTATTGAAGTTTGGAATAGTGAGTAGAAGTTGACTATTTTATGATTTTTAGATGATACGATGGTATAATATATATTTTTTTGGTTGAAAAGAGAGTGGGCCCCACTAATGGGTTAGGAATATGGGTTTTGGGGGGTAACCCACCCAAAGTGGGGGGTAATCCCCCAACCAAACACACCCTAAGGGTTTTAAGACAAAATGCGACAGAAAAGTTAATGAATCATGGATTCATCAACTACTAATATCCTATATATATGGACTAGGTTCCCACAAGGAGGGGAAGCCATCCAACACCTTGGTCCACGATGGCCAGCAGAGGTCATTGTAAACGTCACAAGCAACTTTTTCTTCGATGCTTTCGTTGGTGGTCACCGACACGCTTCTTTCTTCTTAGTATTGAAGGGGCTTGACATGACATCTATCTTGGTGCTCAAAGGGAAGCATACGACAAATGAGACTCCGTGACGCATGACTTGATAACCTTTGATGAAAGAGTCAGAGCTAATGACGATGAAGCCAGAGTCAGCAGTGAGGTTCTTAAATCAATATTTGGACTCAGCCTAGGACGGGATCGCTCGTACAAACCTGATTAATAAGGTTGCCCATTCCTATTCTTAGATGGTTTTTAAATTGATTTCAGTCTCAGCGATCATGACCCCAGAGGTGGTCAAGGAATTTCATGGTGGGGATGTTAGTTTGGAGCATTAGGAGTGGAGCCATCTTGTTTTGTGGCTCCTTTGGTTGCTTAGCATGGTCATAAGGTAGCGTGAGTTGGTCTGCCATTACTAGTGGACCTTTCCCAAGGGGTTAGAACTCATAGGACATATCAAAGAGTTTTTTTACCTTTGAAGGAAGAGATTTTGAAATGCGATGGTTGTTTTAAAGAGCACACTATAGAGGCACTTTAAGGGGATTCAAAATGGAGGTCTACCAGGTAGCTGAGAAGGAAGGGATGTTGCCAACTCAAATAACCATAAGTGGAGGAGTTAGGGGAAGTTCAAAGAACCGTAAGTGGAGGAGTTAGGGTTCTCTCAAGGAATAAGATCGAACTTCCAAGGATTCCACCGACTACAAGCACCTTCCCTGTGAAACCTCGGATTTTAGCCCCATAACTTGATTAGGTTGATGGTGATCACATAGTTGCGACCGATTGGAAAATTTAAGCAAAATCTATTTTTGATCTGATTTTATCGTAGGATAACTTGTTGGATTGTTATCATCGTCAGGAATCCAACATACGCGAAACATGAAAATCGGATATCAGGTGAGGGAGATATGGTTATTTTAGTGCATAGGGGTCGAGTCTGAATTGTTAGTATGGGATTTAGGTGGGATCTACCCAAGTCTGTTTAAGGAGCTTATAAAATTTCTCTTTTGAGATAATCTCTCCCAATTACAACCATAACATCCCACATCCCATCTATGACCTCCCAATCTCATCATAGCTCCATTGGAGCATCGTCAGAGGTGGTAGATCACCACCATTTCGGAGAGGAGCTCTCTCTCATTATCCTCTGTGGATATATCTATAAAAATGCAAGATCACCTCCCAATCTCCATCTTTGTTGTGATTTTATTTCTGTGTCAATCTTAATCATGGGTCTCTTGTGGGTTAGAGTTAGTAGTGATCACGAGTACTCACATAAATATTGTAAGGCATGGGTTGCACACAGGAAACTCCGTACGAGGTATTGTCCCTCCTTTTTTCGATTTTCTTGATGTGCATGTGACTTATGGACCTTAGAATCTCTCTTGTTGGATGGTGTTTTCTCCTTGATGTGCCGAAGAGTTGATGTTCATGTTCCTAAAGATATAAAAAATGTTAAAAGATATATATGGTGAATCTACATGCATGTAAATTCTAAATGGTGGGAATACAAGATGTGTTAGATATATTTGTTGTTACATGGAAGGATTGGCTGCGAGTTATGGAATATTTGCGTTTCTTGCAACATTGGAGACTGTTTGATTTAGGGTTGAATACTTGTATCTATATCTTATCCATGTATTTTTCTCTTGTTATTGGTATCTCAAATTCATTCTGCCAAGTATTCTTCTATTTGAATGTCAAGGATTGATTTAGTGTTATGGTCGCATTTTGTACCGAGAAATCTTGGGTGCAGATGCTTTGACGTATTTTTGTAGACACATAATCTCTATGATAAATTATAAGATGCCAACATTACTTAATCATATTATCGAGTAATTCTATCTGATACCATGATATAATTTGGATCACATACTATTATTAATCGAGACCACCTTACTGTAAATATTAAACTTAAGTTGATACATGATATTTTCTCAACATAAGGTCTCCTTTCGAGACATGAATGAATCGCATTATACCTAAGTGATATTATATGACTAAATATGTAATGTCTTTCCATTAATACCAATTATACATTCATATGGTTGAAACTGCACCATCATCGGTGATTATATTATTGTTAGAGAATTTAATCAAACTAAGAGACAAATCAAATACTTCTTACAATCCCTTAACTCGGTGTTCGCTACTTTTCTTTGTGCGATAGGTGCCAACATGTTATTAGATTTGAAACATAGGGTAATTCAAATTATAGCTAATAAATAAAATGGCATTATAAGGACTTGGTCACATTGGTTTAGATTATCATATTCACGGATTGAAATCTCCCATATGTTAATAATTGAATGTATTCTTAAATATGACAATTATTTCAGGAACGGTTGCATGTTAAATACATTATTTATATCAAATCAGTTAAATGCATTATGTCATTTGCATAGTTCTAATTACTACCTGCCAAATATGCTAAATTCGGTGTGCCCGTTTATGTTATGTTCAAAATATTATTTTATTTGACGAACTAATTAGAAATCAAAAATAAATGAGCGGAGAATGACAAGGAGAGCAACGCAATTTGGATGTTAATGCACGTAATAATGTCATATGCCTTTGTTGATGAATGATGACAGATCTGATATGATCATTGAGTGGATTCCTAACACCCGGTCTTGGAGGGTCTACAATGTCTGACAAATCAGATCCGGCAATCGTTGTATCAGCACCTCTCTTG
The DNA here is from genome assembly GCA_037367405.1 of Ottelia alismoides. Lineage (NCBI taxonomy): Eukaryota > Viridiplantae > Streptophyta > Magnoliopsida > Alismatales > Hydrocharitaceae > Ottelia > Ottelia alismoides. The sequence continues at coordinate 656,137 of JAZKJV010002036.1, read as the reverse complement.
TTATTCAGATATCAATTAACGAAATCAGTCGTCATCAAACATTCAATCAAAACCCACGGGTGTGTATGTATAAGGAAATCATGCATGCATGTGAGTTATAAAATTCATTTAACTCTACATGAAATGTGTATAAGGGAAGCATGTAGTGATGTCCACAGGAGCAAACAAGGATAAACAACAAAAATGAAACCTAACTCAATGAATCAAGTACAAAATTGTTGGTTTTGCAGCCAAATTAGGTTCCTATGTATTTTTGTGGATTTTTATTTTTTATTACTTTTTATAGTTTTGCTATTTTTTAATTATAAAAATATAATAATTATATTTTAATAATAGTATAAATATATGGGAGAGATATATAAAGAGATATAAAGAAGAGTCTTTTTGGATTTTTCAAGTATATCAAATAAAGTCAAAATAAATAAAATAAAATATTTTGGATTTTCTTATTTTTCTCTATTTGGGGTACTTTTTATGATATTTTTAAGATTTTTTTATGAATTTTTAAAAATTAAAATACATAAAATAAAAGAAACATGAAATACAAGAACTTCAAAAGGGCCTAAAAATATCTATCAAGTCGGAAAGGGCCCCAAGTGATGTTTTTCTATATAGATAATAAAACCAAGAAATTTTGATGCTTTAGATCATTTTTTCTCATTGTTCTACATTTTTTATGATTTGCTAAGGTTTTTTGTATTTTACAATTTTTAAGCTTTCTGTTTTGTAGTTTTTAAGAATTTTGGATATATGATAAAAGATGGTAAAATACAATTACCATAATTTTTTTAAATTTTTGGAGCTACATTTTAATTTATGATTTTTCAAAGTCAAAATTGTAAAATGTAGCTAGTTTTGCAATTTTTTAATTAGGAAAATAAGATTAAATACCTTAATAAAAATATATGTGATATAATATTATATAAGGTATTTAAATTAATTTTCCTAAGATTTTGGGTTTAAATTGATAATTAATACAATTAAAACAAAAAGTCAACAAATAAACACAAGGCACAAGGACTATTGTGCAATTTCAACAACTCAAAGCATGCATTTCTAACAAATCAGCAAAATCCAGAGGCTTAAGCATAATTTTTCCTATTAGTTTCACAATTGACAGGGGCATATATGCAAACAAACAAACATCCAAGGGCATCCAAGCATTTTTCCTAATAAAATATAACTTTAATATATAATAGTAGGGATTAAATTGTAATTTGGAAAAATATTTTTAATATTTCCATGAAAGTCCAACAAATCCACATGATAAATATGCAAATAATCCACAAGAAGCCCTCACACGGGACTAGACGTGAGGTGACGTGGCCTGGACTAGAAATCAAATAGATACAACTCTGGGTACGAAATGCAAAATAAACAAAAAATGTTTAACAACGAAATAAATTTACAAACCCAAATGATAAACATCGAAAACGTAAGGGAAATAATGAAATTTACCCTTTGTGTGCTAGTGGACGGTTGGGATCCGTCCACATATACACATGGTGCACATCCCATGGCTGGTACCGCTTCATCTTAGGACGGTTGAGATTAGATCTGTGATGAGATCTGATGGTTGTTGCTTTCTCGGATTGGACGAGAACTGTTGGATCTGGGGACATGATCTTGATCTAATGAAAACGAAGCTCTCATGAAGAACATGGGAAGAACGTATGTCTATAGCAACTTCGATCCAAGATATCTCCTCGCTCCAGGCCTCCCTCAAGCAGATGTTGGTCGGAGAAGATAGTTGTGATGATTCTGCAGCTGCTAAGGGTCACACGGAAGTCTAGGACCCAGCGATGGGGACCTGGTTAGTCTGAAAAAATGTTGGACCTGGAGTGAACTTTGGTTGAACTATAGACCCCCTAGATGGGGTCATGGAGACTTGCTACCTGCGTGGTTAGCTCAGGGAGCGGAGCGGGGTAGAGGCCCTTCGATGAGGGGTGGAGTTAACAACCTGGGAACTTGAGTCATGAAGAATCGAAGTGTGCGAGATGGTCAGGAATATGGAGAAGGTGATGAGAAGTCTAATGAGGGTGAAAGCGACGGCTGGCAGTGGTTGATAAGGCAAAGATCAAGGCCGGAGTGGAGAGCTTCGTCGATCTTTATTTTTTAAGGATAATGTAATCGAAATCAAATGAAACTGAAACTTAAAGAAAGTTATTACTACACTATGGAATAGAAATATACAAAAAATGAGGTCAACCAGCCTGATGGGGACTGGGAGTGGTGGTCGAGCTAGGGTGAACGCATGCGACCTTGGATCTCCTCCTCCCTTCTCCACTCCACTAAATGCGCCCTACAACCTTCCAGTCACAAGGGCCAAGATCAGAATAGAGTTTAGGTGGTTACGAGGGGCCAAATTCGATCAAAGATAAAAGATAATTCAATTAAAATTAGAAAAACAATTTTATTAATAAAAACTTAAAAGATAAAAGTTGTTCCTTATTCAATATCCTATTTTATAATCATTTTTCTTTATTTATACCAATTTACTTGTCAGGTTTTAATTTTTACATGTAAATTTTAGGTATAAGTACATATATATACTTATTATAATTTTATTCTGCGTTATATAATTTATTATTTTATGTACATAATTTTATTTTGTACATTGTATTTGATTACATATATACATATTTCTATTTTTTGAAGTTATTTGTGCAATTCAATAATATATAGGTATATTTATATGTAATTCATCTATGTATTTTAATATACATATTTATTTAAGTTCGTTTCAAGTTGTTTTATTCCATTTTTATTATGTATATATGTTATAAACAATTTTTAAAAATTATAAAAATATAAAATAAAGATAAATATAAAGAATAAATAAAAATAATATTTTATTCAAGTATATTGTACAATAGGGGTCGAAAAACCTAACTTTTGCATCTTAACTCCAAATTAGATGAAACCACCTTCATTAAATAGCTTATAAAAAATTATATACATTTAAAAGTGATTTTGATGCATTTTGAGTTCATATTGAGAAGATGTGGGTTTAGTAACTCAGGGTTTTGGATTCTTATTCTGAGTGTATAATGTACAATTTGTATTATTTTTATGTGAAATCAATTTTGTACTTTTATTTACATTTTTATCTACAAGTTTTATGATAAGAGTTTAATTATTTAATGTATGAATAATAAATAATAAAAGGGGTCCAATATCAATTTATTTACAAGAAAATTAGGGTTTTTATTGCTTGTTTTTAGGTTATTTTTCTGCCATATCTCCCCCTACTTTATTCCTTGTTAACCAAGATAAGGTTTGACTTGGTCTCGGGTATCAGGGTCAGTCAGTGTCTATGACACATCCTTTATTTTTATTTTCTTTTATTTATTCATTCATTTTAGGGTTTAAATACACATGTTTATATATGATATAGAGATCAATGTACATGTGTTAAATCGGGTATGTTCTTGGTATTTACATGCATTTATCTAGGGATGAAAGCATAAAATCAATGAATAAATGTGCTTAAATGGCAATACATCACTCCCGTATACTTGGTTGTACTAGTCCTTAGCAAACACTTATGATAATAAGTGCATGAAAAAGAAGGAAAAGAAATGAAAAAAAAGAACATAGAACAATAATGATTCTTAAACTCGTCTTCATAAAATCAAAGTTTTGGAGATTATTTAGACCTTTTGATTATTAATTTGTCAAAACCTTAATAGAAATAGGATCTAAAACCTAATAGCCCTTAAGAACCACAATCCTTTGTTTAGTTCTCCTCAATAGCCATATCATTACAAGTCTCTTCGTATGCAAACTCTTATGACTATGAATATGATCTTTCTTGTACGATGTCGGTGATATGTATATCCTCTCGGCTAAAGCGGTAAAAGAAAGTCTTCTCCAGCATGGTGACCCTAGTTATCTAATCCAGCAACTCTTTCCTCGAGAAGCAGGGTATTCCCTTCTAAGTTCAAATGCAAAAAGCTCAAGAAGAGGACATGGAGAAAAGAATGGAGGGTAGCCAGTTTATCAACCTATTATCCTTGGATGCTTGACCAGTGTAGTTAAATCATCCAGCTGCATGCTCACATGAATACTTTGAGTTTGAAGCATAAGCTTTCTTACTGAATACATTCTCTAGAAGGAATTAATTTTTTCTTGAGCATTTTCCCGTCTATTCTTTTTGGAGTTTTTGGATTTGCATTTTTTGAATACTGTACAACAACATTTACATAAGGACTTTTTCCTCTTGAGCCAGTAGACTATGCCGCTTTTGAAGCTTTAATGCAACCCACTGCATACTGTCTCTAGACCTCGTCGCTACAGGATCGGGTTGGGGTACAATGTCCACAGATTTGTGACTTCTAATGTTTCCAATGGCTTGTGTCTCATGCCATCGAATCCAGTCCTTGACCACTTCAACTGAGTTGATCAAGGTGTAAGGTGCAGGTATGAAAGCTAGGCCATTGTCTAAAAAATCATACGTGTGACTCGAAATATACTACTTAGACGTACCAAGATGACATGTGAACATAGTCTTATGATCTCAAAGAATTAAGTTCAAATCATGCTCCTATAAGTTTCCTTTGAATGTAAGTATATTAAGGTCATAATCAAGCTCCAATCTTCAGATTTTACTTAGATAAGTTCAACAGTCAATATCATTCATAAAAATGTTATGTATGATGCAGAAAAATCATTTTTGTGAAACATTTCTAGTTTTGAACTTTTTATAATTTTTTTAGAAAAAAGGAGTTATATGCAGATATTTACTCGGGAATACATATTGTTATATACAACAACTTAGGATTTAGGAATTTACAGGTTTACATGATACATAAATGATCTTTATTTCCTTGAATTATACACATAATTCTCAAAATAATTTGAAAAGATTTTCACAAACATTTTAAAAACTTTATTTTGTAAGCTAGTTTGACAAATAATTTTTACAAACAAGCAAAATTTGAAAATCATTTTGTGAAGATTTTTCAAACAGTATGTGTAGATTTTTCAAACGATTTTTGCAACCATTTTCTAAACCATTTGCAAATAGATTTTCCAAATATGTTATTTCAAACAAAGAACAGAAATTTTTATAAACAAAACATTTCTGCAAAGGTTGAAAATATTTTATACAACATTTTCAAAATAGTTTTCAAAAGATTTTTTAAATAGATTTTCCGACCATTTTTCAAATATTTTGCAAAGTCATTTTAACATGATTTATTAATAAATCTATACACAGAATTTAATAGGAGTGCATTAATTTTTATTAATTAGCTATATGATTTAAAATCCAAAAGTTTGATTTGTGGCTAAAATGTATAAAAGTATATATGACCCCCTCCCATATACTTAGCTTGAGCTATGTCCTCGTAGATCGATGAGAAAAGGAAGACATAACTTGTACTAAGTATAGAAAAGCCCATACCATGATGACTAAAGAATCAAAGAATAACAAGTCAACCATACCCCATACATAGGATGAATTAATCCTAAGTATAGCAGATTGTGTTGGACGTGTGAGCCCATGGCAAGCCATTATGCAATAAATGTTATTGCGAATATCATTCCCTGATCTTAAATGAAGAATAACTAATTTGCATAATAGATCCCTTAGTACAATTAGGGTTATGTACCATGGCCATCTTAATGATCGTACAGCTGTTGATTCAATTATTGAATCATAGAGGCTGGTGTTTGGATGAATATCTAAAGAGTTAGATCGAGGACTCATCAAGCACCGTCAAATGATTATTAAGAGATGATCTCAAGCCTGAGTAGGAGATGGCAATCTTTTCTCACTAGGTTGATATCTGACCGACCTCTTCATGCAGGTCCTCTGCATGGGAATAGAGATTCAGAGGTGTCAGATTAGTTAGGTCGAAGAGTTGACTTAACAAGATCTAGATAACCAAAGTCCTATATCGTATGTTGTCACGATATAGGCTCGCATCCTCTGACCGGAGACATATGTTTTACTATATGTCTAAGTATGTACATTTGGTAGTCCATTAGGTTGATGACCTAATAAAGGTCTATACACCGGTGTGTTGATGTGCATGTAAGGGCATATGATCAAATATGATCTCTCAAAGGGATCATACCGGTTCATTACTGAACCGGAAGACATGAGCTCACTCATGAGATATTGGGAAGAATCGAATTTCGTGCGCAGTCGTCTCGCTTTGGAAGCTTGACTGAATTTGTAAGTTTGATATATACTTTTGGAAAAGTATATGATCAACACCGAGGTATGATATATGCTTTTGGAAAGCATATGATTGGTACCGACTCCCAATGATCGAATGAGAAACTTGATGATAAAACTCTGAAGTAGACAGTGTAAAATTGATCTTATACTTCGGGTTTATTCTGGTTCTTCCAGTATGCAGGATATACAGGTATTAGGAATGCCTGAGGGTGATGTGATCATGAACGATTGTATAAGCATGACGCTTCCATTCCTAGGGAGTAATGAAACAGGTCTAGATTTTAGTGACTCCTCTCATCGAGAAGTAATCAGATCTTAGTCTAAATGTTGGACATTGATCAGAATGTGATTCTAATGTAATGAGAAGATTAGATTCACGATCTTGATTTAATCAAGCATCTATGGGAGGTCTGCAAGATCTGGATTTGAGATGTGATCTCAATATCTAAGTCGCTATACGTGGAACAATACAATCGTCATGTCCTTATCTCCATGTATTCGCGGAGAAAGCGCATTATCATTGAAAGAGTTCATGGATAATTTCATTGTTGATATATGTATCCGAGCATTGAGGAAAATGCATAATTAAATGTGATTTAATTATCATGAATAATATGAATTTGATTTATATTATACAGAGAGTTATCTAAGATAATTAAATGAGATTTAGTTATCAAAGATGTGAATAATGTGAATGCGATTCATATTATTTGGGCACATGAGAATTAAGATCCAAGATGATTAAATGTGATTTAATTGTCATGGATAAGAATAATGTGGATAGCACTATCCATATTATTCAGGTATATTATAAATGTGATTTATACTATATTAAAGGGAGCATATTATAATTTATATTTGTTGATTAGTTGTCAATGTGAATTGGATTCACATTAGATGATTAATTTTAAATGTAATGACATTTTGTTTTGGGTTGTGAATGAGATTCACATAATTTCATTGGCTTGACTGAATTTTTTCACAAGATGATTATGAATTATTTTGTGAAAATATTTACAAAAATTATTGTTGTAAATCTTGGAAATATCATGAGATAATGAGATATCATGAGATAATGAGACCTCATGAGATAATTGGTAGCCCTCCCCCCTTTTTGTAGGTAAAGAGGTTAGTCTCCTCATTATCTCATCTCTAGTCAAAGGTGATTTAATTTGGAATTAATTATGTTGATTTATCAATATAATCTTACTTAAATTAAATCATTTGTTGTGTTTTTACAACGACATGTTGGCCATTGAAAGAAACACAAATCAATCTCAACCATTGATTATGTGTTGTCCATGGATTGAGATCCATGGACTCCCAAAATCCTATATAAGAAGAGGCACCCCTTGCTCTTCTAGACAAGTTTACGACAACAAAGAATGCTCTCTTACTCTCTCTCTCTCTACATGTCATGTGCCTCTCTCCCTCTCTCTTTATCTCTCATGGTCGTCCACCATGGAGCCATTGAGAGAGTCGACATCGTCGCAGCATCGTCGTTATGCTGCCGGAGTACTTGCTCGTTGATCTACATCTCCTTCGATGCACCTCGCTCATGAAGAAGACGTCGGATCTCATGTGACGAGATCAGGAGATCCGCCACTTGGACCATCAACATGGTTTGCAAGAAGGATGTGTCTCATCAACACGCTCGCAATTGCAACCACGCTTCAAGAGGTAAACCTTATACCCAATTGTGATTTAGATGAAATGATCCGAGAAAGGTTCTTGGATCATGTGGTTTCATCATATTAAAATTTTTAAATTCTGCTTCATCGAGCGACTAGTACGACTAGTCGCTTACGATCGTATTAGATGCGATCCACACGCTTTCATGATGTGCTTGAGGATCTCTCCATATCCTTCAAGTGGTATCAGAACCATGTTGGGGGTTTTGGATGCGTTTCATAAACCTAGGAAGACTTGAGTTCATAAGGATTGTGAAAATGTTATCGCATTTCAATTTTCGCAGCCATGTTTTGTGATAAATTTCAGCCCTGTTTAAATGTTTAAAAATGAATCTATCACTTAGATAATGTTTTTCATTAAATAAGGAAACCCTCGAATATGAGTTTGCGTGATTTGGAATCCGATAACTCAAGAAATGATCATTTTAATGAACATATATCCACTATTTCAGGAATGGCAAATGATGACGTAATTAAGGAGTTAATTACTATTTTAAAATACCCGTAAATACGTGCTAATCATATAGGTTCTGTTTTAAATTAAGTTAGAAAACTTTAGAAACTGATTTTCCTTAATTTAGATTTAAAATGAATGAGATATGCTAATTTTAGTAAGTGAGGGTCACTGCTGAAAATTGCAATCCTAATCATAAACCTTGTGATAGTTATTTAAGAAACTTATGAAATTAATGGTTAATTTCCTGAAATAATTATGGATAATATTTAGGAAATTTTTGAATGATAATTTTTCCCTTAAATGGTATTGCCTCAACCAATAAATGATTAGATTTAATCTAGACCATCAATTGGTTACTTGATACACTTTCAACAAACATGTTATTTGAATAGATTTGGGGTTTTGTCTAGCAAATTTCCTTGTAATTAGAATGGTTTTAATTAATACTATATGGTATAATTTTTGTTGAAACCCTGATGAACATCTCAAATACACAATGATCTATTTGGCATTATCTTTCCTGAGGTGGATATGGTGTCTAGTCGGGGAGCGTTGGGGTAGCAGGTTGCACTGTGAGTGGTCTGTCCCACTCCCATTGGTACTGGCCATGACAGTGGGTAGGGACTTGTTGAACAGGAAAACGGAGGGTCGTACGGTTTCACAAGGCAAAACCGCAGTCGATGCGGTGACCGCTCGAAAATCCCGATTCAAACAACAATTGACCCACGACAAATATATCAAGCAATGAAAGTAAATGTGCGGAGTTAAAATTTATTATAACTCTACAACAAGATGTGTATAGGTGCAAGTATTGTAGAGGTCGAACACAGGGAGCAAAAAGGCTAGATCGGGGCAACAATGCTCAAAATGTGTGTGTATGTGATCAAGTGTCTATTATGCTAATTTTTTGTGGGTTTTTAATTTTTATATTTTTTATTTATTTTTTAATTTTCTAATTTTGTATTTTGATTTTCAATTTATTGATTTTTTATTTTCTTTTTAAATTTTATATTTTTTTTATATTTTCTTTTTCAATATTGGAAAATATGAACTATGTGATAAAAGGGCGAAAGAGGTATTTATAAAAATAGATAAAAACGTTCAAAAAGAAGCAAATAAAGTCTTTTTGGTCTTTTTATACTTTTTTACTGTTTTTGTGATTTTTTAGTAATTTTTAGAATGTTTTTTGTATTTTTAAATAGCAAAATACAAGAAAACAGTGAATAAAATATAAGGCTGAATCTAAAATGGAGAAATAAAATAGGAAACACAACAAAAAATCTCCAAGTTAATTTTCAATGAAAGATGATAAAATAAGAAAACTTTAGGCACCAAGATTATATTTTTAGGATTTTTGTAGAATTTTTAATATTTTTATAAAGGTTTTTGGAGTTTTATGATTTTTTTGAGTTTTCTTTTGTAATTTTTAGTGAATTTTGGACTGAAGTTAAAACACACTACAAGAAACAAAATATATTTTTTTGGGATTTTTCTGGAGAGTTTTTATATTTTTTGGTATTTTATAAACGAGACAGTGCAAAAAATGACTATTTTTTATTTTTAATAAATATAAAAATGCAATAATTATAAAAAGTAAAAATATTCTGTTAATCTATGATGCAACAGAGACTTAAATTAATTTTTGTAGATTTTTTAGGGTTCTATAGATGCATGCACAAAATACTAGAAGCATAAGGAAAATTCATGTTCGCAGGGGCATTTATGTAATTAGCTAGAATCCAGGGGCCTCCACGCAATGTTCAGCAAAATTTATACTTAAACAAACAAGTTACTGGACTACATATGAAATCATAAAAGCACGAGGTCGTTATCGCAAAAAGACCACCCACGCACGTGCTAAGCACGCGCCTGGGGAGGGCTTGTTTGCAGTAATCACAAACTAGGGGGGCCTCTATGCAAAACGCCAGCAATATTTGAACTGGAAGCAAAAGTTTAAGTATTATACTAAATCTGGGAAAATTCCCGGGAGGTCTTTGCAAAAACGCCAGGGCCACGTGCGAAGCACGCGACCTGGCGGGGGCTCTAGAGTAATTACTCTAATCCCGGGGGGGCGTTATGTAAATGCTACAACATCTTTAAAGAGCAGATTAAAGTTTTATAGTTAAATAACAATTACAAAAATGGCCTGGGTCAGGTCACAAAATACCCAAGCAAGCAGCTGATCGGACGGCGGATGCCGCTCCACTAAGACACGTGGCAGCCCAGCAAAGCCCGATACCCCTTGGGCTTGGACGCCCGAGATTAGAACTTGAGGAGTCATCGGACGGCTGGAGGGGCACGAGATCCTACGGCGCCTGGGGCGGCTGCAAGAACAAGACCAGATCGACGGTCCTGGTGCGTGAAGGATGAACTCGGCAAGAACACTGCCCGGATGACGTTGAACCTTCAAAATCTTCACGCGCGAAACGTCTCGTTCCTCTTCGACGTCACCAGGAGCCTCCTGGGGGCTTCCTCAAGGGAGGCAGCGGCTTCAAAATGGCCGAAGTCGGTCGGGGCTCCGCCGCGGAGTTGGCGGAGGGGAGGGCCTCCAGGAGCTCGAGCTGCCACTGAAAAATGAACCCCCGCGGGGTCCTGAGCGCCCGGGACCTGTAAAAAGAGTGCGAAAATGAACAGTGGGCAGTCCCAAGGGTGCCGCAAGGTGCGGTGAAGCGTGAAGGGTGCGGAGGAGGTTCACCGGAGTCAGGCTCCGGCGAACTTCCAAATGGGTTGATTTAAGCGAAGGAGAGCGGCTCAGTACGAAAAATAGAGATCTGGATAAGGTATGGTGGTTTAAATGCGATTAAAAACAACAAAAAAATGAATAAAACAAGTTCGAACGGATGGACACCGTGAACAAGGACCTCAACGGCCAAGAATGGCTGGAGGTGGTGGAGCGCCGCCTCGGCCCTCGCCTGGGCCCCGCGCACGTGCTGGAGGAGGGTTGTCACCCCTCCGGTCCGGAGCGCGGCGAACTAGGGTTCAGATGTGGGTAGAAGAGGGTTCAAACTGAAAATGGAGGTTTGGGGTCGGTTTTGAAACAATTGCCAAGGGGTGAACTTTGAGACACGCTCACGAGTGGAACAACGGCCCAAAGGTCGAAAAAACCCTCTAGCGTGTAAGATGGATGGTCAATGCACAATTTTGCAGAAGAAATCGACCAGATTCGGTGAAAGGGGCGACCTCCAAAAAGGGGCAAAGATCAAGAAAACTCATCTCTGACAACAGCCAGACCTCGGTCAGAGAGTTGACCGAGGTCAACCAAGGAAGAAATCTGGTTGGTCCACGTGGACCAACCAGAAAAAACCTTGGAAAAAATGCTTATAAATTAAATAAAAAATAGAAAATGAATTATTTAAATTTTGGTTATAAAATAAAAAATGTTTATTTTTTTATAAATTATTTTATAGTGATTTTTATTTATTTTTATGAGATGTATTTTTACAACTTTGCATTTATGCCCTTTATAGGTATAAATATCTATATATTTTAGTATTTTATTTTTATTTTGTACATTTAATTTTATTTATTTTGTTTATTATTTTATAAAATTATAAAATACTTTTATACACTTAATTATATTTTTATTTTATTTTTTTGATTTATTTTGTATATTTAATAAAATAGAAGTGTATTTTATGCAGGTATGTCTATAGAATTATTACCTATGTATTATACATACATGTATTTTATTTTGAGTTTTATTTACATTTTTATTCTGATTTTAATATTCAAAATTATTATAAGTAATATTTACAACAATATAAAAATATAAAATTACAAAAATAATGAATATAGAATAAATTGAATATTTTAATCATTACAGGTATACAGTGAGGGTCCAAAACTCAACTTTCAAACCGTAGCTCCGCCAAATGCAAAACCACCGCCATTAAATAGCTTATTTTATTCTATATACAATTAAAGTGAGTATGCTACATTTGGAGTTTTCATTTGTGAGATACGGGTCTGGGAAGTTGGGATTCTGGATTTTTATTCAGACCATAACTTTTTATCTGTACATTATTTTCAGTGAAATCAATTTTGTATTTTTCTTTATTTAATTATCTACAACTTTCATGTACAAAGTTTCTTTATTTGATGTATAAAATGTGGAATCAAAAATAGGTCCCAAAATGAATAAAAAATGAATTAATGGTATAGGTATTTTATCTGTATTTTGGCCCTTATCTCCCCCTACTTTATTCCTTGTCGACCTATTCATCAAGATGCCTAGGTCTCGGGGTTTCAGGTCATAAAATATTTACAATATTTTACTCTTTTTCTTTTCTTTTCTTTATTCTATAATTTGGCTTTAAAAACCGCAGTTTATACAATATTTACACACAAATGCATGAATTCTAAAATGCATGGATTGGGCCTATTTACACGCATTTACTAGGGTTTTTAAGGCCAAAATGATAGAATAAAGATGATGAAACGTCGATTCATCATCCCCCTATACTTGCCTTTGCTAGTCCCTAGCAAACACTTATGCAATAAGTGCAGAAAAGAAAAACAAAGAAAAGAAAACGAAGAAGGTGGATTAAGTGTAATTATCAAACTTGTCTTCACAAAATCAAAGTTTGGAGCTTAAGTCGGACCTTTGGAAATTTAGTGCGGGCGGAACCTTAGTGAGAACCGTGTCGGAAATCCAACAGCCCTTGAGAATCCCAAAACTCTGCTCAAGCTTCCTCAATAGCCAGGTCAGAAATATCTCAATTCATACGCAAACCCTTACGACTATGAATCTGACTTGTACAGTGTGAGTGATGGTGGCTCTCCCCAACTAGAATGACAAAGAGACTGACTTCTCCAGTACGATAACCCAATGATTCCCCAATCCAGCAACTCCATCCTCGAGGAGCGGGGTATTCCCTTCTAAGTTCAAGTGGCAACCAGCTCAAGAGGCGGGGGTGAAGAGAAGGATGGACGGTAGCCAGTGTAGCTACCTATCCTGGGATGCAAGACCAGTGTAGTCAAGTCATCCTGCTGCAGGCTCACGTGATATGATTTTGGAACTCAAGCTTGCTTATTGACTTTACAACATATTCACATACTTTGCAGGCTTTTTATTTTTGTACATGCCTGAACTTTTTTTCTTTCTCTTTTTTTTATTGAAATACTATTCACAGCAGCATTTACATAAGGAGTTTTTCCTCTTGAGCTAGTAGACAATCCCTCTTTTGAAGCTTTATCGTAACCCACAGTCTCCTGTCTTTAGACTTCCTTATCACTGGACGAGTTGGGGTGCACTTCCCTCCCTAGAGGAGGACAAGTGTTTCCACTTGTGTGCGTCTCATACCGGCAAATCCAATCCCCTCACCATCCAACTGAGTTGAGCCATGTGAAAGGTGCAGGTGTCCAAGTTAGGTCATTATCAACAAGAGTCGTGCGTGTGCTCCGAAATACTCTACATAGGCAGTCAAGAATCCATTGAACCAAGTCTCGTGATCCTCAAAGAATTAAGTCAACTAGATCTGAAGTACCTCAAACCAAGTTCCTATAAGGTTCCTGTTATTAGGTAGATTTTAAGGTCCAATCAAGCTCCAATCTCCGGATTTTACTTAGACTTGTTCAACTATCAAACTCAATCCGAAAAATGCTCATGCTATGCAGAAAATATTTTTGTGATGCAATTTTCAAAGATTTTGAACTTTTTATGGATTTTTGAAAACATGATGCATGTATGCATATGCATTTTTTGTCTTTTTCAAAAATATTTTTCAAATGTTTTTGGATTTTAATTTTGCAAATGTTTTTGGGCTTTTTGAAAACAGAAAGATTTAGGCTGAAAAATAGGTTAAAATATGTACACGGGAGTGCTTCTTATATATACAAGAAGTGGATTTTAAGGATTTACAAGGGTAAGTGATCAATTTTATTAGTACATATGTAGTGGATTTTGGTGAGATGTAAGTATTCCTCAAATTTATTTGACACAAGCTTTTCACACAATTTTTGAAAACTATAGTCCAAAATAATTTTTACAAACATTTTTGCAAACATGTACACACATTTGAAAATCATTTTGCAAAGGTTTTTCAAACAGTATATATAGATTTTTCACAATATTTTTGCAACCATTTTTAAAACCATTTGCAAATCATTTTTCAAACATTTTTATTTCACACAAAGAAAATAAATTTTACAAACCACACATTTTTACACAGGTTGAAAACATGTAACAAAATATTTTCAAAATAGTTTTCAATAGATGTTCACAAAGATTTTCAAACTATTTTTCAAACATTTTGCAAAAAACATTTTCACTTGATTTATTAATCAGTAAATATAAAAAGAATTTGAGGAATAATCACATTTTTTATTAAGATTTTTAATGAATTTTAAAGAATGATTAGCCATATTATTAAGAGAATATGAAAGTACGAGTTATGACTAAAGTACATACGCAGTATATACGACCCCCCTATACTTAGCTTGAGCTATGTCCTCATAGATCGGAGAGAAAAGAGAAGACATAACTCGTAATGAGTATAGGAAAATCTAATGAATAAAGAAATAAATGAATGAATGAACGAATGAGAAGTTGACCGTCCCCCCTATACTTAGGATCAAATAATCCTAAGTATAGCAGACTGTACACAAAGCAGGGAAGGTCAAGGGTGGGAATGAACAGATCGTACTCAGGTTGTCTCCCCCTATACTTAGGGTAAGATATCCCTAAGTATAGACAAGAAGAGGAGACAATGGAGAGGATCGAAAAGAATGAAGATACTCAGGGTGCACACCCCCCTATACTTAGGACAAAGTACGTCCTAAGTATGGAAAACTGTCTACAAGGGCGGCACCTTTTTGATAGATAAAGAAGATAGACAAGGAAAAGAAGAAAAGAAGAAAAGAAGAAAATAAATCAAGAGATGAAATAGATCATGGGGATGTACACACCACTCCCCCTATACTTAGGGTAGAAGAAGCCCTAAGTATAGGCAACAACAGGAGTGATGACACGGAACGAAGAATGAACACTCGGCTCGTCCACCCCTCCTAAACGTAAGAGAGAGTGCGTCCTAAGCAAGGCAAACACGAGAATAGATGGACGAGCAATACGGGAGAGACAGAGATGAACAAAGGAGAATGTACAACAGAGGTGGATGTACATGTGATCAAGAAGGTAGAAAGCGAACCTTCTTGCGAGACCGCTGAGGGATAGATCTAGTGTGATGCAAGTCGACATCGGGGTCCACAGCGGACGGAAGCCGATCAGGGTCGACACGGTGAAGGCCCTCAGTGGAATCGAATCTGAAAGGGATGAACTGGTCAATGGAAGTAGTATGGCTAGGTTCTCCCTTGATGGTCCTATGGTGTGAAGGCACAGACGTGTGAGTGGAAGAAGTGTGACTCGGTCCGGCCTTGGGATTCTCGCTGGTATCAAAGTGGAATGGGACGAACTCATCATCATCGGAAGTAGTGTACTCGGAGTCGTCCTGCGAGGTGTCATCCGATTCAAAACCAAAAGGAATGAACTCATCAGTGGAAGTAGTCGAACTCTGTTCGTCCTCAATAATCTCGACCGGATCATCTTTCTCATCAAAAGGCCCGAATTCTCGAATAAAAGCAATCAGATCAAATTCGGTCTTTGGCTCATCTGAATCTAAGTGAACAGGAACGGACCCATCAGTGGAAGTAGTCAAGTCATGTCCGTCCTGCCTAGTCTCTAAATCTGCCCTCCGCTCAATGGTGTCAATCGTGTAAATCCCGCGGATGTCATCAACACAACGCCAATCACAAGAAGCAGAAACACCAAGGTCTATGCTTTCCGAGCCTTCCTCCTTGGAGAGGAATCCTCGGGTCTCATCATCGGTCATGAAGAAGGTCTCTCTGATATCATCATATAGATCATAGTCCTCGGGGTCAGCCAAGATAGGTGAAGTCATATCAGGTGTAGGTCTCTGGTCGGCAGTAGGTGCGGTGATCAACACTTCGCTCTCGTCAGCAGGACGGAAGCGAATCTCTCCTGATCCGTAATCAATAACGACTCTCGCAGAGGCGAGGAATGGTCGTCCCAGGATGATTGGAGAGTGTTCCCCAGTGGAGGTCTCCATGGGCAATACGACAAAATCAACGGTGTAGATCATGCCCTGAATCGAAATGACGGTGTTTTCAAGGATACCCTTTGGCCTCTTTATTGATCCATCAGCAAACTGTACGATCATCCTGGTTTTCTTGAGAGGCCCTAAGTGAAGAGACTGTACCAAAGAGAAGGGTATGATGCTAATCGAAGCACCGCCGTCTAGGAGAGTGTGATCACATGTGTGGTCAGAGATGGTGCAGCTAATGAATGGTGTGGCAGTGTTCTTTTTCCTAGGAATAGGACGGTGTGTGATGGCGTGGGCAGTGGCCATGGTTAGAATATGACGCTCAGATCTGCTCCTCCGCTTTCTCTTCTTGGGAAGAGGGGCAGATAAATTAGTCATGGCCTGCTGAAGTGGGGCACGGATAATCTCATGAATGGTGGCCACCACTTCGGGTTCAATCAATGTTTTTTTGAATTTTTGGACTTCCTCCATACAAGGGAGGAAGTCAGAATCATCATATACACGAGGCATGCCAAGAGCAGTCTGTACAGCGGCATCCTCGGGTTCAAAGGTGGGACAGGGTGTGAAAGGTTGGGTGGTCAAGTGATCTGGCAAGTGGGCGCTCTCCTCATAGTCTGACTCGACCAAAGATCTCCCAATCTCTTTTTGTGTTTTTAAAATTTTCTCATTTTTTTGTATTTTGGGCGATTGCAAGCTCTCATGGTCGTCCTCGAATGAACCCATGTCATCAAATGGTGGAATATCATGGTCGCTCTTATTGGTACCAGTGAGGTGGTCAATCCTCTGTCTCATATGATCCATCATCTGGGTCAAGTGCTCGAGGGTGGACTCCATGAAAGGTGACTCCAACAGCTCAGTCTCGGGTGGATGTGAAGGTAGAGGCGGATAATATACAGGTGGAGGTAGAGGTGGGTGTGGGTAGAAATCCGAGTCCTGATACTGTGGCTGAGACGGGTATGTACAAAACTCAGGAGCAAAGTCCTCCTGGAAAAAAGGAGGTGGACCAGCAGGAGTGAACGAATGATCCGCAAAGTCCGGATAAAATACGCTCCAGTCGGCCATCTCGAAACAACAGAAAATGATCGGGAGAGCACGATGGTCAAGTCAAGAGATGTGAGAAGAAAGGCGCAAGTGCGCAGCGGCGATCGGGGACACACACAAAACAATCACAAACAAAAATGGAAACAAGTCAAACCCTCAATTCACCTACTCAACTCGGTAGAGACCGCAAAGAGCGGTCCTTTTATCTTGTCTGTTTTAGAGTTAGGTGAGAAGTCGAAATATTACGCAAACACTTAGGGGGCTGAGATGGGATTTGGGCACTAATCCTTAGCGTGTGCGTGAGCAATGTAAAACGAAGACAATGAGGGGATTAGTCATCCCAATACAAGATTTTCTTTTTGATTGATTTTAGGGTCAAGTAATGTTGGCAGTCCCAATTTTATTAATTATCACTTTTTTTTGGATTTTTAGTTAGAAATGCACGAGCCTAACGAGGAGTCAATTTCACTTAGCACCTAGGTGATCAAAATCAGAGGGAGAGTCGGAAAAGCAATGCAAGCGGCAAAAACGATGATGAATGCTAAAGCGTAAATGCTCACCTTGCCTCCAGCACTCTACATGCAAAGATGCTCAGCAGAATTGAAACCTATCTATATGCAAATGCAAAACCGATGAAATCGCTCTAAGTTTCAGAAATTGCTATTATCATGAAGAACTACAAGCTGACCACCAATCCTCAACCCTAGAGTCCGGTCTAGGCTCACCCCTCCTCTGCTCAACACACTTGAGTTTAGGAGAAAGCGCTTTGCGGGGAGAGCTCACGGCGCGGCGGGTCAAAGAATAATGAAACAACTGTTTAGAATTTGACTAAGTCCAAACGAAACTATAGGTGCATGCAGAGTATTAGGTGTTTGGCCTTAGTCTATCGCAAGCAATCCTAAAACTACGGGCTCAATCACACAAAAGAAATAACGGAAAACAAAACAAAATAAAAGAATGCGAAGAAAACCGTAAAAAGCCGCGGTGAGCCCCCAGGTGAACAAACACCTGGAAGTTAGGCTCAAGAGTCCAAGTCCGGGGGTACCTGTATTATTACAAATATAGTGGTCTCTCTCTCGTAAAAATTACAAAAATAAATACAGGAAATAAAGTCTATAACTAAAGGTGGAGCTCGGTCTTCAAAAATCTCTTCTCGTCTCCTCGGTGCTCGGTTGGCAGATGCCGGCTTCACGTGGGTGCGTAGGCGCCTAGGGTGGAGCGCCTCCCTCGATCCGCGGTTCCTCGCACAAAGTCAACAAAAGAGAAGGTTAGACAGCTCAAGAGATATATCAAAAATAAAGAAAATAAAATAGTGAAAAATAAAAGCCGCGAAATAGACAATAAATCACAATCACAAACAAGAACCGAACTAAGCGCTGTTGCTCCCCGGCAACGGCGCCATTTGTTGAACAGGAAAATGGAGGGTCGTACGGTTTCACAAGGCGAAACCGCAGTCGATGCGGTGACCGCTCAAAAATCCCGATTCAAACAAGAATTAACCCACGACAAATATATCAAGAAATGAAAGTAAATGTGCGGAGTTAAAATTTATTATAACTCTACAACAAGATGTGTATAGGTGCAAGTATTGTAGAGGTCGAACACAGGGAGCAAAAAGGCTAGATCGAGGCAACAATGCTCAAAATGTGTGTGTATGTGATCAAGTGTCTATTATGCTAATTTTTTGTGGGTTTTTAATTTTTATATTTTTTATTTAATTTTTAATTTTATAATTTTGTATTTTGATTTTCAATTTACTGATTTTTTTTATTTTTATATTTTATATCTTTTTTATATTTTCTTTTTCAATATTGGAAAATATGAACTATGTGATAAAAGGGCGAAAGAGGTATTTATAAAAATAGATAAAAATGTTCAAAAAGAAGCAAATAAAGTCTTTTTGGTCTTTTTATACTTTTTTACTGTTTTTGTGATTTTTGGGTAATTTTTAGAATGTTTTTGGTATTTTCAAATAGCAAAATACAAGAAAACAATGAAAAAAATATAAGCCTGAAACTAAAATGGAGAAATAAAATAGAAAAAAGTAACAAAAATTCTCCAAGTTAAATTTCAATGAAAGATGATAAAATAAGGAAAATTTAGGCACCAAGATTATATTTTTAGGATTTTTGTAGAATTTTTAATATTTTTATAAAGGTTTTTGGAGTTTTATTATTTTTTTGAGTTTTCTTTAGTAATTTTTAGTGAATTTTGGACTGAAGTTAAAACACACTACAAGAAACAAAATATATTTTTTTGGGATTTTTCTGGAGAGTTTTTATATTTTTTTGGTATTTTATAAACGAGACAGTGCACAAAATGACTATTTTTGATTTTTAATAAATATAAAAATGCAATAATTATAAAAAGTAAAAATATTTCGTTAATCTATGATGCAACAGAGGCTTAAATTAATTTTTGTAGATTTTTTAGGGTTCTATAGATGCATGCACAAAATACTAGAAGCATAAGGAAAATTCATGTTCGCAGGGGCATTTATGTAATTAGCTAGAATCCTGGGGCCTCCACGCAATGTTCAACAAAATTTATACTTAAACAAACAAGTTACTGGACTACATAAGAAATCATAAAAGCACGAGGTCGTTATCGCAAAAAGACCACCCACGCACGTGCTAAGCACGCGCCTGGGGAGGGCTTGTTTGCAGTAATCACAAACTAGGGGGGCCTCTATGTAAAACGCCAACAATATTTGAACTGGAAGCAAAAGTTTTAGTATTAAATTAAATCTGAGAAAATTCCTGGGAGGTCTTTGCAAAAACGCCAGGGCCACGTGCGAAGCACGCGACCTGGCGGGGGCTCTAGAGTAATTACTCTAATCCTGGGGGCGTTATGTAAATGCTACAACAGCTTTAAAGAGCAGATTAAAGTTCTATAGTTAAATAACAATTACAAAAATGGCCTGGGTCAGGTCGCAAAATACCCAAGCAAGCAGCTGATCAGACGGCGGATGCCGCTCCACTAAGACACGTGGCAGCCTAGCAAAGCCCGATACCCCTTGGGCTTGGACGCCCGAGATTAGAACTTGAGGTGTGATCGGACGGCTGGAGGGGCACGAGATCCTACGGCGCCTGGGGCGGCTGCAAGAACAGGACAAAATCGACGGTCATAGTGCGTGAAGGACGAACTCGGCAAGAACACTGCCCAGATGACGTTGAACCTTCAAAATCTTCATGCGTGAAACGTCTCATTCCTCTCCGTCGTCACCACGAGCCTCCTGGGGGATTCCTCAAGGGGGGCAGCGGCTTCAAAATGGCCGAAGTCGGCCGGGGCTCCGCTGCGGAGTTGGCGGAGGGGAGGGCCTCCAGGAGCTCGAGCTTCAACTGAAAAACGAACCCCCGCGGGGTCCTGAGCGCCTGGGACCTGTAAAAAGAGTGCAAAAATGAACAGTGGGCAGTCCCAAGGGCGTCGCAAGGTGCGGTGAAGCGTGAAGGGTGCGGAGGAGGTTCACCGAGTCAGGCTCTGGCGAACTTCCAAATGGGTTGATTTAAGCGAAGGAGAGCGGCTCAGTACGGAAAATAGAGATCTGGATAAGGTGTGGGGGTTTAAATGCGATTAAAAACAACAAAAAATGAATAAAACAAGTTCGAACGGATGGACACCGTGAACAAGGACCTTAACGGCCAAGAATGGCCGGAGGTGGTGGAGCGCCGCCTCGGCCCTCGCCTGGGCCCCGCGCACGTGCTGGAGGAGGGCCGTCACCCCTCTGGTCCGGAGCGCGGCGAACTAGGGTTCAGATGTGGGTAGAAGAGGGTTCAAACTGAAAATGGAGGTTTGGGGTCGGTTTTAAAACAATGGCCAAGGGGCGAACTTCGAGACACGCTCACGGGTGGAACAACGACCCAAAGGTCGAAAAAACCCTCTGGCGTGTAAGATGGATGGTCAATGCACACAACAGCCAGACCTCGGTCAGAGAGTTGACCGAGATCAACCAAGGAAGAAATCTGGTTGGTCCACGTGGACCAACCAGAAATAACCTTGGAAAAAATGCTTATAAATTCAATAAAAAATAGAAAATGAATTATTTAAATTTTAGTTATCAAATAAAAAATGTTTATTTTTTTATAAATTATTTTATAGTGATTTTTATTTATTTTTATGAGATGTATTTTTACAAGTTTGCATTTATGCCCTTTATAGGTATATATATCTATATATTTTAGTATTTTATTTTTATTTTGTACATTTAATTTTATTTATTTTGCTTATTATTTTATAAAATTATAAAATACTTTTATACACTTAATTATATTTTTATTTTATTTTTTTGATATTTTTTTGTATATTTAATAAAATAGAAGTGTATTTTATGCAGGTATGTAAATAGAATTATTACCTACGTATTATACATACATGTATTTTATTTTGAGTTTTATTTACATTTTTATTCTGATTTTAATATTCACAATTATTATAAGTAATATTTACAACATTATAAAAATATAAAATTACAAAAATAATGAATAAAGAATAAATTGAATATTTTAATCAGTACAGGTATACAATGAGGGTCTAAAACTCAACTTTCAAACCGTAGCTCCGCCAAATGCGAAACCACCGCCTTAAATAGCTTATTTTATTCTAAATACAATTAAAGGTGAGTATGATGCATTTAGAGTTTTCATTTGTGAGATACGGGTCTGGGAAGTTGGGATTCCGGATTTTTATTCAGACCATAACTTTTTATCTGTACATTATTTTTCAGTGAAATCAACTTTGTATTTTTCTTTATTTAATTGTCTACAACTTTCATGTACAAAGTTTCTTTATTTGATGTATAAAAAGTGGAACCAAAAATAGGTCCCAAAATGAATAAAGAATGAATTAAAGGTATAGGTATTTTATCTGTATTTTGGCCCTTATCTCCCCCTACTTTATTCCTTGTCGACCTATTCATCAAGATGCCTAGGTCTCGAAGTTTCGGGTCATAAAATATTTACAATATTTTATTCTTTTTCTCTTCTTTTATTTATTCTATAATTTTGGCTTTAAAAACCGCAATTTATACAATATTTACACACAAATACATGAATGCTAAAATGCATGGATTAGGCCTATTTACACGCATTTACTAGGGTTTTTAAGGCCAAAATGATAGAATAAAGATAATGAAACGTCGATTCATCAGGACTCGATAATGTTGGAGAAATCATGGTGTATTTTCTAATTGTTAAAATTTGAATGAACACATACTTTGAGATAATACCATATGTTTCAAGTAACAATCAAGTTTGTTGATTGAATTGGAATGATAATTGATTTAATATGATTAAATTAATTATATCCAATTAAAAGACTCTATTATAAATAGAATTGGTGTTCCCTTGTAAGAATTAATCATAATGATTATGATTCATAATGATTAATTAGATATTGAATACGAGGTTGAGGATCACATAAGTAATATCCATGGTCTCACATCAAGGCAAATGGTTCCGTCGCCAAGGATTGTATGTAGGAGACGTCTGTCCGAAATGACAGCTCCTGCATACAAGCGCATCTGGATCGGGCTCTTTGCTTCTTAAAAGAGTAAGGTTGAATGTGTAGTGACCCCAATATCGATTCCTCATATTATTGGGGTGATATTGGATTGTACATAACGAGTTCTAATCATGTTGACGGTTGGTTCGATTAATGACGGGTCAACATCACCTTAGGGGTAGTGGGCCCAGGTGTTAGACCAAATTGGGAAAGCACGTTGGACGTGCAAGGCATAATGAGTTCCCGCTTCTTTTTATCTGAGTTGTAGTTTCTCATATTATTGGGATGCAACAAAGTTAGAAACGAGATCCCAGATCTTGTTGAGATATAATGGTAAGTATATCTCTTACTTGAAAGTGGTTAAGGGAATAAACTTTCAGTGTTCACAAGACAAGACAACTTTGATATAAAAAATCCTAAATCAAAGTAAAATATGTATATATATATATGCAAATTTCTTATTTCAGATAATCCTTCATTAAACCCACTCAATACTATACTCAATAATAACCAGTAAAATATCATGGATTAGATCCATGATCAAAATATTGTACTTGAAGTTGGACACATATTGTATTTGGTTGCAATGTGCAAGTTTCCTCATAATAATGAGGAATGACAATTAAATAGACAATAAGACAACAACCTAGGGTTTGTATGTCTCTATAGTCTTGATCTCTCATTGAATGTACTTTGGAAGTGACATGTCGATGACGATCATGATTGTCAATTAATCCTTATAAAATCTAAGAAGATGTTATGGCATACATATGTACTCTTGACATTTAATCATGAATGACATGGTTCACTTCATCATGCAGAATGGTAGCTCTATAAGAGATGATATATTCAAAATGTTTGAATACATACCTGAACCTTAGAGTTTAAATGTACGTAGATATGATGAGTATCATTATCCTACTATTTATACTCTAATCATTCATGAATCTTCATGATGTTCATATTGTATGAATTAAATGAAGCACATATAAATGTCGAAATACTCTTATATTGAATTCTTTTGAATTCAACATAAGAGATCCTTTGTCTTAAGCAATGGTTGTTTAGATATGAAAGGAGCATAGTGAAAGCATGGGTCGGACCCAAGTTAGAAGAAAAGTCAAAGAGTTGATTGTACTTTTATGGTTTCCAAACATATGACATCCAAAGACTTGGATGAATGCCAATACTGCAATAAGCCAATGTACAGATAGTGTGACTATCTAGACTATATAGGATCCTTAGAGAAAGACTCAGATAGTGCCTCGGAATAGTCTACATATAATCATTGATATTGACTTGTTTATTGGAGAAGATAAAAGTCTAATAATTGTATCTCATTCTTCTAATAACACTTGCAATTGATTGCATATGTTTTAGAAGACTAAAAAAATTGATCTTAAGGTTTAATAGTCATGTGCATGGATATTGATACAATTGTTTCAACAATCTCTATTAGATAGATAGACATCATATTTTCAGTGGGAGAGCCCTAGGTCTTAGAGAATGTCTCTACTACCTAGATTTTAGAAAACACTCATAGTTTATTTCTAAATGTTGGAAATAGACATGAATCTGGAATAGACCTATCATAAAGAGTTATGATGGATATATTTCAGATAGTATTCTGATATCTGGAGGACTCTATTAAATTAGAAAATTAATGAATGGTTCATTAACATTTCTAAATACTAAAAATTAAACCTTGATAGATCAATAGGAGGATGAAGATCATTTGACAAGGATCGTGCATCAAACCTTGGACATATGTCTATTGATGAAATCAATAGACTAGTAAGTGATGAAATTTAGAATGTTTAAAATCTCAAGTCTTACATACTTTTGAATGTTGTATTCAAAGTAAAATTGTCCAATGCACCCTTCTCTGGGAATGGTGTTAGATGTCAAGTATTAAAGATCTCATACATACTGATGATATGTGGATCATCTATGTCATGATAAAGATTGATGATATGCGATATCATTCGATGATTATTTGTGATATGAGATTTCTTCTCTTTACCTTAGAAACCTTTGAAATGTTCAAAGATTTCACAATTTTGATTTAGAACCAAAGTTTGAAGGACGATGAAATGAATTTAAGCTAACATAGGTAGCAAGTACCTATTAGATGAATTCTAAGAATACCTTATGGAGAAAGGAATATCATTCATATCTCACTCCTCCTAATATACCTAAACTCAATGGAGTCGTAGGGAGATACAATTAGATCATGTGTGACATGATTTGGTCAATGACGAATATTAGCATAATTACCTCTTAGTTTCCAAGGTATATATGACTACAATATATATCCTTCACAAGGTTCCATGCTGGTAAACTGGAATCAAGCACCAAAGAGTGCTACTTCATTAGAAAAATAAAGGATGGTATTGGATACCTACTTTATGACCTTGAGATTCTTAAAAGATCTCTTCTCTAAGGATATTATTCTTAGAGGATGTCTCTCTTGAGAATCAAGATGAAAATGAAGTGAAGGAACTCATTTAATCTTGAGAAGATAAAGAGGCTCCTGAAGTTGGAAACTATAAGGAAAATTAAAGATGAAATACTAATACCTCTTCAAATGAGTTTGAGGATGTATTCCATGTGTCAGAGAAATCTGACAATGATCGAACTTCATGTGGTGAAGCTTCTGAAGATCATGTCATGGAAAGATGGATGTTAGCAATTAAGTCTAAAATAGACTTCATATACAAGTGTTGTATATGGACCCTCAAGGATCCACTTTTAGGTGTAAATGGATCTTCAAGAGAAAGAGGGAACCTGATGAGAAGGTAGAGACCTTAAAAGAACGGTTCGTATCCACAAGATACACACCGAAGAGAAGACATTGCTTGCAATGAAACTTGCTCTTCAATAACCTTGCTTAAACCCATCAGATTATTGCTAACTATAGCTACACAACTTGACTTTGACATCTTCAAAATGGAAATCAAGATTGCATTGCTCCACGAATATCTCTCTAAGATTATTCACATGAAGTAGCCCCAAGGCTTTATAGTTGAGGAAAGCGAGTTGTGAAAGCTAAAGAAACTCCATCTATGGACTCAAAATAAGCTTCTTGTAGCTGGAACATCAGATTTGATGAAATCATAAATGTTCTGATTTCATATAGAATCTTGATGTATCATGTGAAGCTTAGTGGGAGTGCCATTGTGTTCATTGTGTTGTATGTAGATGATTCCCTAATCACTTGGAATGATATAAGAATAATAATAATAACTGTTTTATAGATTGGTTATTCCATACCTTTAGATATGATCTCAAGGATACCTCTTATATCTTAGTTCTGAAGATGTTCAGAAGCAAAAAGAAGAGGGTATTGGGACCGTCACATTAGTAGCACACACTTTGGACATGTTTCATTTTTTGTAAAATTCCAAGAAAGACCTCCTTCCCTTAAGATATGGTACTGACCTATCTAAATGGATAGCACCTCAAAGAGTTGAGGAAGTGAATGCTAGAACTACTTGCCTTTATGCATCAGTTACGAGAAGCTGAGTGTATGCTAGATGTGTACAAACGTTAGATTTCTGCCATGCAGTGGGAGTAGTAAATGTTACTAGTCCTACTAAGGAGATAAAACACTTGATTGAGTAATAACAATATCTTCAAAGATGAAAAGATTTTTGAGATAGTGATCTCAAAGTCTTATCTTCAAGAAATTAATTTTATAGATAGCGATCTAAAAGGTCTTAATTTTGGATACCTTAGGAGATAGAGATCTCCAGGAATAAGGGTATTTTGAGAAGGATTATGGACATACTGGTTATAATAATTATTAAGCTATAGTGTCAAGGACACTATAACTGACAAGATTGAGTATTAGTTGCATAAGATGCAACATTCGCATTGGATGCAAGCACTGTTACTAGAGGATATGCAAGTGTCGTAAAAGGACTTGGCGTAGTCTTTCGGGAATAGAGTGACTGATCAGCTTACCTAGCTATTTTTCTAAATAGCCTATGATTGTCACATGAGTGTGGGTTTAAATGATAAGCCCATTAATGGCTCTTTGGGTTAGTGGAAGATTGTTGGACATGCGAGCCCACGGCGAGCCATTATGCAATAAATGTTATTGCGAATATCATTCCCTGATCTGAAATGAAGAATAACTAATTTGCATAATAGGTCCCTTAGTACAATTAGGGTTGTGTACCATGGCCATCTTAATGATCGTATAGCTGTTGATTCAATTATTGAATCATAGAGGCTGGTGTTTGGATGAATATATAAAGAGTTAGATTGAGGACTCATCAAGCACCGTCAAATGATTAATAAGAGATGATCTCCAGCCTGAGTAGGAGATGGCAATCCTTTCTCACTTGGTTGATTTCTGACCGACCTCTTGATGTAGGTCCTCTACATGGGAATAGAGATTCAGAGGTGTCAGATTAGTTAGGTCAAAGAGTTGACTTAATGAGATTGAGATAACCAAAGTCCTAAGTCGTATGCTGTCACGATATAGGCATGCATCCTCTGACCGGAGACAGATGCGTTACTATATGTCTGAGTATGTACATTTGGCAGACCAATAGGTAGATGATCTAATCAAGTTCTATACACCGGCACACTGGTGTGCATATAAGGGCATATGAGTAATACGATCTCTCAAAGGGATCATACATGTTCATTACTGAACCGGAAGACATGAGCTCACTCATGAGATATTGGGAAGAATCAAATTCCGTGCATGATCGTCTTGCTTTGGAAGCTTGACTGAATTTGTAGGTTTGATATATACTTTTGGAAAAGTATATGATCAACACATGGGTATGATATATGCTTTTGGAAAGCATATGATTGATACCGACTCCCAATGATCGAATGAGAAACTTGATGATAAAACTCAGAAGTAGACAGTGTAAAATTGATCTTATACTTTAGGTTAATTCTGGGTCTTCCAGTATG
The DNA here is from genome assembly GCA_037367405.1 of Ottelia alismoides. Taxonomy (NCBI): domain Eukaryota; kingdom Viridiplantae; phylum Streptophyta; class Magnoliopsida; order Alismatales; family Hydrocharitaceae; genus Ottelia; species Ottelia alismoides. The sequence goes on along the minus strand of JAZKJV010002036.1, from coordinate 628,267 downwards.
CAAGATGTACAAGTATTAGGAATGCCTGAGGGTGATGTGGTCATAAATGATTGTATAACCATGATGCTTCCATTCTGAGGGAGTGATGAAACAAGTCTGGATTTTAGTGACTCCTCTCATGGAAAAGTAATCTGATCTTAATCCAAATGTTGGACATTGATCTGAATGTGATTCAAATGTAATGAGAAGATTAGATTCGCGGTCTTGATTTAATCAAGCATCTATGGGAAGTCCACAAGATCTGGATTTGAGATGTGATCTCAATATCCAAGTCACTATACGTGGAACAATACAATCGTCATGTCCTTATCTCCAAGTATCCGCGGAGAAAGTGCATTATCCTTGAAAGAGTTCATGGATAATTTCATTATTGATATATGTATCCGAGCATTGAGAAAATGGATAATTAAATGTGATTTAATTATCATGAATAATATGAATTTGATTTATATTATAATGAGAGTTATCTAAGATAATTAAATGGGATTTAGTTATGAAAGATGTGAATAATGTGAATGTGATTAATATTATTTGGGCACATGAGAATTAAGATCCAAGATGATTAAATGTGATTTAATTATCATGATAAGAATAATGTGGATAACACTATCCATATTATTCTGGTATATTATAAATGTGATTTATAATATATTAAGGAGAGCATATTATGATTTATATTTGTTGAGTAATTGTTAATGTGAATTGGATTCACATTAAATGATTATTTGAAAATATAATTACATTTTGTTTTGGGTTGTGAATGAGATTCACATAATTTCAATGGCTTGATTGATGTTTTTCATAAGATAATTATGAATTATGTTGTGAAAAATATTTACAACGATTGTTGTTGTAAATCTTGGAGATATCATGAGATAATGAGATCTCATGAGATGATTGGTAGCCGTCCCCCCTTTTTGTAGGGAAAGAGGTTAGTCTCCTCATTATCTCATCTCTAGTCAAAGGTGATTTAATTTGGAATTAATTATGTTGATTTATCAATATAATTTAATTTAAATTAAATCATTTATTGTTGTGTTTTTACAAAGACATCTTAGCCATTGAAAGAAACACAAATCAATCTCAACCATTGTTTGTGTATTGTCCATGGATTGAGATCCATGGACTCCCAGAACCCTATATAAGAAGAGGCACCCCTTGCTCTTTTAGACACGTTTATGAAAACAACAAATGCTCTCTTCCTCTATGTCTCTCGCTACACGTCATGTTCCTCTCTCCCTTTCTCTCTTATGGCCGTCCACCATGGAGCTATAGAGAAAGTCGTCATCGCCGCAGCATCGTCATTATGCTGCCGGAGTACTTGCTCGTGGATGTTCGTCTCCTTCGATGCACCTCACTCATGAGGAAGACGTCAGATCTCGTGTGACGAGATCAGGAGATCCGCCACTTAGATCTTCAACATGGATTGCGAGAAGGACGCGTCTCATCAACGCGCTCGCAAGCGTCTCCTCCGTTGGATCGGACTTGAGACAAGAGGTCTCTTCGTTTAGAGACTCGATCGCAACCACGCTTCAAGAGGTAAACCTTATACCTAATTGTGGTTTAGATGAAACGATCCGAGAAAGGTTCTTGGAGCATGTGGTTTCATCATATTAAATTTTTTTAATTCCATTGCATTGAGCGACTAGTACGACTAATCGTTCCCGATCGCATTCGATGCGATCCACACGCTTCTGTGATGCGCTTGGGGATCTCCCTTTATCCTTCAGATTGTACACTGAGTGGGGATGGTTGAAAGTTTGCATATACAAAATCAATTAATCAACTTGTCTCCCCCTATATTTAGGGTGAAGGATCCCTAAATATAAACAACATACCAGCAAGTTAGGAGACAAGTGAGGAGAAAAAAGAATGAACACCCTAAGCACTCACATACCTATACTTAGGATAAGGCCATCGTAAATATAGCATTGTTCAATGGGGTGATTGAATAAATGGAAGAAGGAATGAATGGAATAGGAAGAGAAAGAAAAATAGAAAAAGAATGGAAATGAATGAATATGTTAGAGCTCAAGTTTATAAATCATGTGATTGTGCATTCTCTTCTTGAAATACCACTTCAATTGAGTCAATGACGAACATGAATGTATCATGATCTTTATACGGCTTTAGCAACTGTCCGTTGATTATGAATGGTTGTGTGTCAGATGACAACTCTGATATGCGAATGCTACTGTTGTCACACACAGTTCTCACAATAAACAGTCTTGTCCACTTGCTCTTTAATTTGCTCGGGAAAAGCTTCAATTTTGCATCGAACAACCACATCTTATGACCTCGCTCGCAAGTCTTTCTCCTGATATGCTTTTCGTGTCATCTCTTGACTTTCTCCTTATATATTAGGCCATTATCGTATGCATAATCTCTAAATTTCAAGAGTCTATTCAGATCAATCTTGTGGTTTTGACCACTAAGCTATGAGTCCAAATTACATATGTTAATTGCCCAAAGTGATTTGTGAATTAGCTCAACTGGTAGATGGCATGGCTTTCCATAAACCTGTTGATAGGGAGACATGCCCAATGGAGTTTTATAGGCGGTTCGATAAGCCCATAGAACGGAATCAAGAAGTTGAGATATGTTCTTTATATCCGATCGGACAAGCTTTTGCAGAATAGTCTTGATCTCCCTCTTGGATAACTCAACCAAACCATTTGATTGTGGGTGGTAAGGAGATGCGATGCAGTATTCACTTTCGTACTCCTTCACGAGTTTGTTGACTTCCTTGTTTACAAAATGGTTGCCACCATCTATTGTAGGAGTTTTAGGGGTCCCTAGAGAAAGTGACAAACAGTATGGCTATCAGCGGAACGAGCGGGTACAACCTCCACCCACCGACTCACATAATCTATGGCAAGCAGGATGTATTCAAATCCTTGACTATTAGGAAAAGGGGCCCCATAAAGTTTATGCCTCAAACATCAAATACGCCCGAAATTTGGATGAACTTGAGTGGCATCAAATCTTTGGAACCAATTGTATCCCCCCCTAATTTCTGACAGTCAATGCAACCTTTCACATATGTTGCAGTATCCTTGAATAGTGTGGGCCATCATAGGCCACACTGCAATACTTTTGTTGTCGTTCGATGTCCAAAATAGCGTCCTCCTGTTTCGATCTTATGGCAATGCTCGAGGACACTGGTGTACTCTTCTCGAGGAATGCACTGATGCCAAATGCAATCTGCACCTTCCCTGTAAAGGTACGGGTCCTCCCACTGGTAGAAATGGATGCCGGAAAGAAATTTATCCTTTTTTTACATGCATCCAATCTTGTGGAACTTTCTCAGTCCTGAGATAATTCACAATTTTGACATACCATTGGATAGAACCAATACTCAATCGTGATTCATCAGGAAAGGTCTCAATGATAGGTATAATGCTCAAGGGAGTCTCTGAACTTTCAAGTCTAGACAAATGGTCTGCTACCACATACAAAACTCTAGGTTTGTCTCTTATTTCCTTCCAAATCTAATTCTTTGAATAGAAGGATCCAACAGAGCAGTCGTGACTTGGCATCCTTCTTGTCCTGTAGATATCGAATAGCAGAGTGATCAGTGTAGGCAATGATTTTTGAATACAAGATATGTGATCTGAATTTCTCAAGGTGAACATAATGACCAACAGTTCTTTCCCTATTAGAGTGTAGTTTCTCTGGACATCATCCAAGATTCTACAGGCATAGTGTATAGCAAATGGAACTCCATCCCAACACTGACCCAAAACATCCCCAATGGCAAATTCAGAAGCGTTTGTCATGATCTCGAATAGGAGAGACCAAAAGGGTGGCTGAAGGATGGGTGCTTGAATAACCAATTTCTTCAACGTATTGAAAGCTGGGAGGACCTTGTCATCGACAATAAACTCAGTATCCTTACTCAAAATCTCAGTAAGAGGTCAAGCAATCTGGTTGAAGTCTCTTATCAATCTTCTGTAGAATCCGACATGCCCCAGAAAAGACCTCACCTACTTTAGTGTTATAGGTGGCTCAAGATTTTCAATGACATCCACCTTTGTCGGGTCGACCTCCATACCTCTTTCGGGGATGACATGAACTAACACAATCCCATTTATAACCATGAAGTGGCTCTTTTTGCAAGAGAGTACAAGATGTACTTCACAACATCTCTTAAGCACTCAGCCTAAGTACATCATGTAGGAATTAAAATCATCACCAGAGACCGAGAAATCATCCATGAACACCTACAAAAAACTACCTACCATGTCGGTGAACACAACCAACATACACCTTTGGAATGAGGAGGAAGCGTTACACAATCTAAATGGCATCCATCGAAAGGCAAAGGTGTTGAATGGACATGTAAATGTAGTCTTCTTTTGATCCTCAAGGGAGAGTGCCACTTGGTTATAACTGGAGTACCCATCTAAAAACAAAATAATGCTTTCTCTACCAGACTTTCGACGATCTGGTCAACAAAGGACAGTGGAAAGTGATCTTTCTTGGTCATTAAGTTAAGGCGTCGGTAATCTACGCAGACATGTCATGCCGTAGGTACTCATGTTGAGATATCCTCTTCTTTCTTATTTGTAACCAAAGTGATCTCAGCATTCTTCGGAACTAAATGCAATGGGCTAATCCATTTAGAAATGAAGATGGGATAGATAAAGCATGCCTCACACCATTTCGTTATCTCTTTCATGACAACTTCCCAGAGATTAGGATTTAGCTTGTGCTAAAACTCATAGGACGACTTTATGTCATCCTGTAGTAGATATGATGTGAACATAAGGCCTGATTTATCCCTTGTAAATATAATATATTCCAACCAATGGCCTTATGGTTTTTCTCTAGAACCTCTAACAAGTGAGACTCTTGATCAATGTCCAATCGCGAACTGATGATGGACGGATATTGTTCAGGCTTACCCGCAAGGAAGGCATACTTATGATTTGCTAGAAGCGGCTTTAGCTCAAGTGGAATCAGATCAGACTTCTCGCTTACTTCAGAAACTGTAGTTGTTGCTGGTGAATGTTGTATCAGTGATTTGGGTCCACCTCGATTACTCTTGGCTCAGACAATGCGATCCCAAACATATCTGAAATAATCTTTTCTTATTCGGTTTGGGATGGATTATCTTGGAATAAATGGATCGACTTTTTAGACTCTACTCAATAGTGACAATGGAGTAAAATTCGACTGTGCTTTTTGGTCTTCCTTTGGAAAGAGGAATTCCTCGATCTCGATCGCAGTCCACAAAGCATCTGTATCTCTAGTCTCCTCAAGTATGTCATAGTCTACTGCATGAACATGCATCCTTTTCTCCAATGTGTTATCGGGCTTCTTTGGCTTTCCACGCATCTCTATGGTTACCTTGTCACAGTGGGAGTGAAAGGTGGTATTTCAAGACCCATAATCAACTATAGCCTCAATCGTTCAAAGAACGATCGACCAAGTACCGTTACGAAGTCCACTAGAATTTTATGATCGATGTCTTTGAATAACGGTACTGAGGAGTCCATATCTAGGATAACTAATTCCACTAGGAATTTCATACCTTGTATCGTTACGATAACATCTTCCAACACTCCACATGGCCGCTTAACAGAATTATCAATAAATTGAATGATCATTATGGTTGGTTTGAGCAGACCAAACCCAAATTACTTAGCTAAGTAAGTAGGTAGGAGATTGATCGAAGAAGCGCGATCAAGAAGAGTGTGATCAAATATTTGATTAAAGAATTCACATTGAATCAAAGGGGGTCTTTTGTCTGTCTTCTTCCTTGGGAGGTTGCAGATCGTGCTGACGATCACCATAGTAAGGATATGCTTCTCCACATAGTTGTGTCAATTCTTGTGTGCTTGACGCTTAGATGTGCATGCATCCTTTAGACCCTTTTTAACATTTGGCATGTATTCCATGGCTTGTAATAATGGCATCTCCAACATGATGTTCCTCAGAATTTCAACAATAGATGGATCAGAAAGAGGTGTTTTCAATTTTCTCGTTATTTTGTTTTTCATTGCTTCTGAAAAAGGTGCAGATACATTTTCAAAAGCAACGTTTTTTCATTAATCGAATCAAATTTTACATAGACAACTAGAAATGTTATAGTCATCCACTACAGGGGGAGAAGCAAAAATTGGAAATTCAGCCTCGTCGGCTCGCATGGGAGCTGTTGTAGGCATCAACATCTCCTTGGATGCATCGGTTCGGCTTCTGTTTTTATTGATGGTATTTTGCTTTCTTCATTTTCTAGTTTTTTGTTGATTCAGAATGGGCTCCTCTAGGTCCATCATCTCTACTGCTCTGGGCTGACTAGGTTGTTGATGTAGAAGATTCTCCCAAAGAAGCATTATTTTTCCCTTTCGCATCTACAGATGGTTGTAGTTTCCTATCACTCCTAAGATTCACAACATTGGACAACATAAAATCAAGTGTACCTAACTCTGTGGGTGGTGGGGCACTACAAGCTACATGCTGCCTATGATTGAAGTTGTTGGGGTTGGCCTCAACCTGTGCCAATATGATCATCTTCGCAGTTATGAGGTCATCAATCTTCTGACTCATCTCAATCATATTTTTGATCAATTGAACCAGGAAATCAGAGCGGGATTCATGGGAGCGACCTCAGAAGGTTTAGCAACGTGATATTGCTAAGGCATGTAACAATAAGGTTGCTACCGGATGTTTGGATACTGATGCTGAGGGTATGAGTGATATTGATATCGATGAGGAGGGTAATTTTGATACTGGCCTGCCAACTGCTGATGATAGAAAGGTTGGCGATATGCCGACGGCTGGAAGTTATGTCTACAAGGGTAATTCTGTTATGGTGGAGACTGGTAGTGTGATTGTTGTTGGTGCAACTGAAAAATTTCGTCCACCCATATTCTGGTGGAATGCAGTTGGTCTGTGCTTGCCCCTGTTGTTTTCTCCAGGATAGGGAGAAGATTGTTTGATTGCCCATACGACATCCACTTCATGTAACTGCAGGGGTGGAGGTGAAGTAAACTGCTCGACATAAGATGGAGCTTCTGGATGGTAGACGACCATCTACGAGTGCTGAGGTGACTGCAAACCTTGGTCCGGAGCTTGCACGAAATAAAGATGTTGGACTGTGGGTTGTTGTGCTGGACTCGATTGTTGTTGTGATGGGGACAGTGTCTGCTCTTTTGGCTCAGCTGCAGGAATCTCGATGGTTGTGCTCATAGTATGGACAACATTTATATTGCCAACGAGAAGCTCTAGTTGTTATGTGATCGGATCGAGCTTATCAAGGTGCTTGGATCTTTGTTCGATCACATTGAGTTTCTTGAGTTCTTGTGATTGCTTTTCTATGATGTCGACCTTGGAAAGATGGTTCCCAATGATGCTCAAGTTGGAATTCTCATTTTTCATTTCTTCTTCATACTGCCTCACCGTCAGGTTGATAGCATTTTGAGGAATCTGTGGAGCCTTCTAATAGGTACGAGATGAGGAGAATGCTACCGATCCTTCAGCCATTTCTTCAAAAATTTGCCAGACCATGTCCTCATATTTATTTAAATGGGACCATTGATGAAGCTATGATTCTCATCCTATATTCTTCTATTTTAGCTCTTTCTTTTGGTAAAACCACCTGTAAAAATACTTGTAAATACAATAACTTAGCATTTTGCATGCCTTTGTTAATAATGCACAACAAGTACGTATTTGCAAAAATAAAATAATAAAGAGAAAAGAAAAAGAAAGATGTATTTAGAATAAATACAAAGTGACCCAAACCCTAAGAGAAGGTCAAGTCTTGACATGATCGCAAAAGAAAATAAGTAGAGAGAGATAAAAGTCCACTATGTGTTGTACATAGCATCTATACTTGTATATGTATTTATTTTAACAAAATAAAAATATTTCATTCTTTTTTATACACTTATATACAGCCTTAGAAATAATATAAAAATAAAATAAAAATAATAAAAACCAAAATAAAAATAAAATCGACAAATCCCCTATATAAAAGACGTATGTATATAATACAACACCTATTTATTTTACATCCTTAAATAATTTATAAAAATTAAATAAAAAATTATTTTGTATTCCTAAAATTATTTTGTAAATAAATAAAATATTAAATAAAAAAATATTTTTGTAAAAATAATAAAATAAAAATACTTGTACATAAAGCATATGTATATTATACTAGTATATAATACTATAAATTGTATATACCTTATTTTATATTTTTATAAAAATAATTTAAAATCACAACAAAATAGCTTATAAAATAATGGGATTTTTACACCCATAACCCTGAGTAATTCTACAATTATAATCATGACCCTACATAATAATGAATTACATAACAAACCTCAAATAGTCACTCTGTCTCACATCCATAACCCTCCGTTAGCTTTTCTGTTAACCGAACTATATCATTGGGTTAATTTAACTTATGATCTTACAACTGCTTCAGAAAAATAAAAAAATAAAAAAAAATTAGTGGTTGCAGGCGGGAAGCGGGCGGGCGGGAGAGGCGGGGCATGCGGGGTGGGAAGGGCTTCCAAGCAACTGTAGTGGCGGACCATAGGGAGAAGGGTGTTTCTAGGGAGGGGCAGGGCTAGCAGGTGTGGGGTGGGGGTTCCAAGCAGGAGACGACGCCGCAGGAAGGGCCTCCGCAGAGAGATGGGTGAGGTGTCGGGGGCTGACCCTAGGCAGGAGGAGGCGGAGGTGGTCGGGGGTCTGGTTTGGTATCGAGGAAACAGGCGCGGAGGGAGGCAGGGCATGTCAGTCGGTGGTTGGAGGTCACAGAGGGGGTTTGGGAGGGGACGACTATGCTGGAGGTTGGGGCGTCTTTGTAGGAGGGGGCTGGAGATCGGGGGGCTTTTCCAGAAGTGTGATGGAGGTCACAGGGGGGGGTTATATGCGGTGGGTTGGAGGTTGAGGCTTTGCTAGTGGGCAGGTGGGAGCGGTGGCTCTGCGTAAGGCGGGAGGACTGTCGGTCGGCTGGTGGTCGGGGCAGGGGGGAATCAAAGGCAATGGCTGGAGTCGCGCAGGGGGGGGGGGGGTACCTGAGGCAGGGGGACTGTCAGTGGGCTGGAGGTCAGGGCAGGGAGGGAGGGCTTTGCAGGCGCAGGAGATGGCTTGGGGCGTGTTGGATCTTGTCGAGGAGGGCCTGCTGGCTGGAGGTCAAGGCGGGGGGGCTCTTTGCAGGCGCAGGTGGTGGCTAGGGTGCGTGCTGGAGCTTGTCGAGGGACCCTGCCAGCGGTGGCTGGAGGTCACGGTTGGGGAGGGGGGACCGTGCTGGAGGTCGGCTCGGCTTTGCTGGTGGCACCGTCAGGAAGGGGGGCAACTGTACTGGAGGTCGGGGGAAGGCATCGCTTGGAGGTCAGGGGAGGGGGGATTTGCAGGCAGTGGAGGTCAACGTGGAGGCTCAATGGGGTAACCAGACTAGGCTGGAGGAGGTGGATGGGGGAGCTCGACAAGGCTCTACGTTGGCTGGAGGAAGGAGAGGAGTCGGCACTGACGGGGGTTTGGCGGAGAGGAGGTGGTAGTCGACGATGAGGGGGAGTGGGTGGTTGTCGACGAGGACGAAGTAGTGGAGGAGAAGACAGGGGGAGTGTCCTTATTTTTAAATAATAGAACTTAAAGGGTAAAAAAGGTAAAATGTTTGACGGATACAGTTATAGTTAATGGAGATGGAAGTTAACTCGAGGGTTATGGGTGTAAGAGTTAAGACTATTAAGGGTTCTTGATGTAGTTCACGATTATGCAGGGTTATGATTATAACTGCAGAATTACTCAGTGTTATGGGTGTAAAAATCCCTAAAATAATAAATATTTTTTATTTTATGCACTTTTTCATTTAAATTTTTTTACTATTGTTAGTCCAATTTTCTTGTATTTTTGTAAATATTGATTTCTTATTAGTCCACCTGGGATTGTTGACTCCGGTCAATGTCCTCCCCTAGCCGGGTCGGGTCAAAATCTACCTCACCGGAGCTCCTTCTCCATTTCCTAGCGCCTGAACCCGACCATCTTTTGTTTCCATTCTTGTGCCTGATTAAAGCCCTCATATTCACGATCCTCACGGATCCCTAGGCGCAGTCGGATCACCCTAGGGTTCCCTTCCACACTCCGATCTAATTGGACCCTCGAGCATCCTATAAATACTCCTCTGCCTCCTGTGACTGAAGCTCATCCCTCGCGCCACCCAAGACCCCTATCCACCTTCAGTGGAGTGGCAGCCTTTGGTGGAAAAGCTCAGGATTCTACGGAGATGCATGGAGGCTCGTAGCTCAAGACGTGACTAGAGATCTATCAAGTGAAGCCTCCCATCCAGACGCGGCTCGGTTGAGGCCAAGACCCCGCTAGCCACCTTCGCTTGGAACTTCTAAGTTCATCTGAACCTTCAAGTATCACTCATCACCTTTGCATTTTACATTCCATTCCATTTTTCCATTTCGACGCTGCCGTCATTCGTTAGCTCTGACCAGCTGGTCGGAGCTTCGCTACCCACTTTCATCGACTCAGATCGAATATACAATTTACCCCGCACCTTCTTGTGTGACCTGATTGCCCTTATGCTCGTCTATCAGAGCGAGATTAAGGATTGGACCTCCTTCTCTTGCCTTCGTCGGACGTCGACCCTCATCCACCGCTGCTTCCTTTATTTTTCTTTCACAATAACCCTTGCTGGAGCATCGTCTTCGAGCATAGCACCCTTTACAGGTACTGGTTTGTGCAAGGAGCCCCCTTTGGACCCCCTACTTCTCCAGTAGAGCAACTCCAGGAGGAACTTCACCACCATGCACATCCGACCATTGTCTCCTTCATCGGAGCCCGCCACCGGACGTGCAAAACTTCCACGACACTACCGGACTCCTTGGTGACCCTATCGGAGCGACGGATCTCCTCTCTCAATCGGTTAAAGCTCTCCTGGGTCATGTTCTTGTAGACCTTCCTCCCACCATTGGATAAGCACGCCTCTGCCAGATCATATCAGAGTCGCCCGATAGTTGCAGCCTTCGAGTCATTAGATCAGAGCACAGGTGTATCTCACATGCACGTCTGCGACATTCTCCTCAGATCGTCAGATCCACCTGGGCATCCATCAGAGTCATACGTTAGTGCCTGCCTCCGCGTGCGCCACGTGCCCCCATTGGGTATATTTCACATTTTCCCCTGCATGTTTCCCTATTTCATTTTAGTTTATAAAATAAAGTTGTAGTTAAAAACATTTGCAGTTTGGATACTATATCTTTAGTATTTGCATTTTAGTCCTTCCAATTTTGAGTCACGAGTTCCCACATGCTTGTCTAGGATATTTGCAACTTCTCCCCCGTACTTTTATGTTGTTATTAACTGAAGCATAAAGATTTTATAATTACATCTATGCCCCTGTGAGCATGGATCATGTGCAATGCATGTGTTGCATAGACTTTTTGCATTATGGGTCCTATGCTTTATTAGCTTGTTGTCAGTTTGTTCCTGAAACTTGAAATATTTACTTTTAGGTCCTTGTGAACTATATTTAACAACTTGCCTTTTATTGGATTTAATAAACATTAAAGTAATTTTAAAAATTGCTTAAAATTATTGTTAGCTTATGCTAGTGTGTACATTTATCGTGATTTTTGTGGATTAAATTGCTGGCATTTTATATTTTTTAAAATTCTTAAAAACCCCTAAAAAGTGTCATATTTAAATTCCAAAAATCATAAAAATTCGAAAAATATCTTAGAAATCCACAAAAAATTCATGTGTTTGTCTTTTATTGTGTTTTAACTCCAATATTAAATTTGTTTGAAAAATCTTTATAAAAACCCTAAAAATAAAAATAATAAAAAACTCATAAAAATTGTATAAAATAAAGAAAAATCGAAAATTGTGTTTTCAGATCCTTTTTGTAGCTTTTTATTTATATTTTAGCATAAAATTATCACTCAAGACCTTTGGGTACTCTGAATATTTCTAATTTGTAATTTGGTCCTAGCTGTGTACTGTTTTACATTTTTGGCACTTTTAATTTTTAAAAATCCACCAAAACTATTAAAAATCCTCTAAAAATTACCAAAAACATCTCAAAACCTTGAAAACCAAAAAATATTTTTACTCTAATTTATGAGCTTTTTATTAATTTTGAAAAATACAAAAATAGTGTTGTGTCTGCCTTTTGTATTATGTGCTTGTTTTTTGTTTTATTGAAAATAAAAAAATTGCAAAATTAAGAATCGCTAAAAAATATTTTATTTTCTGAAATTTGACTACTTGGTTTTGAAATCGTGCTCCTTGTGTTTGACCCTGGTAGCTATACCAGGTAAATAAAAATAGCAGACTGCTTGCATTTGATTGCTTTATTTTCTTGAGTGAATTTATTTTCTCGTTGACCGAGCTGAGTAAATAAAAATGACCATGTATAAGCGGGATGCAGATCCAGTTTGTGAATTTCCCTGCTCCAGGGTTGTAGGTCTCTTTGAGAGTCAGTTTGGGCTCGAATTCTCTCTCCTCTTCCTCTCTACCATGGTTTCCTCATGCTGCTCCTCATGTTCCTCCATTGGCACCTCCATTCTCACATCCCCCTTGATTTTCATGATCCCTCCTCATCTCCATAAGCATCTCCTGGAAAGCATCATGGCATTAGCCTGATCATCTAACTACTGCTAAATCATCTGAATGGATGTGAGTATTTGTCTGTTAACCTCATTCTGGTCTACTACTTGGTCTGATCCTTGTCCCTTTCCCTGTCTCTGAGGAGGCACTTCTAAATCAGTTCTACTACTTGACTCCAGTTAAGTCTTGTAATTTTCATGATGAAACGAGCGCTTACTAGTCTTTAGAAATGATGGAATCTAGAAAGATAATTCGGGTTTAGAGTCAAACTCGAATAGCATATTTATTGGTGAAAGATGTGTAGTGAAAGAGGGAGATCCAGGAAGAGAGTCATCCTGAACCATAGGTGGAGTGAAGGTCAGGATGCTCAGAATGTGGTTTGTAAAAGACAAACACAACTCCTTGAGATCGCCCAGCAAAGCAGTGATGTCGACATCATGAAGTCGATGTAGGAATTTTTGGAGTCTGAACAAAACCCTCCAAGATGCGGCATCATGATGACAAAAGGTTTGAGATGATGACAGAATAAGAAGACGAGATAGAAGAAGAAGAATTCAAGAGGAATTGAGAAGAGAAGGCTCGAAGCGAGGGATGAATGAGAAGTAGAAAAAGAGAAATAGAGATGAAAGGGAGCACATTGCACGAAATTGTTGATATTGACATGTTGTGACTTGATCCAAACAAACCTTAAAACAGTGGTTGATTCACCAACTTAACACAATGATGCCGTAGGAGTTCGACGATTATCTTTGTCAATTTTATTGGTGATTTTCAGGCAATTATCTCGTCACTTGTCATATAGAGGGCTATCCTATAGGAGTGTGTGTATTGCCAGGAAAGTACCTTATACTTGTTCTACCTCCTTTGTAGCATGTGCTCTACGTGCTTAATGGTCCTTGATCTCATGCATGGACGGCTACTCAGCCAAAGAATAAGAGAGGGGAAGTCGATGGTGGCAAATCCAATACTTCGGACCAAGCTTGCAGCGGAATCACCCATGAGCGTGCAAGGTCCTACTCGGACGCGGGACGATGAGATATACACCCTTGTGAGGGTGTGGCCTAAGCTTAGTAATTTATATAGGGTCAGTGTTCTACACAAGGCGGGAACACCGTCGTCGACCAAGTCCTACTCGTCCGCATACGATAGAAGTGCCGGCACTTCATCGCACCTAGGTGATAATCAAGGGGCCACAGAATGATTTTTTGTCTCTAATCCTTAGGGGGCACGCCTCGCTCTGTCTGGAAGGTACTTGAAAATGATGAGGGCTTTATGAACCCAAGAAAAAGAAGTACCTTACATATTTTAAAATTAGGTCAAGTTTTCTTTAGCAGTCCTTTTTTTTTGCTATGATTTTTTTGAGTATTTTTATGCAATGGCCTAATGATTTCTGGATTGTCCTTTGTTTTTACTAAGTGCTCAAAATAGGGGAGACGATGGAAAAGCAATGCAAGTTAACACGATGTTGGAAAACTCATCATCGTGTCGTGTGATGTACGGCTAGTAAGAAGACTCACCTTGCTACCCAACACTCTCCATTTGGGATGCTAGACAGAATTGAAATTACACTAAACACATCCAACAATGTGAAATCATCCTAGATCAGGAATTGCTACTACGTGAAGCACCAGATTAATTTGAATCTATGTCCAAAGCATAGTGACTATAGGAGCATGAAAGATGATTAAGCTTTGGACCTAAATTACTTGATAAACCAATCCTAATATCTAGGGGGTGATTTAAATAAAACATGGAAAGAAAGGTGGGAACACATAAATCACGGGAACAAAATAAAGGGAAAATAAGGAAAGAAAAGAAAAGCGAAGAAAACCGTCAAAATCATCAAAACACGATGAGGTCCCCCAAGTCCACCAGCAATTGGAGAAACAGACCCCGAATAATCCAAGTGTCTCAAAGTCTAAGTCCATTAGAATTTCAACAAATATCTCTCTTTCTCACAAATAAGAAATAAAAGTAGCTACTAAGGCAAAATTTGCTCCTCCACACTATGCTCCTCCTTTGTTGCTCTCTCTTGTTGGTCGGCTAAGAATGACCAACTCTACCTCTCTGGCTGCAAAGGTGATATGAAGATGACCTACCTCAATAAGTCGTCCCTCGCAACAAAGGAATCAAGATATGATGTCAGAAGAAGTTATGGACAATATTAACAAGATAATTATGTAAATAAACAATCAAGCAAGCAAACCTAATATGCCTAGGGCTGCTAGTCTACCCGGTTGTTGCTCCACAACAACGGTGCCAAAATATTGGTGAATGATGACAAGTCTGATATGATCGATGTGTGAATTCCTAATGCCCGATCTTGGAGGGCTTGCAGTGTTCGACAAGTCAGATTCGATAATCGTGGTATTGGCGCCTCTCTCAGTACTTGAATATCAATCAACCAAATCAATCATCATCAAACATTCAATCAAAACCCACGAGTGTGTATGTATATGGAAATCATGCAAGTGTATGAGTTATGAAATTTATTTAACTCTACCAGAAATGTTTATAAGGCAAGCACATAGAGTGTCGTCGATGGGAGCAAACAGGGATAAGGTACAAAAATGAAACCCAACTCAATGAGTCAAGCAAAAAAATGATAATTTCGTAGCCTAATTATGTTCTTATGTATTTTTTGTGGGTTTTAAATTTTTATGATTTTATTTGATTTTAATTTCGCAAATGTTTTTTAGCTATTACATAATAATAAAGATATAATAATAATATAAATAGAGGTGAGAGATACATAAGGAGATATAAAGAAGAGTCTTTTTGGATTTTTAATATATCAAATAAAGTCAAAATAAACCAAATTAAAGTTTTTGTTTTTTTATATTTTTTATCTGTTTAGAGTATTTTTATGATATTTTAAAAAAATTTATATTTTTTAAAAATCAAGATACATAAAATAAAAGAAATAAAAAATACATAAACTTCAAAAGGGGCTAAAAAATACTATCATATCAGAAAGGGTCCCAAGTGATTTTTCCTAAATAGAGAATAAAACTAAGAAATTTTCAAGCTTTAGAACATATATTTATGATTGTTCTACGATTTGTTACGATTTTTTAAGGTTTTCTATATTTTGTAATTTTTAAGATTTCTATTTTGTATATTTTATGAATTTTGGTTATGTGATAAAAGACGGTAAAATACACTTAGTTTAATATTTAATATTTTTTGGAGCTATATTTTAAGTTTTTTTATTTTCAAAGTCAAAATAGTAAAATATAGCTAGTTTTGTAATTTTTAATTAAGAAAAAAGATTAAATACCTTAATAAAAATATATGTGATAAAATATCATATAAGGTGTTTAAGTTAATTTTCCTAAGATTTTTTGGGTTTAATTAGACAATTAATATAATTAAAATAAAAAGGTCAAAAAATAAACACAAGGCATAGGGACTATTCTGCAATATCAACAACTTAAAGCATGCATTTTTAACAAATCAGCAAAATCCAAGGGCTTAAGCACAATGTATCCATTTAATTTCACAATATAGAAATATGTGACATGGGCATATATATGTAAATAAACAAGCGTCTAGGGGAGTTCAAGCAATTTTCCAAATAAAATATAACTTTAATATACAATGACAGGGAATAAATTGCAATTTCCACAAGTGATTCTAATATTTTCATGAAAGTCTAACAAATCTGTAGGATAAAATATGCAAATAACCCATAAAAAGCCCTCACGTGGGACCGTACGTGAGGCGACATGGCATGGACTAGAAAGGAAATAGCATACAACTTAAGTTGTGAAATGCAAAATTACCACAAGTTTTAAAACTACAAAATAAATTTACAAGTCCAAATGATAAATATCCAAAACGCATGGGAAATAATGCAATTTACCCTTACATTGCACGCTAGTGGACAATTGGGATCCGTCCGCGTATAAACGTGGCGCACATCCCATGGCTGGTATTGCTTCGCCTTTGGAAGATAGAGACTCAGATGATATCTGATGGGTATTGCTTGCTCGGATCGGATAGGAACTACTGCATCTGGAGACTTGATCTTGATCCAACGACAACTAAGCTCTCACAAAGAATAGGGGAAGAAATCTGGCTAGACCAACTTCGATCCGAGATATCTCCTTGCTTCAGGCCTTCCTCAAGCAGATGATGGTCGGAGAAGATAGTTGCGGTGATTCCGCAGCTGCTGAGGGTCACACAGAAGTCCATGACCCAATGATGGGATCCTGGTTGGTCTGAAAAGATGCTAGACCAGGAGTGAACTTCGGCTGAACTGCAGACCCCCCAGATGGGATCCTGGTTGGTCTGAAAAGATGCTGGACAGGGAGTGAACTTCGGCTGAACTGCAGACCCCCCAGATGGGGTCTTGGAGACCTGCTACCTATGTGGTTAGCTCAGAGGCTCCAAGGAGAATCCTTAGAGCCCAAAATGGAGTAAGAAAATTGTGGAGCGGAGCACAGTGGAGGCCCTCCGATGAGGGGCGGAGATGACGGCCTGGGAACTTGAGTCACGAAGAATCGAGGTCTGTGGGATGGTCAAGAAGATGGAGAAGGTGATGTGAAGTCTAATGCGGGAGAAAGCGGCGACTGGTGGTGGTTGATAAGGTGGAGAACAAGGTCGGAGCAGAGAGCTCCAACGAGCTTTCTTTCTTTTGGATAATATAATCGAAATCAAATGAAATTGAAACTTAAACGAAGTTACTACTGCACTACGGAATGGAAATATGCAAACAAAACGAGGCTCACCAGCCTGATGGGGCTGATAGTGGTGGTCGACTGGGAGTGAACGCTAATGACCATGGATCTCCTCCTCCTCCCTTCTCTACGCCACTAAACGTGACCTACAACCCTCCTATCACAAGGGCCAAGATCGGAGCAGAGTTTAGGGGGGTTACGGGTGGCTAAATTCGATCAACAGAACCCAAGAGAAGGAGTTGACTTATTTATAGACGTTGGAAAAGTAGGAAAAATAATTAGGATTTTTGGCATGGGCACACGACAAAGATCAAGATCAGATGATCCGTGGGCATGTGGGTGATCCTATCTACAAATTTCAAAAAGAAATGGGGCCCAAATGGGGGAAAATTAGAGAAGCTAAAACTGGGAACAGGTTCTGACAAACAACAGATGGGGAGGGGTATTGACCTGGGGACAACGATCCACGCGCCCTTATCGGACCACCTCAGACACTAGACGACAAATTGTAAAATAAAAGAAAAGATAATTCGATTAAAATCAGAAACAATTTTATTAATACAAACTTAAAAGGTAAAATTGTTCCTTATTTAATACCCTATTTTATAATGATTTTTATTTATTTTCATCACTTTTTTTTTGTTAATTTTCAATTTGTACATGTAAATTGTACGTATAAATACCTATATATACCATATTATAATTTTATTTTGTGTTATCTAATTAATTATTTTATGTACATATTTTTAATATTTACACTATATTTAATTACATATCTGCATATTTCTATTTTATTTTTCTGAAGTTATTTGCATGCATAAATAAAGATATATATTTATTATATAGGTATATGTATATGCAATTCATCTATGTATTTTAGTATACATATTTATTTTAATTTGCTTTTAGTTGTTTTATTCCATTTTTATTATGTACATATGTTATAAAGAATTTTATAGAATTATAAAAACACAAAATAAAGAAAATTATAAAAAATAAATAAAAAGAATATTTTATTCAAGTATATTGTACAATAGGGGTCGAAAACCTAACTTTTGCATCTTAACTCCAAATTAGATGAAACAACCTTCATTAAATAGCATATAAAAAAAATGTATACAATTAAAGGTGATTTTGATAAATTTTGAGTTCATATGAAGAAGATGTGGGTCTAGGAAATCAAGGTTTTGGATTCTTATTCTTAGTGTATAATGTACATTTTGTATTATTTTATTGTTAAATCAATTTTGTATTTTTATTTACATTTTTATGTACAAGTTTCATGTTAAGAATCTATTGATTTAATGTATGAATAATCAATAATAAAAGGGGTCCCAAAATCAATTTATTGAAAAGCAAATCAGGGTTTTTATTGCTTGTTTTTAAGTGATTTTTCTACCATATCTCCCCCTACTTTATTCCTTGTCGACAAGTCAAGGTTTGACTTGATCTCGAGGGTCAGGATCAGTCAGTGTCTATGACACTTCTTTATTTTTCTTTTCTTTTATTTATTCTTTCATTTTAGGGTTTAAATACACATGTTTATATATAATAAAGAGATCAATGTATAGGTGTTAAATCAGGTATCTCCTTGGTATTTACATGCATTTGTTTAGAGATTAAAGCTTAAAATAAATGAATAAATGTGCACAAATGACAATTCATCAACCTTAAAGATATGTTACATATAATTTGGCAGCGAAAGTATGGTAGTAGTCCTTGTTATTATATGACTTTATAGTATATTTACAATGTGGGAAGGCTTCATTACATTGGTGTCTACATTCTTTTCTTTCATTTAGTATATGTCAAAAACTTAGAGTGGTATAACTATATACAAAGATATTATCAATTGGATAATTGAAGTAAAGAGGTTGAAGTCCTGATTGGAAATCATATTCCTAACTTATATCATGCTACGATGTTAAGAGTTAGATTGTTGAACAATATATACTAACGCAGATCCTACTCTATTGACATGGAGTTACTTTTATGTTTCATAATCTAATCCAAGACGGCTCTTAATGTTTAATTGTTTTGTAAAAAGAAATCTATAGGCCTTCTTGTTATAAAATTCAGTTTGGTGTCAACTCATAAAGTTCGTTATACTTAATTGAATCTCGATTCATATATAGACTTTGGATAAAATATTTCTTGGTTCTTGTTTTAAAGAACATGTGATATTAAGATAGAAGTTTTTTATTGTTCTAATGGTGAAATTACCTAATTAGCGGGATGTTTATCAAAGTGACCTTATACAAGTGGTATCGTGTTTATAAGATATGGTTAACTGTAAACATATAAACTAATTCCGTCATGTGTATTTCATAAAATTCGTTGTGTATAATGTGTGGTTATTAATACTAGAAAGTTACGTTAGAGCTTTCAAAACATGGTTGTATACAATGATCATTGAACAAATATTTTAATCAACGGATTGTGACTAATAATAGTACTGCTAATAATAACCACTAAGTACGAAAACATCAATGACTGCATCAAAAGGTTCAACTCCCAATGGATCGTTGAATGAATCAAAATGGTCGAGGTTGTGTTGATCATCATTCTTTGGTGAGATCTCGTGATGACTCATAGCGAGATCGAAATATGAGTTGTTGAAACCACTTTATAAATGTGTACATGTGTTGTGCTTAGAGAAGTTAGCATACTCGAGACTGGACACTGCTCTTGTGGTCCTGGTGAGTCATAGATAGAGTGTAAGTTCTACTTATGTTGGTCTATGTATGTGTTCTTCGACTCTGTCACTCGAGCATAGTGCTACGGTTACAATCGGTAAGTCTGCAACCCTAGTGCAACACTCGTCAAAGACTCATACTTTATCATAAGGGTGTATCCGATCCGATCTCGTCTGGAGACGGTGTACTCCTTCCTGGGTAATCCCCTCGTGGCGAGTAAGCTGGGGAAAATGGGTTGAAGTTGAAATTTGGGTTGTTTGCTTGAGTTGTTTTCTCCAATGCATGCGTTGTGATTGTTGAGTTTTTATTATTAATGTTTGAACTCAGCAACTAAATGATGGAAATATATCTTGAATAAAATACCTCAAAACATATACACACATGATTAATCCCAATGATTCTTGTATGTAAATGTAAAATTGATGAAATCATCTATGGATGATGATATTGGCACTTGTAGAGTCCAAGTAATAGTTTTATGTGATTTATAATAACCGTTTTATAGATGGTTGTGATAGTGAACAATAAGTACAAGAATAATAATAGAACATGAACATACATCTCTTTACTCGTTTACACTTCTGCTTAGTGTAGTATTAGATTGTTTTAGTTGTTATAAGTTTTTTGCTCATACGTACTTCTTTGGAAATCCATCAAGATTTGCAGGTTGTTGAGCAGCAGTAGTGACCTGAGCTTCCATAGTTTGCACCACACTCGTACATTTTCAAACATTGAGTTATACTAGTTGTAGTAATTTTGTAGCTTTCGCAGCTTAAGTTAGTTAGTCATGTAAAAATATATGGTGGATAATATTGTAAATTTATAAAATTTTGATAATCATGAACATATAAATATAATTGGAGTATTTTATTATTATTTTTCCTACTTTACATTCTGAATGTTAATCATGATTATGAATGTAGCTACTGATGAATATTTGGATCCTAGGTAATTAAATCTGATGCTCCTCCCGCGAGGAGGGGCATCATATTCCCCCTCTTTCCCCAACCACCGCCCTCTCCATCACCCTCGAGATCTCCCTCACCCACACCATGTTCTCCATAAAGAATGCATTGATGTCACCAAAGGGGTGTAGTTGTAGCGACACGGACACTTATGGGTAGGGGTATTCGTGAGGGTGAAAATGCTCTCCACTTACACTTGACCAAATCCGAACCATGACATCGAATAAACAGGCTGATCCCCTCCAATCAAAACAGTTATCCATTTTTCTGAAATGAATATCAAATTACCTGTGGTCCAAACCAATTAGATCCAAGCTTTTTTTAAAATCTAATTTTCTGAAGTAGGGATTTAAGTTAAAATAGTAATGACAAAAAATAGCCGAAGAATACAAAATTTGCCATCATGTTTATTGAGCCTATTATCAATTTTAATCAATATTGATGTGCATAATTATTGAATATTTAGGATCAACACGTGTCGATGGATCCTAAAGGTTGGGGCAAAGGTATCTATCTGCACCTATTAATGAATTCAATAACCATCGATGGGTCATGCAGAGTAAGGATGCAAATGGATGGATACGGATAAGGATGTACATCCTTATCCTTTTTTATGTTATACGGATGCGGATACAAATATTCATGGACATGAAATCTATGTTACCATATCCTTGAAACCCATATGCATGTAAATCGTATATAGATCGCATACGAATAATATTAAAAATACTTTATATATTCACTTAAATATACATGGATTGGATGAAAAATACAAGATTTAAATATACTAATGGGTTTATATCATAAAAGTTGTACCAAATATGGTGAAAGAAGTTATAAAATTATGTTATACATTATTATCAATAAATCTGCATTCTAATTTTTATATGAAAATGGTATACATATTCAAATGCATATGCTTGCGGATATCAAAATGATATAAATATCCATAGGTATTTTAAAATGGATATCGATACAGATGTCAAAATCTCTATAAAATGAATATGGTGACAGATTGGACAGAGATATATCCATTTATGTTTGCATCCCTAGCCTTATGGTTCTGAGGCGGAAGTATGGATATATCCGTATCCGATCTGCCACCATTAGATTTCTGCAAAAATACACCTTGTCGATGGATGTTGAAGAGAATATATAACGATAACGATGATCAGACGGAGACAGTCGTGGTAACAGATTGAAGGCTTGAAGGTCTGGATTTCATTTTCTTTTCTTTTGTTATTTGGAAATGATACATATTTCATTCATCATAAACAAAAACAACCATCATCCTAAAGGCACACAAAATGTCTATAGAGAGATTTTACAATAGGAAGCACATGGACTTGCACATGCGCAGGGCACAAATATATCCATAAAGTTTTGTTTGAACCCAAAAAGAACCAGGAGTGTTCGAAGCCATTTACGAGAACATCGTCAGAAAATCCCCAGTCCAAAATCCCTAGAAAAAAGTTCTCTCATGTATGCCAATTCAAGTTGCTTCACCTCTTGCTTGCAGTGCCATGAGTGGTCTTCTTTGCATAAGCAGTCGGAATCCTAGGATCCTTATCCGTCATCACGTCCGACTGTGCTGCTAGTGTCACAAGAATATCTAAACAACAATATTAAGGAGAAGTGAGTAAGCTCGGGGGATCCTTTGAGTAATTGTCCATCTTGTTTAATAGTTGTCTCGTCTCAGTAATGTCATACACCCCAAGGTTCTTGCGTACTTCCATCATAAAAGTGCTCTCTCTTACTATTGAGTTTATGGAGAGTGGAATATTTTCGAAGGATATTTGCATCGTGCTTTCCATATACACCATTGTAATGTCACCCTCAATGCGAGAGAGCTCCAGTAGGAGGGTGATTGCATATGCATGTTACGGCAAACCAAATTTTCGGAACAGACTTCTTATTATCTCACATTTGTCAAACAAATGTGCTATGTTCTCTTCGTGGTTACGTGATGAATCTCGGATTCATCATCAAAATTCTCACATTTTATTATTATATCTTGAGTTTTCTAATTGTAATTAACTAATGATTGACACTCTATAAATAATTAATCGTAATTAATTTATATAAATAACATGTTTTGTGTTGTACATATAGGTCTACAGTGTTTATTGTTTTATGTGTTTCATAATATTAAAAATCCCATAACTTTCATGTTGATCATTTTTCCAATTTGAAAGCCTCTAATATTTTTAATCTAATTTACATTATTTTCCTTTTTTGGTCTTTTTCTGATTGGGACACATGGCCCAATCTCCTTTAGCCACGCACCTGCTCCTTCATTTATTACCATGCTCCTATTGAGACGTATCATTTGATCAGACGGTGGAGATGACATCAGCCCTGCTCTTTTTAGAGCCCTCGTAACGATTTGATCAGATGGAGCTCCACCATTCCACCGCGCCCAATTGTGGATTGTTGGATTACATGATACAACCGTGCATGGGCATCGTCTACCTCCAATCGCTCCTAGAGGAGTGACGCAAACTTTCACCCTCGCCTCCTCCGTTACCACCTGATGACTCATGTGCCGCAACCGACCGATCTTGATGCCATCTTGCTCCTCGTTTACCATTGTTCTTGACTAGATCTCTCCCTCGCATGCTCTCCTTATCAGCAGTTGAAACTACTCCCTCAACCACTATAAACCACTACCTCACTTCTGAACAAAACCCATCTTTGACAACCATTGTCGATCATCCACCCTTGTGTGAGTTCCCTCCGAGCTTTAGTCTCTTTCTGGTGATGGTAAGAGAGAGGGAGAGAGAGGCTTTAAGCGAAGATCGAGTGTGACTCCACCAACATACACAGTGGTTGAACCATGTTGTAGCATCGACCCCGACCGTTGATCGAGCTCTATGCTTGCCGAGCGTATCAGAGCGACGATACGAAGCTACCAGGCTTCATCCAAGGCCTTTACTACTTCATGTGATTGTCCTCTTCACCTTTCTAAGTACTCCTCAATAATCATCCTTGTATTTTATCCTATTTATGCACAACATATTTCTCATCGAACTTTATTTTTTGATCCTAGCCAGAGCATTGTTACACATTCCCCATCTTTGCGCATAACTATGTTTATCCATTCTCCATCTCCACAATCCTCTCCACTTCGATTTGTTCACCTTCTTGCAAAGAGGGTGTACCCATTTAGGGCTTCCATTCCTCCACTCGAATCAATCTTTCATTCACCTCATTCCATTCCAAATCAAACATGTGTTGCTTCAGCTATCGCCCCAATGCTTGTAGGAGCACAAAGACCTCAATGGTCGAAAATTCAAAGGCATCGCCGATCTCTTGCTCCCTCCGATGTTGGCTGGTCATCCTGCTAATCCAGCCATGTTCGAGCCTTCTTCGATTCATCTCCTTCTGCGCGTGAGCTCTAGCTACGTTACCCCGATCTTCAGTAGAGGAGTATGGCCACATAAGAGAAGTATGTGAGTCACCGTAGATCCGCACGAGCACTACTCGACGTGGAGGGGAGAAGCGACCACTAATGTACACGCATCGTTGGATTGGATCTTCTAAATATAATCATATGACCCTGATCGAGGATCGAGCTGACATTCTATGCCTGCAACCTCGTTCTATCTGCGCCCAGCACCGCTTTATGTTGCCCAAGCCATTCTCCGTCGTCTAATCAAGAGTTGCATGACACACGTGCCTTCCTGGGCTTTTTGTTCCCACAACCTCTCGATTCTTCATATTTGCCTATATACCTGTGTGTGCCTAGATATTTATATACAGAATCCTTCGAGTTTCTTTAATTGCATTCCGGGCGAATTTGAACTTGTTTGTAATGATTTTAGTAGTTTTAAATGAATGTTTCTTTGCATGTGTACCCATAGATTGATCATTGAATAGCTTGAGCATGTGAATTATAAATTGTATTATTTTGGTCTCTTTGGATTCATCATTTTATGTTCTATCATACATTGTTCCATGATAATATAAATTGAAGTAAAATTGAGTCATTTATTTACTGAATTTTATACTTTCCTCTTATATGATGATTATTTTTTCTTGAAAAATCAACCTAAGTTATAAATTGAACTTTTAGTCTAAAGTATATTAATCTTAGACAGTGTGTTTCCGTTTAAATATGTTTTTTAAAGTAATCACAAGCTATATGCTAGATGAATCCTCATTCATCACACTTTATTCTTTTATTTTAGCTAAATATATTGGCAAAGCATCATGTAGATAGTTGTAAATACAATAAATTAGCATTAAGCATGCATTTGTTAATATCTAGTAATTAGCATGTATTTGTGCAAAAATAAAAGAATAAAGAATAAAAGAAAAAGAAGGAAATATTTAGAATAAATATTGAGTGACCTGAACTCAAGAGAGGGTCCAGTATGGGCCTCATCGCCAAATAAAATAAGTAGAGAGAGATAGGGCCACTCTCCCTTGTACATACACACCCTTTTATGTATATAAATTATTTCTACAAAAATAAATATAAAATGGTGTTTCTATTTTCCTTGTGTATATTTCTCAAAATCAAAAAATTTAGAAAAATAAACTAAAATAAAATAAAACTCTCTCTCTCCCACCTTATATAATACATGTAAATATGTATCACTGCCTATTTATTTTATACTTGTAAATAACCAATAAAAATAAAATAAAAATTATTTTATACTCCAAATATTATGTTGTAAATAAATAAAATATAAAATTTGGGTATTTGTACAAAAATAAGAAAATAAAAATAATTGTACAAAAGTCATAGGTATTTTATACCTGTATATAATATACTATACTGAATATACCATGAATTATTTTTCATAAAAATAAATAAAAATCAAAAAAATAGTTGAGAAAATAATAAATGTTTTTCTTTTTGAAAACTTTTTAATTTAAAATCAGTTTCTATTTTTAATTGATTTTTTAAATATTTTAAGATTCCTATTTTTTGATCGGTCCAGGAGGGAAGTTGACCTCGGTCAACGACCCCTCCCAGACCTTACCGCGCGCGGATCCGGCTCATGCACCCATTTTCTCCCAATTTTCCTGAGCGGATCTTGCACCCTCTTGCCTCGATTTTGGCGCTCGCATCTCCCTAGTTGATCGGTGACAACCGCCTCGCTACCCTTTGTTAATTCGATCAGATTAATGTCCAAATTAATTATCAGTGTTTGTTGCAGTCGGATAACGAGAGGGAATATCAAAAACCACTTTTAATTTAATCAAGTCAATTTCGAGTGGCAAAATTTTTTTACTTGGTGAAGTCCAAGGTCGAACTTAGGGAGGCATTTGTCTCCTTAGGTGAATTTTTAGCAAAGTCCAAGTGTTAGATTTTTGGGGAATATTTTTTTGGTCTTTTTCTATTTTCTATGCAGGACACATGCAACAATCAAGCCAATTTAAAGTTAAATCAGTTAAGGTTTCAAATGAAGTCCAAAAATTATAAAAATTGGCCAGATGATGAAATATGATGAAAATAGACTACCCTATTTTTTTTGGATCTTTTCGACACTAAATGAGTTAACTATGAATTAAACAAGAATGCAGGGTGATTTTCAATTATTTAATTTTAATAAATATCAAATCACAAAATTTTAGGGAAATAAAATTATCCTAGATAGATCTAATGATGAGGAATCTAGGAAATTTGTCAAACCTTAATTTTAAAGTGAAATGAACCTATTAAAATTATAATAAGGAAATCGCCAATTAATTTATTTAGGCCTCTAAATGCGTGCAAATGAGATGAAATTTTTATGCAATGTTAGGTTAATTATCCTAGAGCTACTGTAAATTTTTTGGGAATTTTTGGAGTTACAGAGAATTAACTATTAATTAAAAGGTCCAGTTGGACAAAATATCACAAAAATAAACCAATTAATTAATTAAAAATTCTACTAATACCACAAAAATATGACAAGTGTCACAACAGATAAAGGACAATTTACACTACAACACGCAATTTGTGGAATTTAAAAATGATGCAAGATGACAGCTAGGTATGTGTGCAAAGACAGGGGTGTAATTGCAATACAGAAAATAAAAATTACATAAAAATAAATATGCTGAAAGGGACTTATATGCAATTACCTAGAATGCAGGGGGGTGGAATGCAATTTCTCCACTGGCGCACATGCTCCTCACGTGGGGGCGCTTCACAGGGACTAGATTACAATTTCTGAAACTTCTCAGGGGCTTCCGTGCAATTTACCCAGGCGCACGTGCTGCTCACGTAGAGTGCCTTAGGCTCGGGTGACGTCGGCAGCTCGGGACGAGGCTCGGGTGCCCTGGAGGTTCGGTTGAGGCTCGGAGAAGCTTCGGGTGGTCCGAGCCTAGAGGTCGGGGAAGAGGCTCGGACTGGGGCTACGTGGCACGGTCTGGACGGTTGGATCTAGATAGATCCAACGGCTGCTGCTGATGAAGACGTGGTGCGATCAATCCTGTTGGATCTCGAATGATCCAACGGTGGCTGAGTGAGGCGACGTGGCTTTCTATGGACCGCTGGATCTAGATGGATCCAATGATGATGTGCTGCTCCGGTGATTGGACACGTGGCTCGCTCCTGTCCGTGGGATCACAGCTGATCCCACGGCTGTCTGCTGCTCCGGATGACTGGCAACGTGGATGGCGCTGGACTGTTCGATCAAGATGATCGAACGGTGGCTGGAGCTTCGTCCTCAATGGACCTCCACCACCTGCGGAGGAGTTGGCGGGGCTCCGGTGAAGGGGGGTCTGCTCCGCCTCGTTGTCCTGGCGTCTATGAAGGTCGATGGCGACTCTGAAGTAGCTCGGAAGGTTCGCGACGGTGCGGCGAAGGCTCAGGAGGTCTCAGGAGCGGAGGAGGAACTGCGGGGCACGGTGGCGATGCAGCTTGATGGGGGCTCCGGTGAGCTTCCGACCAATGAACGAGATGGCACCTGCAAGGGTTAAAAGTATAGCCGAAGCACGTTGGGGGCATTCGTGGAGATGTGGGAAGTGACGGCGAGGCCTAAGGCGGTGCACGGGTGGTCCGACGATGGTACTCCGCCCATGTGGCGGAGCTGCAGTCGATGGAAGGTGCGTTGCATCGTCGGAGGGTGTGAAGTATGGCGCGAAGATCAGAGCTCCGTCGCGGAGCTCGGTCTCGAGGTACAGGTCGTCGCTCGAAGGGGCGGTAAGTCCCTGAGCTCAAGCAGCTTCGCGGAGGAGGGGCTGCGACACGGCGGTGGCGTCCTGGATCTCGCCTGAGAAGAAGGTTGTCTTCGCTCAAGGAGGCTCTCAATTTCTGTCACCAATTGAAGGTTCCGAGCTCTAGGTTCCTCTCTGGGGTGGCGGATAGGCGTGAAGTTGGCCGGAGGGCTAGGATTTATAGGAAGAAGGT